>CM065722.1:34560532-34585532 GCA_033310375.1 Conus canariensis | reverse complement strand
TGTCCTTAAGAAAACAGATATTTCTTGCGAAAACATTTAATAGGGCATTCATTCATTTCATTCAGAAAAGAAAACAGACACAAAATAAACAAAGAAAAAAAGGACGGGGGAGGATTATAGCGCTGACCTCTCGAACAGCTCTATCTAAACTAATGTCTGGCAATATCTCATGGCATCAGCATGTCAGGCGTGGTGCCAGAAGAGTTTTGTCTTCCTGACAAAAGCCCAGTTTAATCAGAATCTTCATTTCCTCACGCCAACATTTTGACCCGCCGAACAAACGCTCACACAAACTGGTTTCTTTCGAGAGATCTTATCTGTATCGATCTTCTGCCTTGTTTTGGCTGGTCCGATGGACCTGCGAAAGAAAACGTTCATTCTTCACTCTATCAATGTAGCCATTAAGACGTTCACACTCGACGAAGGTAATGTAAGACGACGTGTCATGTCTTACTACCACGCACCCCCATGATAGATTTGGCAGTTCTGGTGGTTAGCCAAGAGCAAGTACCAGTTGGGGAAAAGAAGAAATAAAACGTGACCATGTCCCCATTTTCAAGTGAAGAAGACGTGTCTGGACATGTAGTATCGTCGCCTGTACTAATACCAAATCTGTTTCAGCGTATGTCTGTACTTTCTAGGGGTGGGGGGGGGGGGTAGGGGGGGGGCGGGGGGGGGGGGGGGGAGACACCGTGACATACACACGCTCATATGTGAGCAGAAGCGTCTGCAAACTGGAAGAAAAGCAGCTTACATTTCTCACGGTGTAGGAGCTTGGACATATTCAACCTTGTTTTAACTTTACTTATTTATTTGCATCCCGAAAGTACACTCGGACATATGGAAGACTTAACCAGACAGGTCAGGTTGGAATTACATCTTCAGGATTGGGTATAAAAGTTATGCACATGCTGCATGCAAATATGTGTGTTGTGTGTGCGTGTCTCTGTGTGTGCGTTTGTGCGTGCGTGTGTGCGTGCGTGCGTGCGTTCGTGCGTGCGTGTGCGTGTGTGCGCGTTCGCCCGCGCGGGCTTGTGTGTGTGTGTGTGTGTGTGTGTGTGTGTGTGTGTGTGTGTGTGTGTGTGTGTGTGTGTGTGTGTGTGCGTGCGCGCTCTCAGTATTATTTTGGTTCACATCTGCTACCCTTGAATGACAAAATGCTAAAGAAAATTGGCTTTCTGATGAAATAATGATGGCAAAAAGAACAACGATAATAATGATGATGGTGGTGGTGGTGGTGATGATGATGATGATGATGATGATGATGATGATGATGATGATGATGATGATGATACTAGTGATAATGATGATTATAACAATCATAATAATGAGAAAAAGAAGACACAACAACAACTTCAACTACTATTACTACTACTGTTATTACTACTACTACTGCTACTACCACTACAACTACTACCTCTATCACTATTAAGAATAAGCAGTAACAATGCAATAGACATATGGGGAACAATTAATTATTATCATTACTATTATCACTGTTATAAGTACTATTATTATTATTACTATCATCATCATCATCATCATCATCATCATAGCGTGCGTGCGTGCTTGCATGGTGCGTGCGTGTGTTTGTGTGTGTGTGTGTGCGCGCGCGCGCGCGTGTGTGTGTGAGTGTGTGTGTGCGCGCGTGTGTGTGTGTGAGTGTGTGTGCGCGCGCGCGTTCGCCCGCGCTGTTGCTGCTGCTGTTGCTGTTAGTTTTAACTCCCGTACTACTATCGTATCAAGGCGTCACTTTGCACACTTTGCCAGCCCACTGGCGCGTCAACTCCGTAACACATGGAACCAGTCTTAATCTCCCTCTTCCCCATTTCCCTCTCCCTCTGTATAGCATCACATTTGCTAATTTTTGTACTGAAGTACGTATATTACGCCTACACTCGGTTGGGGGTTGAAGCTTTCAGCGCTTTTTAGTCAACTCTCGTTTACACAACCTGGGGATAGCCATGAAATTCAGTGAAATATCAGTCCCTCAGTTTTTCACTTATTTCTGTTGATCTTTTTTTTTATGGAGAAACTTGTAGATGGGATTTTATGCTTGCGCATGATGTTGTCCAAGCGTAAAATCTCATTCGAAGAACTTTTCGGGAAATATGTCAAAATCAGTGTTAACTCCGAGGGAAAACACTTCCTGTACTGATACGGTCCGGCGGAGATTCGAACCCCAAACCCAAAGACCTCCAGGATCACGAGTCCGGCGCTATACCAACTGAGTTATTCCATGTGTGAGTGTGTGTGTGTGTGTGTGTGTGTGTGTGTGTGTGTGTGTGTGTGTGTGTGCTCGCGCGCGCACGTGCGCGTGCATGTAAGCGCGTGTGCGAGCACTCCATCCACACCCTTTTCTATGACTAGGACGTGGCCCTCGGGGGTGAAGGCGGTCTCGGGCATGACGTCAGCATTGATTTGTCCCCAGCACAACCAAACAGCTACGGTCCTGCCCTCCACGGCTTCTCTTCCAGGCTTCCCCCTCACCCCCCACCCCCACCCCCAACCGTTCCTCCTTGGTGTGCATGCCTGGGCACTGATGAGCCTGACATGACGACATTCTTCAAGGGGTCCAATTGAATTTTTTTTCTTCAAAACTAATTCTCTCTCTGTGTGTGTGTGTGTGTGTGTGTGTGTGTGTGTGTGTGTGTGTGTGTGTGTGTGTGTGTGTGTGCGGGCGCGAGAAGGGGGGGGGAAGGAGGGAGAGAGAGAGAGAGAGAGAGAGAGAGAGAGAGAGGACAGACAGACAGACAGACAGACAGGGCAGACAGACATACAGACAACAGGCAGTTAGACTATCAGAGAGAGAGAGAGAGAGAGAGAGAGAGAGAGAGAGAGAGAGAGAGAGAGAGAGAGAGAAGAGAGAGAGAGAACAAATGCACAACTCTTAATGATGGGGAACCGAGTAAGCACCATCAGATTGTTTTTAATCCGATCTTCAGTGATACAAATGATTGCAACATAGATATTGAAAAAGCAACATGCACAATTATAAAATTAGCCAAAACAATGAAGGAAATTCATCAGTACAAATAAAATGGGCCATATATACAACAAATTTCCAACACACACACACACACACACACACACACACACACACACACACACACACACACACACACACACGGGGGTGGAAAGACAGACAGACAGACACACACACACACACACACATAGAGAGAGAGAGAGAGAGAGAGAGAGAGAGAGAGAGAGAGAGAGAGAGAGAGAGAGAGGGGTAGAAGGGGTTACCCCTAATTTGAGCGGTAGACACAAATAGAATGCTTGAAAATCAACGAAAAAGAACAAATTCCACGGATGATTTATGCACTGTCAGACGCTGGCATTATTTGATGAGCTAATATTTGTCGCTGGCATTTTTTTGGCGCACAAACAAACGAGAGAGAGAGAGAGAGAGAGAGAGAGAGAGAGAGAGAGAGAGAGAGAAGAAGAAGAAGAAGAAGAAGAAGAAGAAGAAGAAGAAGAAGAAGAAGACCGATAATCAAAAAGGAGAGTAATGGAGGAGAAATGGAGAAAAAGAGGACTAGTAAAAAACCAGACTGCACACCCACCCACACCCACCCACACACCGTAATAGTACGTACATATATTCATACTTATTCCTCAAGACTGCCTTAATATGAGCTAGCTGGGTCTTTTTAGATGAAGAGGGGAGAGAATTGTTATCTCAATTTGCTTTCCCACTGCTCATTTTTATCGAAGTCCCGTTCGATCGCACATTTCACTAAGCTCTTCCGGGCGTGAGAATTGTTCACATGGTTAGGCTGCCCTCGTTGGCAGCCACGCATGCTCGCTTACAACTGTCAAGTGTTCGGAGAGGTCGGCCTTCCGCTTGCATGTTGCCTCTGCTAGCACGTGAATCACCATGTGTGTGCTTCAAATGTGACAGTTTGCCGCCATCAGCTGTGAAGCGTAGTCAGCAGCCAGCTGTCTCGTAAGCAGGAGATAAACAGAGGGCCAATTAGACTGGCAGGAAATGGTCCCTTGAATGTGTGCAACTGAACTCCAACCACCGAAAATGCTAACCCCCCTCCCTCCCTTTCAGTCATTCCCAGGAATGTCTGATATAAGCTCACCTGTTCGGAAGAGCCTGCGCATTTCCGGGAAAAGGTGATTCTGCCAACACAACTGCACTGTACATACAACATACAGACAGACATACATACTGATTTTTGCATGCATGCAACCATTCATCATTACAAAAATCCACCCATCTATATTGAGGGGAAAGGGACGCTATTTGACCCTGAGGATTAATTGAATAACCAAGGATCTGTCACGTTTCGTGGTCTGAAGAGTCGCTGCGTATTACTTCCTTCGCATTGCAGAAGACCTCATCCAGACATGGAAAGAAAAAGCATGGACAGAGCGATATATTGCTTGTGTTCAAGTGTCCGTGATTTTGTTATGTTCTTTGATGATGTTAAAACAAGAAGTGAAAATAGCAAAAACATACTGGCTACAGAGATACTCAATGACTTGGCTGTCATTTGGTCACACATAAAAACGAAAGATCCATGTTTCTTTACGACAAAAGTCTCCTACATGAAGATGGTGGAACTGGTTCAAACAATCTCCACTTGTCGACCAGGTTTAATTTGGCCGACGGTTGAGTAGCCGGTAGACATAAAAGAATATCGTTTAAAGAAAGCTAAACGCTGGTTTTAATTTCTGGATCTTTATCATGCCATGCTGTCAACGTATTTCACACACACACACACACACACACACACACACACACACACACACACACACACACACACACACACTCTCTCTCTCTCTCTCTCTCTCTCTCTTACGATTCAGAAGAAAAAGATATGATTCAGTCCGAAACTCGGGTATCTTAGAGTCAGGCATTGTAGTTGACCCCAGATTAACCAAGGCGAATTTTCTCATATGCGATCTTTACCAAAACAATCAGAGGAGGGAGAGGGGTCAACTTAACTTCCGCTGCACCCATTGTTCTACTGATTGAAGGATAGGCCCTAAACTCCGTATCGTCGGTTGTTTTCGTTCACACCGGTTTAAGACGAGAGGTGGGGAAGAGGGAGGGGACTGGAGGGAGGATAGGGAAGGGGTGGGTGGGAGGCATGGGGGAGGGCAGAGGGAGGAAGAGAGGTGTATCCCAGGGGAGCAAACTGAAGCATGGAATACAGATCGCATTATAAGAAAGACAACCCTCTCGATGACTCATCTGCACTATCGTGAAAACAAGAAGCGACAAACAGAAAATAATAACTATTGTTTTTTGCTTGTATGTTTGTTTGTTTGTTATACGAATTTCACATTTCCGCGTATCATTTTGGACCCTATGAACAGATGAGATGTGTATCGTATCTCTGAGCTTCGTTGAATGCAAGATCATAGCTTGAAGGAAACAATTAATTTTTTGTTCGTGTACATGTTCGCATGCCTAAAGTACGGTCGAGTGATTGAAATCTGCAAAGGATAACCAAGTATTTGTGTGTGTGAGCGTGCGCGCGCGCGTATGTATGTGTGTGAGTGTGTGTGTGTGTGCGTGCGTGCGTTCGTGTGTGTGTGTGTGTGTGTGTGTGTGTGTGTGTGTGTGTGTGTGTGTGTGTGTGTGTGTGTTAGACAGAGAGACTGAGTGTATGAAAGGAGAGAGAGAGAGAGAGAGAGAGAGAGACAGACAGACAGACAGACAGACAGACAGAGACAGAGACAGAGAGAGAGACAGAGAGAGAGAGAGAGAGAGATCGAAGAGAAGGTATTTGTCATACTCGTGAATTTCACGTCTCGACTTCTTGTGCTGTAAGCGAATGTCCCCGAGACGAACTTTGCCATTGATTTGCCTTCATTTTTGATGAATGCTTCTAGCAATGCAAATGACTTCTTCGTTAAGAAAACTAAAAACATGAAGAAGCTTACGTAATAAAAAGTACATCAAATAAGAAAATATCAAGACACGCCAAAAAGGCAAACTCATGCCATTCTGTTGTTATTCCGATAAACCTGATTTTTTTTCATTCATTTATTAAAATTCATAAATGTTATCCTCAGAACGGGGTAACGGCTTTCTGGGTGTATATTTCTCTTATCCAACAGCAATCTCTCAACGTCTGTAAACACTAGATTCTGGATTCTGAGTCACAGAAGTATTGTACTGTGCCTTCTTAACGTCTTGCAGACAGAGTCTTTTAGAAAAAAAAAAAAGGAAGAGCGTTTTGAAACCCTATGATCAAGATTTAGGGAAAAATATTTCTGCGGATTAGATATAGAGTTTATGAATCAGTTAACACTTTTTTTTTCAATATTTAGACGTTTACTTGCGCACATTCAGTGAATCTAAATAGAAACTGGTCCAGAGATTTGCTCAAAAGTTTGCAAAGGTTTACCGGCATGTTTCTTGATGAAAAAAGTAGTGAGGCAATTGTTACAGAAATTTGTTCAAGTTAACTGGCGTATAAAAGAGAGCAACAGTTACTGATCTGGTTCCTGAAAATGCTGGATTCTAAGACGACTAATGATGAAAGGGTTAAAAATGTTCTTAGGAATGATCGGTAGCTGTTCTGTAGAACAGTGCCACTACTCCATATAACTCACCTCAGAGCTGAAGACACAGTGACTAATTTTTAAGCTACTGGCTGTTTTAGGACGCAGTGTTTTGCGTTTAACACGTCATACGTTTTTCCACACTGAAAGCGTCAGAATCTTTATTTCATAGTAAGTTTACAAGCATAGCACTGATGGGAGTTAAGCAACCTTAAAGCGATTTACAATGAATTCTGTCGCAATGTTAAAAAAGCTACAGCATTGTCCTAATTTACAGCCATCAAAGCTAACGTGATTGGCATGGCAACCATCCCGAGAAATCAGGAGGTTGAGGACATATCAAACATTATGTTGACACCACCAGAACCACAACGGGATTCAAACTCGCGACTCTTGACTTCCAGTATGGTGCTCTACCAGGAGGACAACCACGCACTCATCTCCATATTGGCTGAGTGTTTATTATATCAGCGCCATTAAAACCACCAAGGCGGAGGAATGCTGACGCTGGGGTCTACGGTAACTTATTAGCTTCAAAAGCTTATAATGAACGTCTTCTTTGTGGAAACGGTTTTTGCCTGAAACGAAACACGTCTAGTTAATGTTTCACACGGAAACAATTATCATCGTCGATGTTTTTGCTTTACAATTATTCGTTTCGTTCTTTCCTTGTTTCCTTTTTTCATTTTCTTTTTCTATTCTTCTTTTTTTTTAATTTTCTTTTTCTGCATGTGCGCTGGTATCGCTGTTATCTTCGCGCTGACTGCAGGCTTTAAAAGACTGCTCTGCGACAAAGGCGCCTGACTGGCTTCATTGGTTAAGCATCAAGTGCATAGTCAGACGCGAGATCCAATTCCACTAGTGCCCAGTACAAACATTGTCCTTGTTTGATCAGCGTAATGTGAGCTAAGTTCCCTGCCCCCGTTTTCCTGGGATGGTCATAGTCGTCTATCTCATCACTACAATGTTGTGGACATTAAATCTGAATACAATTGATTAGGAAGGCTTAAAATACAGGAAACCGAGAATGCCATGGTTAATTTAAATGTTCGTTAGGGGCTATATGTTTTTTTTTCTTATTTCTGACGCTTTATCTGATGACTCAAAAGCATAAAATACAAAAGAAAATGATATCCATGTGAAAATTATTGTTTCAATGCGTATAGTTTTCTTAAACAGAAAACAGCTGTTGTCACGGTAGTAAGTAATTATCTCAACTTGTTTTTCATTCAGTAGAAGTCATTGTGTCATATAAAACTAGTCCTCTTACATAAAAATCTGCATCACAAGAGATAACCACGGTTACCACCGCTAACCAGACCTTGCTCTTATTGCTTTGTTCATCGTTTCTTTTTGCATCACAGCTGAACCCTGTGGGTGTCATCTGGATATATAAGTTCCCTCACAAACACGCCTTTAAGTGCATTTCATACACTGAGAGAACGGCGTGTACAACCATGCCCTCTCCTTGTAGGCAGCTATATTCTGTCTTCGGACGATTTTAAGTCTATTTCGGCAGGACTTAGATTGTAATGCTTGCAGCTTACTAACCTGAAGGCAGACACCGCAGCACGGATTAAAGGGTTCCGTTTGTACCAAACATTGATGAAGCCACAGACCAGCGCCAGCTCAGAGTCGGGTGACTCGTGCCGGAAAGAACGCGTAGAGGAGCTGAACATTTCAGCCAACGGTGAGCACCTAAGATGGTAGCGAACCGCTAAAGCTGTACTCTTCTTCCTTTCGTTCGTCGAACAACTTGCTGATCATGGTACGGAAAAGTCTTCTTTAAGGTGATTTGGAATAAAAGCTGGATGGATACAGATCCCAAATGTTCAGTGACGCGTGTCAATTTCTGTATACACCGGAACGAGGGTTCTGTGTCTTAATGTTAACATACCGACTTTCTTTACTAGGATAAATTTATAATGAAAGATAATTATGCTCGATATGCAATTTTGGAGGTATTAATAACTTTAGCCAGTAAAACCTGAAACAACAGGAGTAAGTGATCTTTGAAAGAGCGCATACATTAATACCTATCTATCTGTCTGTCTGACTCTCTCTCTCTCTCTCTCCTTCTACACACACACACACACACACACACACACACACACGCACGCACGCACGCACGCACGCACACACACACACACACACACACACACATACACATATTTGTTGAAAAGCATGAAGAAACTTGATATGTTTGTCACTGTTTTTTCAAAAAAATACTTTCCACCTTCCTTGAGGCAGTTTCGAGACTTAGCAGTTTATTTCCTCTCGGCTGAACACAAACAAACATATCATTGTGGCTCTAATTTTTTTCAGGCTGCCATCCGTTCCCTACGGGGCCAGAAGTACATTTTATTTTTGCATCGTATTTTCCCCATGCAAAGGCAGAGACAAAGACTTCACTGCTGTTTTTGCACAATGTTTTGCCAGTAATTTATTCACTTCCTCAGATGATGAATAATTAAAAATCTAAGATTGCTTTTCTAGGATTTTTTTTCAAAGATAAATTCCAGTTTGCAGCTTAAAAGTTATGGCTTCATCAGTTATGAATTCAAACATGCGGTCATCGTGTGGACGCTGAGAGAGAGAGAGAGAGAGAGAGAGAGAGAGAGAGAGAGAGAGAGAGAGAGAGAGAGAGAGAGAGAGAGAGAGAGAGATCCCAGCTATCTACCTATCATGATCAACTGTTCCCGGATGTTCGCGGATAATAAACGTGAATTTGCACTATCGTTTTCACTATGTCAGTGTTTTTCCTTCGTGAGCCAAGGCGGCACTCTTGGCTTACAGAGGTAAGTCTGTCGGACTGCGTGAATTAGCACTTTCGCCGTGCTAGTATTCATTCCTTTGTAATCCAAGGCAACACTCCTAGTTTTTCATACTGATCAGTCAGACGCAGTGCCTGTTTGCACACAACACATGTACCGAACATTACCAATCATCAAGCGTCACTTTGAAAGTGCGATATCATTCTTAAAAACCAGCTGTTCACAATATACCAGACGCCCTGGCGAAGTGGTTAACTTCGCCGATTACCTGCTTGGAAGGTCGTGGATTCGAATCCAGAGACATTTATTTGCGGCGTTGTTCTGCACTGACCGGCTCCTACCTAGAGTTGAGTTTGCCTTGAGGTCGAATGGGAAGGCACAAACGAGTTTCATCTATTTAATGGGAGCGTTTCTACTTAATGGATGCGTCTCTGAGGGTATTGCTCAAATTTCCTGAACAACACCGCAGGTGTCTGTATCTCACGGGCCTATCTTTCAGGACGTCCTGGCCCAGGCGGGAATGCCTAGCATGTTCGCCATACTGACAAAGAGACGCCTGCGCTGGCATGGCCTCGTCAGCCGCCTGGACAACGGTCACATCCCAAAGGACATGCTGTACGGTGAGCTGGCTGCAGGCTCCAGACCCACGGGACGGCCCGCCCCACGGTACAAATATGTATACAAGCGCGATCTGAGGGCAGGCAGCCTCAACCCAGCACAGCAGGAGACAACAGCTTCAGACTGGGTCAGCTGGCGGTCCACCATCAAGGCCGGCATCAAACAAGCAGAGCAGAGGACAGACGCCCACTGAAAAGAAAAGAAGCGCCGCAGACACCAAAGGAATTGCGTCGGCATCAACAGACACTCGTAACCGAGACTTCACCTGCAGCAACTGCAACAGAGCTCAAGAATTGGGCTGTTCAGCCGCAGCAGGCGCTGCAACTCCACAATGAATTGTCTCCTAAGACAAACGGATGCCATCATCTCTCGGTATATCTTAAGAAAGTAAGCTCTGTCATGCAGTCTTAGACCAGAAAGAAAATCCGTGGCATCATCTTAATCATCCTCATCCTAACCGATCAACATTAAGAGAAAAGCCTCACATTCTGTGGCCCTTTATGCCCTACTCTCACGGTGACCTCAGTTTTGATTATCTCTCTACGTCTATGCTCTTGGTTTGGTTCGGTCGGTAGTATCGGAAAATGCACGGGGATTGTCGTTGGACGGGCGTGGTGGCGACCCCCGGAGGGAGTGCTCACTCAAGTTGGCTCCGCGATTAAGCAACCATTGTCGTCAGCAGGGTGCTTTGTGGGTGGTGTCTTGCGTTTGCTGGATCAAACCAGCCACCACTGAACACCACCGAAGAGACTCGTTAGCAGTGCAGTGTCTCCTCTGGCAGATGGCCTCATGACAACTTAATGTTAATTGCTCCCCTTGAGATGTCAGTGCCCGGACTTTGCAGGGTGGCCAAGGCAGTGGTTGTGGAGAGTGAGTCAGGATGAATGGAGTAGGTTCAATTTTAGTGACGTGGTGCGGAAGATGAGACACTGAAAACAAAATCCCAAACCAAATCCTTTTGACAATACCTTCCAGTCTGTTTTTTTTTTTTTGTAGCCACTTTTAAATTATCGATCCCTGCTCAAAATATTCCCTTTCAGAAAAAAAGTACAAACTAGAAGGGCAGTTAAGAGACCGCAGACCTCTGCCAGGTTCGAATGGATCCTGGATCTGCCCCCTTTGATCCGAATTTGCGTCTCAGATCCGACCCAAAACTTAAGGAAACTGTTCTTGGACCATCTCGTGTCTTTCCAACAACTTTGGTCCATCAGTCTTTGTGCAGTTTGCCGACAGACAAGAAACCAAGAGACAAGGATGAAAAAAATTACTTCTTTGGCGATATATATATATATATATATATATATATATATATATATATCGCCAAAGAAGTATAGATAGATAGGTCATCCTCACATTTTGCACCCTATGCTTTGCTTATAGACATCCCTGTTTATTTGATTACAAAATTCCTTCACGGGTATGTTTCCTTGCGAATTTATGCAACAAGTAAAGTGGCATAATTGTATGCCAATGTCATACCATTATGAAGAAATATGTGAATGGTCTGCGCTCAAATGGAACGCCCAGTACGAAGAACACCTAGGCAAATGATACAAGCATTCAAAACGAGGAATCACAGTGTGCCTTATGCATTTTGAAACTGTCTCTGAGAGAGAGAGAGAGAGAGAGAGAGAGAGAGAGAGAGAGAGAGAGAGAGAGAGAGAGAGAGAGAGAGAGAGATGTTCTTGTAAAAGAAAACCACTCCGTGATTAACATATTTAATTTCAAGTTAAATCAGCATGTTTATTGTTTACACATTAAATTATTAGATTCACAAATCCGGGGCATCTGGTTCGGATCCAACGCCTGCTTATAACATATAATATAGCGAACAACCTTTCCCTTCTAAAACTTTCTCTCTGTGCTAGAAAACTCAGAGTGATATCCCTAAGACTAGAATAGCACGTAGCAGGCAACTAGGTCAGTATGGGTTTAGGTAGGTTAGTCCCGATGTCTGGAAATCTGTGCCATAGGCTATCAATGTCAGGGATTTGCCCTGATCCAGGCTCAGGGTTCTTCAAATTCTATCTATTCACTGGAACCGTTGGTCTCTTTCTTGATTGCTGGATTATTCTAGCTGTCTCTAGCTGTGTGTGTGCGTGCGTGCGTGCGTGCGTGTGTGTGTGTGTGTGTGTGTGTGTGTGTGTGTGTGTGTGTGTGTGTGTGTGTGTGTGTGTGTGTGAATGTGCGCACGTGCGCAAAATTTACATCCGTACTATGAGGTGCCATGCTGGCATGATCAATCAAGAGAGACTCGGGGAAGAAAGGACCACGTTCACCAGTAAACAATTACACCGATGTATACAAATTACACTAAATTAGACGCACGCTTTTAAAAAGGCCATTAAATACGATGCATGTCAAAATCGATCTCGTCATGCACGAAACGCTGAAGGACACAGAGGATCACGATCTGCCTAACTGAATGAAACATTAGAGCCTGAAAATAAATTTGTAATATGGATATATAAACTCTACTTACATGTTGCATGGAATTCTCTCTCTCTCTCTCTCTCTCTCTCTCTCTCTCATTCTCTCTCTCTCTCTCTCTCCCTGTCTCTCTCCCTCCTCCTCTCTATGTATCTATGTATCTATCTATGCTCCACACACTCACTCTCTCTCTCTCTCTCTCTCTCTCTCACACACACACACACACACACACACACATATATATATATATATATATATATATATATATAACACCTGTAATTTTAAAAGCCTGGACGCCGCTCCACAAGCTTGAAGAGCTCATAGTTTGACACAGGACATATAAAACAAAATAAATCGAAACGATAATGAAACTAGGATCAGATGTCAGAAACGTCCAAAAAGGGAGTGATATATATATTATATATATATATATATGACGGGGAGGGAAAAGAAACATCCCCCATGACATATATATATATATATATATATATATAACTTCAAGATCCAGTCGCATTGAATGATAAGTGATGTCCAGTTTCTTTTGTTATAAAAGGCTATTTGACGATCCAAAGATCAACTATATTTTAGGACTCTATAAAATCATTTAAACATTCATATCTTCTTCAGTCTTGAGCCTTTAGAACAGGCCATCCTAATGTGTTTTATTCACTGTCAACTTTGCTGTCTCGTGACGTCTGTCTTCTGAAAGATTAGTTTCTTTGTGAACTCTGGGAATGCCGTTAAGCCATGTTTTATTTCCGGGGGAGAAAAACCTGTGTTCCATTGAAGCAATGAAGACAGTAGTCCAGGTGGCAGTGGAGGGTGTGCGGATCGGGAGAAGAGTGAAAAGAGGGGTTTGGGGCGTGATAAGCGAGATAACAAGTCCCTGGATTCGCAGGAATCAACGCCACAACAGCGATTTAACAGGAAGAGACACGTTGTCACGTACGGAGAAAATAGAAAAAGGAACCGCGCAGCATTCTGAGCGGTGACTCAACGGTTTGTGGGCAGGATGAGATGAACGTGTCCGGCAACAAGGGGAGGCTGGGCGGACGGATGACGGGGAGGAACAAGAAACATCCCCCATGACCTCAGAGCCATTAATGAACTGAGACCTGTGGCAGGCGGACGGAAAGCAGGCGATAGGCGGGGGAGGTGTGGAGGAGGAAGAGGGAAGGGTGCTGGCAGAAGGAGGGAAGAGGAGTGGGGGGGGGGGGGGGGGGTGAGGGGTAGTCGGTTTAGAGCCGAGCAGCAGCCGGGGAGCCAGGTGTCAGGTTTGACAATCGATCACTTCCTTCTACCCTCCTCTCCCCTCACCCCCATACTCCTTTTCCCTCCACCCTCTTCGCCCTTAACTTCTCACCCTTATTCCCTACCCCACCCCCCTACACCTCACACCGCTCTAATGGGGCTCAACTTTGTGGCCGGAAATGAACACAAGAGCTGGAATCCACCCTCTCCTACATAGCCCTTCCAGAATGCTTAGCTCTGGAGTATGTGCTGCTCAGGACTTGACCCTTATGGTTGGGGTCACGCGCATGCGGACTGGACTGGTATTGATCTCACTTTCCACTTGGGGGCTTAAGGACACTTGACACCCGACTGGGGTCTTCTTGGGCAGTACCAGAGACGAAGGGGACTATTTAATGCAATGTTTGTAAAACACTTGACTATAAAGATAATGGTATCCCCCAATCAATTACACTTCTTCAGCCTGACTGGAGACGGACCTCGCCTGTCCAAAGACTAATCTCAGGGAGGTGAGGCAGTAACTCTGAAATTTGAGTAGTATGCACTGTATGGATAAATGTGAAAGCGATTACTGACGGGAAGACAGCAGTACGTGTACACTTCTAACACACATGCCCGGTCCAAAAATGACTGGACACTAATCTCTCTGAACTGGAAACGGCAAATGATTAACCTTTGCTACCAGAAGGGAAGGGGAGCACTTAACTTCAAATCAGTTCTGCATACGTCATCTACCGGCTACCACACACATTCAGAGAGCACTAACGTGACACCCACATCACGCATACCACCCCTCCTTATATACTACTCTTTCTCCTCCCAAAGCCCCAACTCTCCCACGCCACATGCACTTTCTGCACAAAAGCATATGCGCTTTCCGCACAAAAGCTCTATGCACCTGGTACCCCGTATTCCCCATACAATTATTACCTCATAAAACCCAGATACCTCTACCTCATACTGCCCACATAACTTTAACCTCAAGCAGTCCACATACCTATCACTATACCTCTTAAGATAAACTTACCCATTTCCTCTTAATGTCAATATACGTTTATTACCTTATATTGTTTATATACTCAGTAATTCATATAATCCATATACGTAATACATGATATTGCTCATATCCTGTTAGCTCATATTGCCCATATGATTACAGCTTCAAATGAGCACATCGCCACAAGTGCTGAAGTTTCAATTTCAGTTTAATTACAACCCAGACGACAACACAGGGCAATTTCGGGGCTGTCATTACATGGAGAAGAAACTAACAGCAAGACTACAATGCACAACATGCACATCAACTTTCTTGTAGACGGGGATACAGTTTATGGCGAAAAATGTCCCTAGCTAACCCACAGTGCAATCTCTCCAAATGTTCTTAACCCTATCATAAGAACGAAGCTGCACATGGCTTGACCAAAATGTTATTAGTTTTGTTATTACACAGCTGTCAATACTGACTGGCAAATCACCCTTCCCTCACCCCTACCACCCACTCCTCCTGTCTTACAGTATTCTAATCGTCCACGCCTTGAAATGACAGAAGAATGAATGGCATTGGGCCGTTGATATTAAAATCATCTGTCATCTAACGACTGAACGGGGCCCGCCATGTCAATTCTCAAGGGTAAGGGTTGCAGGAAACCGATGATTCTTGAGGCTCCCTGTTTCCATTTATTGGAGGAGACGGTTCGACGTTCACTCCCAGACACATACCGTGCTGCTTTTCGCACACGATAGGGACAGGATATCGTGTAAATCTGTATGTTACAACGTGTACTACGAGTGCTGAATACTGGCGACTGTCAAATATTGGCGTCGGAGAAGATTTTACGCACAATAATCTTGAAATGTTTGCCATTATGTAGGGAGATAAATACAGATTTGGGGACATCATGGTTGTGTCGCCTCTTACAGCCACTGTCTAGAATACAAAGTAGCAATCTGAACAGTATGCTTTCATGAACGAGTAAACACATGACCGAACACAATATCGCACCACTCGCTACCGTATCCCACCACACAATGCTGCAGAGCACCAAACCACAAGATCACCACTTCACACCACACCATTCCCACATGACACTACACTGCACCGTAACACTCTGTGCCACATCACACCCAACACACAGCTTTGCTGCAGCGCACAACGAAATCCACCACAAGCCTTTCAGCTAAAACTACTTTCTCACGTTAACAAGAGGTAAATTCTTGGCATCAGGACACTGGAAAGAATACGTACAAAGAAGGGAAAAGTGAGAGGAGGCGGTTAATGGGCAGAAAGGTGATGACGATGAGGGAAGGAAAATGAATCCTTCACAGACACTTTTGTAAGCATAAGATCTGGTTACTGCCTCCCTTTTTTCCTACTCCCAGTTCCCATCCCAATCTTGCTCTCCCCCCCCCAAAAAAAAAAAAAAAAAAAAAAAAGAAAACAGAAAAAAAGAAGCACAAATGAACTGCAGCAATGACATGAAAAGTAACAGCAAAACCATCGACAACTGGGTGTCTTTACGTTCCTTTGACGCCCGTCCTTCACCATCAATGCCTGACAAGCTTTCTTGAGAAATATCGTAGCGCACGAAAAGCAAATGCATAATTTTGGCCGCAGAGTGCTTACACACTAAATTAAACTGATGATCTCTCTGTCTCTTTGCTTTCGACTAATTCTACCACACTCATCAATATGCACACACACACACACACACACACACACACACACACACACACACACACACACACTCTCTCTCTCTCTCTATTTCACACACACACACACACACACACACACACACACACACACACACACACACACACACACACACACACACATAAAAACGTGTGCACATGCGCACACACTCGATTACATTTACTGCCACTTGATTTTCAGTTCAGATAAAACCTTCCACTCAATTTCCTTCTCTGAGAGTGATTGTTTCGCTTGTTTTCTTTTCTCTCTCCCTCTCTCCCCTTTCGCATCAGTGAAAACACTAAAGGCAAAACCGATCTTGAAACAAACGACGAGATTACCCCTAATCTCAACATGAAGAGACATCGGGATTTTTTTTCTAACACGTATGCATTTTTTCCCCGAAAGACCTGTTTTGCCCCTAAACGACTCGAGTTAACCATTGCCCTCAAAAGCGGTCGTCTCATTCTAAGCTGAGCCTCATGGGACAGTTGGAACTCGGCCTCGTTAATTCCTCTAAGTTGATCGGAGCCGACGAAAAGGAAACACGCATTACCCGCGAGACCAGATCAGCCAGAATCCGCATTAACACGTTTTTGACAACCACGCCGATGTGTCGCAAAGGTCCAAAAATGCAACGCAACTCGAGCTAATGTGGAATGAGCGTCACACACACACACACACACACACACACACACACACACACACACACACACACACACACACACAGGCAAAGACAGACATAGAGACAGCTGACAGACAAAGACAGAGACAGAGACGGAGAATCATGCCATTTCATGTCCAATAAGAACTGAACACGTTTCCATAGAAGTGGTGAGCAGATGTCATAGCATTCACACACACATATACACACGCAAGCATGCGCGTGCATGCGCGCGCGCGCGCGCGCGCACACACACACACACACACACACACACACACGCACACGCACACGCCCCACACACAGAGTAACGACATTTGATAGTCCAATCAAGTCTCTAAATGGAAAAGAACGATGATTACTGGGATTTAACACGTTACAATGAAAGACCGCACATTCCATACATTTACGAACGCGTGCACAGAAGAACAACAACAGCAACAAAACGAAAACAGACCAGTGAAGAACTCCATAAAGAATTTGAAAGAAACAAGATGAAGGCTTAAAAAAAAACTGCTTGCCTTCTATAATCAAGAAAATGTCAGGAATTTTGTACACTCACTGGCGTAAACTATGCATACCTAGCCTTTTGGATAGAAGATTGTGGCCAACGGTATTAAACGCCTCCCCCAAACGGACAAAAAGTGTACTAGTAACTTAATCATTGTTCATAATAAGATGCCATTTCTCTTGGTGAACGCAGTTTGAAGTGTATTTTCATTAGGGTGAAATGAAAGTCTGCTTCACAACATAGGACTGAAATTGACATGTGGAATGCTTTTCAAGGGGATTGGACAAACTGAGAGGTAAAGATGTGGCTCTATGACATCATTATCAGAAGGATCATCGGGCTTAAAATACACACAGAACTCCTTTCAATGCATATGCTACAGGTTTATGTAAAGCATTAAGTAGAAATGTCCAAAACGTTGCTCTCCAGTGCACCTAAGCCCCATGAACTAAACAAGTGAGTCTACGCGATAACAGTTTTGATTGTCTGTGTGCGTATGCACGTGCGCATGTTTGTGTGTGTCAAGTCAAAATTATCTTTCATTCATTATGCCCATCGCTCCCGGTGGAGCATAGGCCATCGACGACCCTTCGCCATCGCACTCTGTTCTGGGCTGTTCTGGTCATTCCAGTCCAGTTGGTCCCTTGTTGTTTCAACTGCGCCTCAGTGTCTCGCCTCCAGCTGTTGCGAGGTCGGCCTCTCTTTCTCTTTCCTTGCGGGTTCCAGGTCAGGGCTTGGCGTGTGGTGCTGGATGCTGGCTTCCTGAGGGTGTGTCCGATTCAGCCCCACTTCCTTCGCAGTATCTGCTTGGCCACTGGTTCCTGTCCCGCACGCTCCCACAGATCTTCGTTTCGGATCTTGTCCTGCCATCGGATTTTGTGGATGCGCCTCAGACAGTTGTTGAAGAATGTCTGAATCTTTTGTTGATCGTCTGTGTTGTCCGCCATGTCTCGCATCCGTAGAGCAGAATTGATTTCACACTGGAGTTGAAGATGCGGAGTTTGGTTCTTATGCTGATTCCTCCAGATGCCCAGATGTTCTTGAGCATGACGAAAGCTGCTCTTGCCTTGCCGATTCTGGCTGTGACGTCTCGGTCCGTGCCTCCCTGTTGGTCAACCACGCTTCCCAGGTAGACGAAAGACTCCACCTCCCTGATGGGCTCTCCACCGACTGTGACCGATGTGCTGGCAGTGGTGTTGATTTTCATCAGCTCGGTCTTCTTCCTGTCAATCTTGAGCCCTGTCCCGGCTGATGTGGTCTCCAAGCGAGTGGTCTTGTCCTGCATCTGGCTGTGGCTGTGTGACAGGAGCGCCAGGTCGTCAGCGAAGTCGAGGTCGTCGAGCTGCGTCCAGAGTGTCCACTGTACACCGTTGTTCCTGCCTGTTGTAGTGGTCTTCATGATCCAGTCAATGACCAGGAGGAAGAGGAACGGCGACAGCAGGCACCCCTGCCGAACTCCGGTCTTCACCTCGAAACTTTCGGACAGATGGCCGGCGTGGGCAATCCTGCAGTTCATGTCCTGGTATGTGCACCGGATGAGGGAGATGATCTTCTTGGGGACTCCGTAATGCCTTAGCAGCTTCCACAGCGTCTCTCTGTCCACACTGTCGAAGGCCTTGTCATAATCTATGAAGTTGATGCAGAGAGGGGAGCTCCACTCCAGCGACTGCTCCACGATGATGCGCAGGCTGGCGATCTGGTCAGCACATGATTTGTTCCACCGGAAGCCTGCCTGCTGGTCTCGGAGCTTGGGGTCGACAGCCTCTTTCATTCTCTCCAGTAGAACCCTGTTGAGAACCTTGCCTGGCGTTGACAGGAGCATGATCCCTCGGTAGCTGCTGCAGTCCCTGAGATCTCCTTTCTTCGGCAGCTTGATGATGATTCCTTCTTTCCACTGGGCCGGTACCTCCTCCTTCTCCCAGATCTTGCTGAAGTGGCTGTATAGCATGTTGACAGCTGTCTCTGTGTCTGCTTTGATGGCTTCTGCTGGTATCTCGTCTGGCCCTGCAGCCCTTCCCATTTTTCAGAGTCATGATGGCCTTCTTGATCTCTGCCTTTGAGGGTTTGTCACAGCTGATGGGCAGTTCTGTCTCTGCGGGTGGGATGTCTGGTGGTGTGTCAGGGGTGGGGCGGTTCAGCAGCTCCCCGAAGTGTTCTGCCCATCGTTTCAGCTGTTCCTCGGTTGTTATCAGTGGGTTTCCGTTCTTGTCCTTCACTGGCTTGTCTGTCTGCTGGAACTTACCCGTCAGCTTCTTGGTCACCAGGTACAGGTCCTTCAGATTCCCCTGTCCGGCTGCTGCCTCTGCTTGACTGGCCAGGTCATCAAAGTAGTCCCTCTTGTCCTTCTTGATGCTCTTCTTTACTTCTCTGTTCGCTGCTGTGTGCTCTTCCTGTGCCTTTGCCTTAGCTGCTCTTGTTCGGCTCGTGTTCAGCGTAGTTTTCTTCTCTCTCCTTGTTTCCAGCTTGTGGATGGTGTTGGCAAAGATCCATTCCTTGTACTGGGTCTTCTTCTTGCCAAGGATCTCTTCACATGTGTAATGCCAGAGGTTCTTGCAGTGTTCCCACTGTGTCTCGATGTCCGTCTCACCGTCTTCTATAGCTCCTGTAGCGGCTGGAACCTGTTGGAAAGGCTGATCTAGAATGCTGCTTGTGTGTTCCTGTTTCTGAGCAGTCCGACATTGTACCTTGTCCGTGTGTTGTTGGCGTTGGTGAATCTCTTGAGGCGAAGTCTCACCGTTGTTAAAAGAAGGTGGTGGTCTGATGACACGTCAGCACCTCTCATCACTCGTACATCCCGCCATGATCTCCTGAATTTGCGGCTAATGCAGATGTGGTCAATCTGGTTCTCCGTGACGTCGTTCGAGGATCTCCATGTGGCCTTGTGGATGCGCTTGTGTGGGAAGATGCTTCCTCCTATCACCAGCTGGTTCAGGGCGCACAGGTCTGCAAAGCGCTCACCATTCTCGTTCATCTGTCCCAGTCCGTGTGTCCCCATGATGTCCTCGTAGCCTGTGTTGTCCGTTCCGATCTTGGCGTTAAAATCTCCCATCAGTATGGTTATGTCCTTTGCTCCTCTTTTGTCTATCACTGTCTGTAGTTGCTGATAGAAGTCATCTTTCTTCTCTTCTTCCGCATCATTGGTGGGAGCATAGCACTGGATGATGTTCAGCCTGATGTAATTCTTCTTCGTGGTAAACTTGGCTGTGATGATGCGGGAGTTGACAGGTTCCCATCCGATGAGTGCCCCCTGTGCTTCCGGTGCCAGCATCAGGGCCACACCCTCAGTGTGGGGGTCTCCATCCTCTGTGTGTCCTGAGTACAGCAGCTGTTCTCCAAATGAAAGTCTCAGCTGTCCTGATTGTAGCCACCTTGTCTCACTCAGTCCTAGCACTCCGATCTTGTAGTTTTTCATCTCTCTTGCAACTTGGATGGTTTTTCCTGTTTCGTACATCGTCCTGATGTTCCATGTGGCTACTCTCGTTGTTGTCCTGGGTGTTAGAAGGGGAGTCAGCCTTGCAGCTTCCTTTTGGCTTTCACTGCACTGCGTCATAAGTCTCCGGGATGGAGACCCTTCCTTGCCCAGGTGAATGTTTTGGTTCGTTGTCGTCGATGCTTCTGTAACTCATCTTTTTTACAGGTAGGGTTGTTAGCCCTACGCAAACCCCTTTATCCTCGGGGCGAGGTGGTCCTGCCTTAGTCGCCTCTTACGACATGCATGGCAGGGCAATGGGTCTATTCTATGCCCAACCCACAGGGCAACAAAATTATCTTTACTGAGGGTTAAAGAATAAACTTCACAGCTTGCGTGTGTGTGTGTGTGTGTGTGTGTGTGTGTGTGTGTGTGTGTGTGCGTGTGTGTGTGTGTGTGTGTGTGTGTGTGTGTGTGTGTGTGTGTGTGTGTGTGTGTGTGTGTGTGCGTGTGTGTGTATTTCTGTGTGTGTGTGTGGATCACATGCATGCGTTCGCGCAACTTTTACATCAGCATCCATTTGAAGTACAATGCTGATAACAATCTTCATCCACTGAAACTTGAGTAAGAATGAACTTTTGTAATATTACACCACTACACTGATGTCCACAGCTTGAAATAAATCATGCGCAAGTGTTGAGAAACTTTAATGCAGCTCAGTCTGAAATCAAACTGTTTATGCATAAAATGCAGAACGCAGAGAAGTATGAGCAGCCCAAACAAACAAAACAGTAAAAACTTGAAAAAGATGTAAATATCATTATATAGCCCCTAATTCCATGTTGAATGGAATTATATCTACATCTTAAACAATTTAGTAGTGGGGGAAAACAAACAACTTGGCAAAGATTAAAAAAAATGAAGGGGGGGGGGGGGGGGGGGGGGGGGGGGGAGGGTTGGGAACAGAATAACGAATCAGGGAAATCTTTATCATAAAAATGAAATCCTTCACTTGCAACTTATGTGGACCATCGTTACCCATCTTGATGACAGAATCATTCGTATTGCTTGCTCTGAGACCTTTCGTCCGCTGAATCGGACTAGTCAGGAAGGCACGGCTGATTGTGTCTGTGCTCCCTTTGCATCAGATAGGGATATATCAGAGTCTATAATTTTGTTATGTTTTCACTAATAAGGGTTCTAAGACGGAATCCAACAACACCCCAAAGAACACTACATACAGATGCATGTATCCCAAAGATCCCTATTGCTTCGATTGCTGAGGTACTTATTTGTTCTATTACAAAAGACAATTCTGACGATTGGAAGAGCAGTTGCCTTTTCTTTTCAAGTGTCATTTAGTTTTGAACCTGTAGAATACGACAATCTAACTGTTGCATTACACAAAAACAGTTGCCATCAAGTGACATCTGTGTTATGAAGATCAGCATCTCTGGGATCTTGAGAATGTTTTTGAACCACAATGCATTTCCTGAAAAACAACAACAAAGCAAAACAAAACAAAACCTGTATTCCAACGATGAAATGAAGACAAATGGCCGTGTGGCAGTGGAAGGGATATGGATCGGACGGGGGAGGGTAGGTGGGGGAAAGCGTGGGATGGGGGACAAGCGAGATAACAAGTCCTTAGATTCATAGGAATCAACTTCACGGCCGCGATTTTACAGGGAATATCACGATGTCACGTACGCAGAAAAAAAAGAAAATGATCCTAAAAGCATTTTGAGCGATGACTCAACTCTGTGTTGGCATGGTAAGAAGAACGTGCCCTGCAACAAGGGAAGGCTGACTGGATGGATGATGGGGAGGAACTAGAAACATCCTCCCATGACCCCAGAGCCTTTAATGAAGTAAGACCTGTGGCGGGTGGACAGAGAGGGGGTGGGAGGAGAGAAGGACAGGGAATGGGATGGATGGGGGAAGTTGTTGGCAGAAGAAGAGAAGAGGGAATGGGGGGCTTCAGATTACAGCTGAGCAGAAGCCAGGGAGCCAGGTGTCAGGTTTGACAATCGATCACTTCCTTCTAACCACCCAGATAAAATCTCCCCCCACCCACCCACTCTTGACTCCTCAATTTCTCATCCCCATCCCCTGCCCCGCTCCCTACAAGCCTGTGCTGCTCTAATGGGGGTTCAACCTGAGGCGGGAAATGAACAAATGAGCTGAAATCCCCCCTCTATTCCAAATCACCCTCATTGAAAGCTTGGCTCAGGAGAATGTGCTGCTCAAGACTCGACCCTTATGACTGGGGTTCATGCGCACTTGGATTTGACTGGTACTGGTCTCATTTTTTACCCGAGGCATAAGGACGCGTGGAATAATTTAGGGTCTTCCTTGGCAGTACCAGCGAAGAAAGGGATCTATAAAATACAATGTTTGTATAACATAAACTATGAAAATAATGACATTGTCATTCAGGTACTTGTTAGCGTGGTTCTTCGCTCTGACCCGGACTACACTTCGTCCATTGAAAGATTGACTAATCTCGAGCAGTGAAGCACTGACTGGATTACTGTTGGCTCTAAGATCTGCACTGCATTGACAAATGTGCAAGAAGAAAGAAAGAAGAGGAAAGGGAAAAAGGAATACGTGTACTCTAACAAAGCACAACATGATCGCAAGTAAGGAAGGAAAGCCCCTGAAAGTGAATTGAGTAAATACTGTAAATGGGTAACCGTTACGACCTTAAGGGGAAAAAGGAAGTTCACTTCAGATCAGTGCCGTTATCCATCAGATACGCATTACATCCATCAGTTACGCAAAGGGATCACTACCCAACTGCACCAGACCAGACCATGCCCCCCCCCCTTCCCCCCCCCCCCCCCATCCTTGAGCCAAGAAAATCTATTTCATAATGCCCATATACCTATTACCTGATAATGCCAATATACATATTACCTCATATTACACAAACGCCTATTGCTTCATATTGTCCATATACACATTATCTCATACTGCCAAGAAACCTTTTATTTCAAGCTGCCCATAGACCTACTACCTCACTTTACCCATATAGCTTATATCTCATTATGCTCGCATACTTCCTCATATTGCCTATATATCTCTTACCACATATTGCCCATAATGTCACACGTGCACACAGCCATACTGGCTGAAGTTTCAGTTTCACGTCATTTTTAGATCAATGATGGTCCAGCTGATCAAACAGGACTCATTTGCAGAGGGTAACGACACAGAGAAAAAAAGGCCTGTCTAGGAAAAGAAACAAACAAGAAAGATAACTATTTACAAACTTTAAGTCACAGAATGACATGACAGCTAAACTACTGACATCCTTTGAGTGGATGCAACTAGGTCAAGCTGAGGGCATGGGGCATTCTTTTTCGTCATCAGCCCCAGTGTACAGAAAAAAAGGGTTAAAAGCATGGATAGCATACCGGTGCTGCAAAAATACAAAGGACATATGGGCTGGAAGACATTGCAGAATGAACACCTGGTGTCTACTTGGTACAGATGTTTCTAGCGTTTTCACTACCTGGTCGGCGAATAACAACAATCAAGCTGGCATGCTTGAAATTGCAGCAAGAGACAAATTTGCCAAGACTTCCTACAACAACAAGTGAACGTGCCGAAAAAGCAAAACAAAAATAAGGACGACAGTGAAGAACGATTAAAACGCACGTGTGATGGGAAGAAGAAAACTACTAGCAAAGATTTTTTTTACAAGACAGGGAAACAATTAAAATCAAAAGAGCCCTCTCCTTCCCTATAGAGTATTTTGCTACAGTTCTTTTATCACATGAACTAAAAAAATACACATGGCTTGACAGACACAATATTTGTCTTGTCATTATGTAACTGTCTATGGAGTTTGCCAGAGCCTGCATCCTCCGACATTTTAACTGGTCAGCCCTTAACATGACAGATGTATGAATGGCATCGCGCCATTGATATTAAAATCATCTGTCATCTAACGATTGAATGGGACCAGTCTTGTCAATCCTCAAGGGCTAGGGTTGCAGGAAAACACGTTTCTTGGGCTAACAGTTTCAAGTCTCGCTGCATATTACTTTTCATGCAGAAAAGACGAGGGACATCATGTCAGTTTTTATGTTACAGCATATGTAACAAGTGCTGAATACTG
>CM065722.1:34550532-34555532 GCA_033310375.1 Conus canariensis | reverse complement strand
TCTACTTTGTGTTTTGGGCAATGAACTCCCTCCCTCCTCTCCTGTCTGTCTTTCCAAGCTTAAACATACAGAATAAGAAGAAATTTTGTCTTTCAGACGAGAAACAGCTCAACACAATGAACATGTGAAATACAGAACGTTTTTCTTCCCTCTCTTTTCTGTTACTACAGAGCATCTAGCTTTCCTCTGTCATTCTCTTACTACAGCCTCCTGTCTCCCTGTGAATTCTACTTTATCCCTCTGTCTTCCACGAAGTAGCTTTACCGGCTCTACTCTCTCTCTCTCTCTCTCTCTCTCTCTCTCTCTCTCTCTCTCTCTCTCTCTCTCTCTCTCTTTCTGGTTCCACTCGTTAAGAAGTATCTTACATCCTGAAAAATTTCTGACTGTAGTTAGCAATAAATGGCACAGGGACATGCTTGCTAGATTTAGAAGTAGGACACCTGGACTAAATGCGAACAAAAGATGGTTTAATCCCGAAGACACTGTAGACGATTTGTTTGTAATGTGTACAGATGGTATGGGAGAGAATGAAGATCACTTTATATTCTATTGTGCAGCTTATAACGATATCAGCCAGAAGTCTCAACTTTCAATATTACTGCGACAGAAAATCATAACCTATATAGTTTGTTGTCCTCTGACAATACTACGACAGTAACTCTACTGGCTAAGTATTTTGCAGAGGGATCTAATGTTAGGAAAAAGAAATGCTGGGTCAGAACTTCTAATGCTTGAGTTGTTCGTTTTTATGTATTCGCAAAGCTTGATGACCTTAGTAAGAAAAGGTTTTGTTTTCTGCACTAGTGTAGCTAGCGATGAAGCGGATGATGACAGATGTGACAGTGCAGGAAAGATTTATGACAGTGAATATATGTGCCTGGGTGGGGCACTTGTGTTTATGATCATGTAGTGACTTAAAAAATGCATATTCATTTTGAGTGACGAAAAAAGCACGACATTATTTTCTTTATCTTCTACATGGTTTGGAGCCTCATCATTAACATTTACGTAATCCGTTGCAACTTATGCTTCTTTGCATTATATACTCTCTTTTTTCGGCGCTTCAAATATTCAGGTATACTCCCTTGACATAAAGGCTATGCAGGCCATTGTCAATAAAAATGTATCTGAAGCGTCTCTTCTCTCTCTCTCTCTCTCTCTCTCTCTCTCTCTCTCTGTCTCTCTCTCTCTCTCTCTCTCTCTCTCTCTGTTTGCGTTTTATATTCCAGTTTAAAGTCCACATGCACGTAAATAATATTGCAGACCTCTTGACTGGCTCCACGGCGTGGACTTTGACAATTGGTTCCCTAACAATTGCGTGTGAAATGCTCAATATCTTGTTACTGGGCCTAAAGGAAAGTCAGTGGGTAGACATCAGCTCCGCGAAAATGTTTGCGTTTCCTGTGTTTAACGCTATGCTTATTTTTTTCAAGCTATTTTTTTCCCCACACGAACCAAGTATGCGATAAGCAAGTGATCAGAGCGGACATTACAAAAACGTGAGCGGTCAGACCCGACTCTGAACCGTACATCCGTAAGTGGCGATAGTTTGTTTCATAGTGGACATACATTTGTGATTTGCTGATGCAAAATATCACCCAAGAACCGTGGTGACTTTTTCTTTACCGCGGTTTCTGGAGAGAGCACCCGTGGTGACATTATTTACCAGTGTGACATTTTATGTCGCAACGGAAATACAGAATGTGACTAAGTGACATTTTTACCAGGGTAACAGCATTCCATCACAGGAGACATTGCACCGTTGCCGGGCCACTTTGGTGGTGTTCAGTGGTGCATGTTCTGATCCAACATATGCAGGAAACCACCCTCTACGCCCCGTGCTGACGATAATAATTGCTTGGTTGCGGAGCCAGCGTTCGTCAGCAACCCCGTCCAAATGTGTTTTTATCTCCCAGAAGTTCAGCAGAGTAGCAAGTGCTTGAACTTCCTCTCATGCGCTGAGAGAGAGAGAGAGAAGAGAGAGAGAGAGAAGAGAGAGAGAGAGAGAGAGAGAGAGAGAGAGAGAGAGAGGAGAGAGCACCAAATCTACTTTAAAAAGCTGCTGTGGTCACATCAGTTGCTATTTTAGAATACAAATAAACAAACAAACGAGTTCAGTTCTCTTTCCCGTGGTGCAGTGTTGGAACGTCGATTTTACCTCAGTAGTGAGGACACTTCCAAGTATTCCCCCCCCCACACACACACACATACACAAACAAACACACACACACACACGCACGCACACACACGCATACACACACACACGCACGCACGCATGCACACACACACACACACACACACACACACACACACACACACACACACACACACACACACGCACGCACACACACACACACACACTTGGGGGAAAATCCTGCTTGAGCCGTTTCAGTAATGCGTAAGATATTGTAAGATAGGGTCAGAAGTTCCATGTTGGTATTTGCCGCTCTCCAGGATGTGTCGGCATTCTTGCGTAATGAATACACAAAAAGTTTGTAATACAACAATCTCAAACAATGCGTCAGCACAAGACTTGAAAAAAAAAAGAAGTGTGTAAAT
This sequence comes from Conus canariensis, assembly GCA_033310375.1. NCBI lineage: Eukaryota > Metazoa > Mollusca > Gastropoda > Neogastropoda > Conidae > Conus > Conus canariensis. The sequence continues at coordinate 34,552,973 of CM065722.1, read as the reverse complement.
CATGGTGTAAAAATTTGAGGCTTAAGACTTAAGGCAAATGTCTCAATCACATTTTCCTTGTTATTATTGCTGTTATGCGACTTTTTTTTTTTGCATCACACAAAACACAACACTCACATAACCCGACAGATCTGCATGGTACGTGAGAGTCAATGGAGAAGGAAAGAGGAGGGGGAAAAGGTGGGAACAAATAGGAGGATGGAGGCCCCATCTAAAAATAAAAAAATATGAAACAGTTGATGTGAGTATGTTGGAGGACAAATAAAAAAGCAACAACAACAACAACAACAACAAAACCATCACATCACCCGACCCACATAATTGGGTGCGCATACGCACACGCGTTACATCTTTATCTCTCTGTCTTCTCAGTCTTCCTTTGTCTCTGTCTCTCACTTTCCTCTCTCTGTTTTTGACCCACATATCTCTTTCATACGACTACACTTTAGATCTTATGGTCATATGTTATGTTATTTCGTGTTGCAGACCACACACAGGGTGAAGACTACATGTAACAGGACATCAGTGCTCATCGTCATTAAGGAATCTTGTCTTATATACTTACTCTCTCTCTCTCTCTCTCTCTCTCTCTCTCTCTCTCTCGCTCTCTCTCTTTTAATTTGTTTATGTTTGTGATTAATCTTGTCTTTTTATGTTCATTTCTGCTTCCCTTTTTGATTTGTGTATTCATTATATGCAAAGGTTTTTTGTTTTGTTTTGATTTGTCTTGTTTATGTTGTTCTTTTGCCCAGAGGGCTGATGTATAAAAGCATTATTTATGCTTATCCTATATCTCTTTAAGTAAACTGGTTGGCTGGTTCGTTCTCTCTTTCCCAATATGCACTTCTCTCTCTCTCACTCACTCTCTCTCTCTGTCTCCCTCTCTCTCTCTCTCCTCTCTCTCTCTCTCTTGTGTGTGTGTGTGTGTGTGTGTGTGTGTGTGTGTGTGTGTGTGTGTGTGTGTGTGTGAAACCTTTTAAACGCTCTCTTGTGATGACAGTGAACTGGATGTTGGTATCAGTGAATTTGGCAAAAAAGCTTTTTATTCGTTTAAAACAAATCTTAAATAAATGTTAGCGAACCAAGAGAAACGTGGACAAATATGAGTCTTGTGACTCGTTTGTCCACGTATCTCTTGGCGGTTCGCTGACATTTATTTAAGATTTGTTTAGATTTCCGCCTGCAGTCGTCTCACTTTGCAACTAAATCTTTTTATTCGTTTGTAAATCTCTTCATCTATACTTACTGTCATCATTCATAGCTCAAGTGTTGCATTTCCCTTCTACTTGTTTACTGTTTTAATATTGGTGACACCTTTCTTGCATTATGTCGAAGAGCGGCTATGATCCAGTAAGTGACAGTTCTTTACTATAATCTCTGTGACAGTTCTTTACTATAATCTCTGATTATACAGTCTGCATATCACATAACCTCTGATCCAGTAAGTGACAGTTCTTTACTATAATCTCTGTGACAGATCTTTACTATAATCTCTGATTGTATGTCTGCATATCACATAACCTCAGTTTAGCTTGTTAATGATCTTAGCCCACTTTCTACAACTCTGTAAAATAAAATAAAAAAGTCTCGCTTTCCTTTCTTTCTTGGAAATAAAGATGACAAAGATTAGCGTAATCCCCCATCTTTTTCTCTATGTACCCCTTACTGTCTTGTTGGCCCTTTATGTATCTCACTTCGCCAGCCACATCTTCTTCTTTGCTTGCACTATCCTTTTTTCTTGGCCTTATTTTGTATATCTTTACCTCAGCCTGTCCCCACTCTCTGTCTGTCTGTCTGTCTGCTGTCCGTCTGTCTATCTGTCTGTCTCTCTCTCTCTGCCCATTCTCGTCTGTCTCTCTTCTGATTTTGTATCAGCAGTCTCCTCTGTCTGTCCATCCCTCTGCAGTTGCCCTTCACCAGTTCCCTTGTCGTTCTCCCTTTGTATCCCGCAATTCCCTTTTTTGTTCCTCTCTCTCTCTCTCTCTCTCTCTCTCTTCCTCTCTCCCTCTCCTCTCTGTCTCTCTCCCTCTTTCTTTGTCTCTGTCCCTCTCTGTGTGTTGTTGTCTGTCTGTCTCTCTCCCCCCTCTCTCTCCCTGCCTCCCCCCCCTCTCTCTCTCTCTCTCTCAGTTTCTGTGTGTGTGTGTGTGTGTGTGTGTGTGTGTGTGTGTGTGTGTGTGGTGTGTGCGCGCGCGCGCGCGTGTGTGTGTGTGTGGAGAGAGAGAGAGAGAGAGAAGAGAGAGAGAAAGAGAGAGAGACAGAGAGAGATAGAGTATGTGCGTGCGTGCGTGCGTGCGTGTGTGTGTTTCCTTCTCTCAACAACGCATGGCAAGGACGCAGCAGATTCCACTCGTGCCCAGTTCACACCGCTGTGTCGACACCCTGAGCTTAATTGGCATTTTTGTGGGGCCATAGACTGACTGTGGATGGCCCCTCTGTAGATT
>CM065722.1:34540532-34543032 GCA_033310375.1 Conus canariensis | reverse complement strand
TCATGAACAGCACATGTGTCCCGCAGGAACAATGATAAGGAGTCCAAGAAGAAACCGGTCGATGCCTTCACACGAATGGCATCTCTGTGGCGGTTTGGTTGAATGAAGTCTCTGTGAGCCGCAAACGCTGGCCGGCACAACCACTTTGAGAATAGGCGGCTGAACCTAATTCTTTACGCGTTCTTCCCCAAGATCCCCACGAGAATACGCAGGCGACAACCCTAATCCGCTATGGACGGTGGGACTAGATTACAGAAATATGGTTCAACGAAAGGACAGACACACCAAACTGCAAGACAACAGACGCATGGACATTCTAAATGACTGACCATTGGGGGGGGGGGGGGGGGAGGGGGGGTAATTTCTACCTTATAAGTGTGATTCTTTTTCAACTGACCAGACATAATATATGTATTTATGGATGATCGATTGAGGAAGGTTCAGCAGCATGTTTTACAGATCAGACTGTGCTAACACGTGCACCGTGAAAAGCTGAGCTCAGCAAAATATCGTTGCTTCTGATTACGATGTTTCGTGGTGCGAAGTGCCAGAAACGTGATTTCCCAGAAAGCACGTGACACGTTCCTTTTCAATCAATTGTCTGTTCTGGCATGAATCACGATCAGAATAAACCAGGAACACTTCCACCGATAACAAATATAAAAACAGGTCTTTTTTCTATTCCCAAGAATTTGCTGCTTTAAAATGAGAACTTGTAGAATTGATAATCTTGTCCACCGTTGTTCAGTATTAAAAAAGGCCATCTTAGCATTACAGACTTTAATGTGACATTGATCCAAGGACAGGTTTTTTTTTTCTCCTTTATGTATTTCATCATGAAAATCGATCCACATCTCAACCATTGGTTTTGAGCACGCAATTCACACAGGTTTTTGCCCCATGTGGGAGGGGCGGGATAAGAAGTGGGAGTAGGGATCTTTACGCTAGGATAAAAATCCACAATTTATGATGCGTTAGAACGCTCCCACATACAAAATCAATCAGCACACAACCTACAACAGGCATACAATAAATAGGCAAAAAAAAAAAAAAAAAAAAAAAAAAACCCAACCCCAAAACATGTCAAACATTGCAGAGTGGTCATTATAACAAGACTAACAATGTTACGTTCCATTTGTAGCCTATGTTTAGGCAAATGAATTCCTCTTGGTAATTTCAGGCCTCTAGTGGATGGGTATACATTACAGTATGAAATTTAACATTTCGGTTGTGGTGAAAGTATTTTGATGACGTTAGTGTCCTGTAAACATTATCGACAGGAAATGAACGATTGAACATGTGACGAGATTCACAGACTATTTAGTCAAAGTCACAGGTGACACAACTTCATTATAGTTTCTGATATCCACCCTCACTCGTTCCCAATTGCCGCGAACATCCTCCCCCCATTTCTTCATTCCCGAAGTTTGTGAAAAAAAAAACAATATCTGATAATCGTAACTAGCTCGGAAGCAGTAAGGATACGAATTTAACAAAGATTTCAGATTTATTTTTTCATTAACAACAACAACAACAACAACGACTTTCGAAAACTATGCCACATTCGTGCTGAAATAAAGAAAACTGCCACGCTTGTAATTATGTATAAGTGGTCACTTCTTGTCCTCGTGCTTTGTGATCTTCATCAATCACAGTATAAGACGCGCGTTTATCAACATCTGACGGCCCATCCCCACCTCCATCCACTCACAGTCCACCCCCCCCCCCCGACCCGCCCTCCCCGTCACCCTTGTTCTCATTCTCTCCTTCACACACACACACACACACACACACACACACACACACACACACACACACACCACACACGTATACGCATCATTCCTTTTTTCGACCAACTGTCAACCTCAGGGCGTCCATCACGATCTGTATCAGTTGCTGTGTGCTTTTCCCCCCAGCCAAACCCAAGAAAAGATTTCATGCCCACCTGTGGCGGCAACAACCAACTCTTTCACTATTCTACCAGTCCGGAAGACAACCTCCTCAAAACAGAAACGGACAGTATCATAACCAGCCCTTCGAACATAAACCAACGATTATGTTCAAACCAAACTATCACAACCGCGCATGACCCACTGTAGACCAACTGTCAACACGAACACAGACGTAGATAAATCCTACACAATTCATCGCCTGCTTGGCCCAGCCAGTACTCCGCGAGAAACACACAGCCATTCTTGGAACTGTTGTCCACAGGGCGTACGATGAAAACAGCTGCTGATGAATGACCCGCCGAACAACTCGGCGTTTTGTCAGATGCTATCATACTGTGTATCATTATTCCGACTGGCTCTCCTTCCTCTGTCTCGCCCCCTTCCCCACATCCCTCTCTCTCTCTCTGTGTGTGTGTGTGTGTGTGTGTGTGTGTGTGTGTGTGTGTGTGTGTGTCTGTGTGTGTGCGCGCTTCTCTCTCACTCTCTCTCTCCCTCCGCTCTCTCTCTCTCTCTCTCTCTCTCTCTGAATGAATGTGGGGTAAAGGTGG
>CM065722.1:34533032-34535532 GCA_033310375.1 Conus canariensis | reverse complement strand
TATATATATATATACTGCTGTATTAAAAGCAAGTTAAAATCAAGCTTAAAACCTACAGATCTGTTTCGCGCTGTCAGTGCGGTCGTCAGGGTGTAGTGAGCTTGTATTGCAAGTGTTGTGTGCATATATAGCTTGCTGCTGTTTTTCCCCGTGCTACATGTGTTTCAGATGTTTTTGTTCACTGTTAGGAACTTCCATCTGTGTCTGCAATTGTTAACCATTTCTGTTCTGATATTTAAAGTTGCTAATTGTGGTTTACATAGTATGATGTATTTCTCTGTTAGGCACAGACTATATATATAGAATATCAAGAAGCATTACAAAAAAGTGGTTACAATTACAAACTACAATACAGTCCAGACAACAACACGAACAGAAATAAGAAAAATAGGAAAAGAAAGGTCATATGGTACAACCCACCATACGATGGACAAGTAAAAACAAATGTAGGAAAATAATTCTTTAAAATCTTGGCAACATCATTCCCAAAAGAACACAAACTGTCCAAAATATTCAACAAAAACACCATTAAACTGTCATACTCATGTATGCCCAACCTCAAAAACATGATTGATTCATCTAACAAAATGAAAAGCAACATAAAAGAGAAGGGTGCCGAAAGGACATCTTGCAACTGCAATAAAACAAGAACAGTGCCCCCTGAGCAATAAATGTCTTCACAGCAACATTGTATACCAAGCTACGGTAACATCAGAAAATGAAAAAGAAACATATATAGGGATTACTGAAAACACTTTCAAAACCAGATACGCAAACCACAAACAGTCATTCAAAAATGAAAAATACAAAAATCAAACAGAGCTGAGTAAATACATTTGGAGACTCAAAGAAAAAAAAAGACTACAACATATCATGGAAAATCATAAAAAGAGCAACACCATACAACAATATTTCAAAAAGATGCAATCTATGCTCCACAGAAAAATGGTTAATATTATGCAAACCACACTTAGCAACTCTGAACACAAAAGCAGAAATTGTAAACAATTGCAGGCACAAGTGGAAATCTTTGCTAGCACATTCCACCTAAACAGGCCCCAATAAGAACCACAGGCCGCACGTGCAGCAAATGAGATCCGCCTGCACACACAGAGCTGAAATCAAGTCCCGCACGCCATAAAAGATCGTTGGCGTGCCCCAAAAGACATCCTGAAGATAGCAAGGCTTGAAACAAGCTTGTAGATTTTAACACTTCATTTAAAAATTTTTTTTTAAATATATATATATATATATATATATATATACACACCTATCTATATCTCTATCTTTCTCTCTGTCTATCAGTCCATATGTATGATTATGATGTTGTATACACGTGTTATAGATAGATAGATACGTAGACAGACAGACAGACAGACAGACAGACAGCAGACAGATATAGATATACAGATATATACGATATTCATAGCCAAACACTGTTCGCCCAAGATCTCGCAACACGGACACTTTCTTGTTTTTTCACTCCTGCCCCAAAACTGGGACAACTGAACATGTTTTTTTCTTTCTCCCTGTGTGCGGCAAACCTAAGCATTCGCACCGTCCTCAGACGCGAAGACAGACTCGGCTTCTTATTAACAGAAGGATGTCTGAGGGGACATGGCTAAATCAGATCATCTTCCTCTGGGGCTGGGCGACGTGGTCCCAGGCCTGACAACGTGAAGACGTTTGGTGGGCTTATAGGACGGGGGTAAGAGGACAAGGGGGGAGGGGGGGGGGAGAGAGAGAGAGAGAGAGAGGTGGAGAGGAAGGCGGGTTGGGCGAGAGATGAGGGGGGGAACGGGGTGAAGGAGGGGTGTGGGTGAAGCTGGAAGGAACGTGTGGTCTAGTGATGACAAATCACTTCAATTCGGATAGTTACGGAAGAGCTTCGCTCTCTCGGCTTTTTGACAGCTTCACTGCGGTGTTCTCTTCGTTGTCATCCTTCTTTCTTTGAGGTGGTAAGCTTATACACGAATATGCACATTTGACGCCTTGCGCCAAGTATGTCGCATTAAACGCAAAACAACGTGTGTGTGTGTGTGTGTGTGTGTGTGTGTGTGTGTGTGTGTGTGTGTGTGAGAGAGGAGAGAGAGAGAGAGAGAGAGAGAGAGAGAGAGAGAGAGAATAGCCCACAATTAAGTTATAAGAATTGTCAAGTCAGGCTTGACCTTACAACTTATACCAACAGCCCACAAGTTATAAGAAGTGTCAAGTCAGGCTTGACCTTATAACTTATACGAAGTTAAAAACCTTAGTATGTCCCTCTTTCCTGCCATAGTGAACAAACTGATCAAGATTCGCACAAAATGTTACATCTGTACACTTAATCACACAAAAGGCATGCATTGTTTGGTTCACGCAATGTATTGAGGTCATAAATGTTTGCAGCATGCACAGTTACAAACAAATAAATTTCACTTTCTAGCTGTAGATATCCACCTGCAACAGTTTCAACCAGTATTTGACTGCCCAGATATGATTTCACGTACATAGAATATCT
>CM065722.1:34495532-34518032 GCA_033310375.1 Conus canariensis | reverse complement strand
TTTAGCCTTGTATGTCATCATCATCATCATCATCATCATCATCGGCATCATCATCATCATCAGCAGCAGCAGCAGCAGCAACAGTTGCATTATCATCATCATCATCATCATTATCATCATAACTTGGTTGAGTCACTGTCTTGTTTGAGACGTGCAGTAACTTTACTATACATTTAAGCCAGAACAAGAAACACCTATACAAAGACCGAACTTACTCTGACAGGTAAATCAAAACACGGACCTAAACGGTACTCATTCCTTTACAGACCTGTTCTCTTTGACGTGAACAGACGATCAACTATACACCTTTAAAACTATTCAATCTATTGCGAACATCTGCATGGTGTCCTCGCCATTTGTGTGAAATATTCAAGCTGACGCTTGGCTTTCCTGACGTCCACATGCACACTGTCAGAACGCCTTGCCGTGTCACCTCCACTGGAACCTCTCTGTCCCTGCCCCCCTCTACCTATCACCCTTCCGTATTTCTCGCTGGTCATTTCCGTTAATTCCGGTTGGGATCCTGTCTTTATGAGTGCTCGGTGTTCTCCCATAACATTAAGGGAGCTAAGTCTCCATTAAAGAACTCCCGTTTGGTCCTATTTGCGCTGCTCTGCCGTTCTAAGCTGCTCGCTGTTATTGCATGAACGCACGCGCATGCTCTTGCTCTTGCTAGATGGTTACATTCAGGTTTAACGTCCACGTCAACCGAAAACAAAATGGTAGACGGGAAGACCCCTTCCAGGAGAGAACGGGAAGTGGACCTATACCACCAGAACAACAACAGGTTAAGATGGGTAGAGAAGATGGCAGATTTTTTTTTATGTCGGACTCAAGCGGGATGCGAACCCGCCACACCTGTCTGCGATCTCAGTATTCTACCGATGAGTCTGTCAGACACCCTCTTTACTTGTAGTGTCGCTCGCGCATCTCTACGCCACTTCGTCTTCCGGCTATTTTTATTTTCTTATTATTTATAACTCATTTTACACATTACATATATGTGCATCCCCTACTATTCCCTCCTTTGGGGAGGGGTGTCTTCATCGAAGTATATTAAGCCTAAAGGATTACCTTTCATATCTTACTATCTATGCAGACAACTACTGAGTCATATACACACTCATTTGAATGTGTACATACTCTTTACGTTGACAATAGCAATTTTACACAAAGAAAAATATGCATACACGCACGCACGAACGTGCGCGCGCAAACAACACAGACACACAGAGGGGAGAAGAGAGATCCCCCTCCTCTCTCTCTCTCTCTCTCTCTCTCTCTCTCTCTCTCTCTCTCTCTCTCTCTTGGCTTTCCTATATAAACTACAATAAACTACAACCAAGTACTCAAAGAGATTGTGCAAGTAGTCTGGGCTAGTACCAACACCAAAAAAGGGAAAATCAGGACTCCAAAAGCACCCGCAACATTCCTCACGGCAGGAGGTAGCAAATCATGGCCAAGAACAACAGTGCCACTCGGAACATGCAGGCAGAGTCTGCTGGACGGGGCAGATGACTGGGAGTGCACTGCAGACTTCCCAGAATGGAAGAGTCATCCAGAGATCATCAGCAAGAGTGGCATGAGACCAGACATAGTAGTCCACTCTCAGTCAACCAAGCAGCTGATCATGATCGAGTTCACGGTGCCATATGAGAACAGAATGGAGGCAGCTCAAATTTACAAGACTGAAAAGTATGCTGATCTGGCAAACAGCCTGAGGAGAGAAGGCTATCAGGTCAAAGTCCTCACTGCAGAAATTGGAGCTAGGGGGTTTGTAGGAACGTCTGCATACAGCCTCATGAAACAGCTCTCAGTTGCAGGGAGGAAAAAAACCAGAGCCCTGAAAGCAATGGCAGAAGCGGCAGACAGGTGTTCAAGCTGGATCTGGTCAACGAGGAACAAAAGTGAACTTCATAAGGCTTAAATTCCCCTACAAATGTCAGGTGCCCCAGTGGCTAGAGTGCGAGTCATTAAGTGGAAAATGAGCATGTCCAGAGGGCATGGGTTCGAATCCCAGCCATGGCTCGTCCCAAGATGGGAAAAAAGGGGCAGCAGAGGGACATCCGGAGTCATGAACCGGGTGTGCCCCCCCCCCCCCCCCCGCCCCACTCCGCCAGAGTGTCAGGAGATAAGGACCGAAACACTTGCTTGAAGGGGACTTCTCTTCTGAGGACTCTCTGCTGCCACGCTCTCCACGAGTTTCTTTCTACTACTACAATTTACTAAATGGACATTTAGCAACATGTGTGTGTGTGTGTGTGTGTGTGTGTGTGTGTGTGTGTGTGTAAGGTGGTTTGTTTCCAAGCACTGAAATACGAAGGTGACTTTGAGCGCATTATTATATTTTATAATAATCTTGCCTTCAAAAGCAGAATAGCTATGATAATAACCAAACAACTAAAATGTGTTGGAAACCAAGCACACACACACACACACACACACACACACACACACACACACACACACACAAACACACACACACACACACACCACACACATATATATATATATATATATATTCAATTATAAACAAAGCTTGCTCTTATGTCTTAGACTGAAGAAATAGGGGGAGAACTGAATATTCTTGCAGTCTCTCTTGCAGTCATTGCAACACCAAGCTGCTCTGTAAGTTGCTGGAATGGTGCTCGGTACTTATCCTTGGAATTTATTAGTTAATTATATATATATATATATATAGCCATTCGCATTCACTTGGTCAGGTTCTGTTTAAACACAAGGGGAAAAATAAATTGTCGTTCTTGATTTCACATAAGTTTAAATCCTGTGTAGAGCTAACAAAAAACACACACACAAACAAACAAACAAGCGAAAAACACACACAAAAGGAACCAAGCAAAAGCGAAATTTAACAATTCATTCGTCATTCTAAACAGAAACAAGCAGCTCGCAATAAATGTAACATTCCCTTCAGATCAATAACCGAGAACGAGAAAACTAAAAAAAAAAAAAGAAAACTGTTTATCTTCAAAACAGCTTTGGCAGACGACACAAACAAACCGCCGGTCCTGCCGACTTAAATCGGCAAACCAACAGATACAGAACGCCCGATCCGCCGCCACACCTACAAAGACCTGACGCCCGTCAACGCTCATCACCTAAAGACCCCGGCAACATCAACACAGTAGAGAGACCCCAAGCCCCCCGTTCGCGCCAAGAGGAGATCCCTGTGCCCCCATGGTCCTTTGATGTGGCTGGCCCAATCCGCCACCGCTCTAATGAGGCTGAGTGGAGAGGGGTGTCGGACCGACTCTCAATCCGCCGGCGAAGGGAAACAACCCGTTCAGACTTTGCCACAAACAGACCGGAAGTTCCGGCGACGAGCCCGCGCCGGCGGGAAAGTAGGAAAGGATGGAACAAGTGTTTGTTTGTTGAAGAACTGCAGGCCTTGGGGGAAGTACGAATGGGGGTGGGGGTGGGGGTTGAGTTACTGATGGGTTCATCTGGGTTCGTTAATTAAAGCTTCAGAGAAGATAACGCAGGGTGGGGATGGGGAGAGGTGGGGGCATGGGAACAGAATCATTGGCACAGTTGATCACCAAACATGGGTTCCCTAATCTTGCCTTATTTGGATATGTCAAACATGCTTTTTGTCTCTCATTTTCTTTTTATACTTAACGTGATTCATGTTAAAGGTTAATCCAAAGTTTAGTTTGCATGTTTTTTTGCTAAGATTTTCTTTTCCTATATCCGTGTACAGCTGTTTTTGGGTCTCAGACATTGTAAACTGACAAAAAATAAATACAAACGCTTTAAACATAGATTCCTCGTCAATGGGCCATAGTCACCAGAGGGTTTGCTTGCAGAGCTGACGGTCGTGAGCTCGAAGTCTGCACCTACCAGGTCGGTTGTTGACCCCTTAAAAACCCACGCTATCCGTTCAGCAGTAAACCGCCATCTTATTCAGGTGTGGAAAGCTAAGGCGGCGGAAGAAGACTAATGGGCTCCGCCTTCCACCATGCCGTACCCTTACAGTTCACTGCCCTTCAGGCCATGAGGCTATGGTACTTTGACTTATTTTAACCTTATCAATAAAAGCGTGCTAACAATCTGATATTGTTGATTCCTTATGAGCGCTGGGGCTCAGGTTGAGAATGAGACCAAATGCAGATGTGTATGGGTGGCAAAGACTGGACTGGGAGTGAAGAGGAAGCGCGGAACACGGGACAACTAACCAAAGCAGAGAAAGTAGTTCTACTTTCTTAAATAAGTCTGCCGAGAAACTGAGCACATTCAGTCACAAAATGTGATCGAACACTGTTGTCACCTCTTCAAACACAAAGTACAACATCAAAAGCCAGATTTTTATTTATACAGGCACAAACACTAACATAAAACAGACAGTGGACAGTTTTGTCCGCAATTTGCCAGTGTTTCTGCGATCTTAAAGTTAATCACTCAGAGAAGTTTCGTAAATTGTTCTGCGTGTCACGTGTGTGGTATGTGAGAAGGCATCACATTATGCATTAGTTTGGAATTATCTGCATTGTAACTGTTTCATCACAGGGGCAACTGCTAGGTTTCTTCTTTACAATCCAGGCTACTGTTTACATCTTTCCACTTCGCTTCAGATTTCCGTGCACAACTTGGCGAACTGAAATGTGTGCAGGGAACACAGGCCATGTTGCGGACTAACAGAAACAGACCTTGCTGGCAGTCACATTTTGAAGCGCACACACACACACACACACACACACACACACACACACACACACACACACACACAGAGATCGTGAAAGAGAGACAAGAGAGGAGAGAGAGAGAGAGAGAGAGAGAGAGAGAGAGAGAGAGAGGAGAGAGACAGACAGACAGACAGACAGACAGACAGACAGACCAGACAGACAGACAGACAGACAGAGAAAACACACACACACACACACACACACACACACGTGCGCCCGCGAGCGCACAGTGAGAGAGTGAGTGAGAGAGAGAGAGAGAGAGAGAGAGAGAGAGAAAGAGAGAGAGACAGAGAGAGACAGAGACAGAGAGAGACAGAGAGACAGAGAGAGACAGAGAGAGAGAGCGCAACAGCGGACAAAGACACAGAGCTGGAGAAACAACCGAGGCCGAGGGGACAGAGAGACAGACAGACAAACAAAAGCAGCATCCATCCTCTAACGAACTCTTGCCGACTTACGCAGCTGACGGCCCCCACAAAAGCCCCAATCATGCCTGCACTGGCGAGGCAGCGAGGGGCAGTCTATGGCCTTCCTGGAGACGAAACTCTCCACTTTGACGATCGTCCACCGAGAGACGTAAAGCAGAGCCGTAAAACGTGAAGGAGAGCCATTGTTGGCCTTTATTTCCCTTTTTACAGGCCGGCCCGGCCATCCACACACGTCGCCCATTGCTATTGGCCTTGTAAAGATCAAGGGCATAAAATAACAGATGTCGACCTTCCCACCATGCTTACGTCAACGCAAACATCTTGAGCTGCGCTAGCCAGCCCTGGCCGTTCTGTAAAAATCATGCGGAACAGTGAGCATCGGTGCCGCCTTGTGGCACTTCTGTGTGGGATCAATCTACAGCAGCATGTGGCTGGAAGGGGAACGTCCGTTCTGCGTTGGGTCTGATAGTTCTTTACGATCATGGGACTGATGTATTAATATCCGTCTGAAACAGACAGAGTGAGTCATTCTCGTACCAAGAAATACACTGAGAGTATAAACAACCACCCCTCCCACCCGTCTGCCCAAGTTTAGAGCAAACTATTTTAAGTAAACCATGTTGACGGTTTAGCATGTTTATGTCTTTTGTCCGGACAGAACTACACAAACAGCTGTTCTAAAACAAAAAGGCTAAAAATCAGTAGTATGTGGCAAACAATGTCATTCTAATCTATTCATTTTCCGTTGTTCCTCTGTGAGAATTGACAAATCATGTGCTGTTATGTTCATAAAAGGTCAAGAGAAGCGCTCTGACCCGTTGATACATTCAAAAGGCAAACAGTTCGTCACACATAAAAGCTCTCTCACGGTGGCTTTCACTACACCTACAAATCTATATTAAATGTGATCGCGATCGGTGCAAGTTCTGACTTGTCGAATTTGATCAGTTACAGTGTATGTGCTGTTTCTGGAATAATAATAGTAATACTAAAAAAAAAAAAAAAACAAAAAACCCAAAAACACAGCGTAAAACAGTTCCGATTTTATGTAGAGAGTGTAATATGCGATACCTGGATACTCAGTTTCGTAGTTGGTGTGAAGACTCTAGTTATTGTATCGTGCGAGCTCTAAACATTGGGCCGGAAAAGATTTTCTCTCTCTGTATAGTTGTCTGCCTCTTGATCTACCTGGCGAAATTCGATGAAACGATCTCCTGGTTTATTCCTGTGTCAAATACAGTCAACATCTTTAAATATCTGAATAAACATTTCTACCAACGAGAGAGAGAGAGAGAGAGAGAGAGAGAGAGAGAGAGAGAGAGAGACAGACAGACAGACAGACAGACAGACAGAGAAAGAGAGAGACACACAGAGAGACAGAGGTGTGTGTGTGTGTGTGTGTGTGTGTGTGTGTGTGTGTGTGTGTGTGTGTGTGTGTAAGAACAATCTGCGCCATCATAAGCTGACAAAGAAACATGAAAGAGCAATCACTACTTGACGCGTGATGTCTCATTTTCAGAGAAATCCCCGGAGTTACTTCCCCGTGTCTATTTCGGTAACTAATCCTAGCATGTTGGGATATCACGGCGTTTACTGTGACGCTAACGGAATGTGATATTCAAGCGATAGAAGGAGAACTGCTGGTATAAAAAGAACTGCTGGCAGTGCTTGACAATGTGACAGGACCTGCATGTGGGAAATTATGAACATAAAAGTTTTAATGCGTTTATGATACTGCCATAAGGAACTTCCGTCAGCTTTTTCGTGTTTTCATTGTAAGTCCCTCCCGGAGTTCCCTGCGGTTTCAACTTTCTTGGGGAAGAAAAAGAGTTGGCTGTAAATGCTTGGCTGTGCAGCATGCAAAGGGACGCAACTTTCGACAGCATGTATCAACAGTAAAAAATACAGTGGCTTGCATGCTTTTTTCTCGTTATACTCTTGTGGTATTATATATGTATGTTGCTGGGTTCGGCTGGACTGCTTTTTTCATTCATTGATATATTTATTTATTTATTCATTTTTGGTAAATGTCCTGTACACACACACACACACACACACACACACACACACACACACACACACACACACACACACAAACTCAACTGTACAAGATATGGCCCATGTTACAGCTAATCATATTTTATTCATTGTGTCATTTTCAGATCCCTGCCTCAAACCTTTATGTGGCGGTCCGCTGGTGGCGGAAATTAACCCCCCTTATTTTCTTTTGCTTCTTTGTGCCTGTCTTACAGACTCTGTCCTCAACCTTTTTACTCATACAAAAAAAAAGCGTGATGCGAAAGATGCTGTGTTGGTTTGATTATTTATCTATTTATTCATTCATTCATTCACCAATTTCATTTACTTTTATACTTCTCTTCTTACCTGATAAATTTGTATTGATTAATTTATTTCTTCATTTATCTACTAATTTATATTTATTTACTTATTTATGTATTTATTCATTTATCTAATTATTCATTTGTTTGCTTGTTCATCTATGTATGTTCTGATGGATAATTGTGATTTATCTGTCGTCAATACACATGCACAAGAACTTTATGTCAGCCCCTTTTTATTACTTATTTATTAAAATACCGATCATTTATTTCGACTAATCAGCTGATTGGTAGCCAGATGTAGATCACCAACGCTTGCTCGTGTGTGTGTGTGTGTGTGTGTGTGTGTGTGTGTGTGTGTGTGTGTGTGCGCGCGCGCGCATACGTGCGCATTTGCGTTTGTCTTACACATAGAGAAAATTAAGTACCCTTCAACCAGATATTCAGTACGAGTCGCATTGCAAATCGTGGTAAATAGTGGCATTCTGTGGTTACTATCCGCTGGAACTGGCTCTGTTACAGGAACCAGCCATTACCTGCGAATGGCTCAAACTAGGCCAGCTAAGTAGGCATGACATCTGTGACTTAGATGTGTTTTGCGGTTCCCATCGTCCGTGGAGCGTCTGTCTGTATGACTGTGACTTTTCTGTTGTTGTTTTCTTGATATGGCTAAACCGTCGGAGATGTCAGCGCTGTTAACATCAGGAATTATGTCGTTATTGATACTGTTGTCATAGCTATGGTCGTCGGTATCTTCAGGGCTGCTACTGATCTTTGTACCAATAATAGCATAATGAATCGACCAACAGGTGCTTTTTTCACTTTTGTCTTATGTATCTGAAAAACAGATTTCCTTACCAACACTGCGGGTGTTGTATCTCTCGGGCCTGCTTGATGCCGGAATATATAATGAAAGTGAGCGTAAAGTACAGCCCTGCCAAGCAGTATCAGATCAGAATGGAAATCCATAGTATTATCTTCGTCATCCTCATCAATCACCATGCAAAATAAGGTCCAAAATTCTGGGGACCTTCATGCCCTGCTCTCATACTGACCTCACTTACGATTTCCTTTCTACGTCTATACGCTCGGTAAGGTTCTGTCAGGGTCACCATTATCGGCTAATATATGGGGACTGTCGTTGGACGGACTTGGTGGCGTCCATCGGAGCTACAGTTCACTCTCGCTGGCTCCGCAACAAGGCAATTATTGTTGTCAGTAGGCAGCCTAGTGGGTGGTGTCCTGCGTATGTTGGAACAGAACTATTGAACGCCACGGAAGTGTCTCGGCAGCAGTGCAGTGTCTACTCTGATGTGTTGTCTCTTGACGACTTGACATTGATTGCTCCCTGTAGATTGCCGGTGCAGAAACTATGGCGAGACAAGCCAGGCTGTGGCTTGGGTGTAATGTCACTACAGTGGTAGAGAACATGTGACAGAAAAGATAAACAGTTGACGACCATGTTTTAATTCTTTGCGGTGAAGTCGAAGCCCTGAAATATACTGTATACAGGTACAAAATACAGGGCAGAGACAGACTGTCCTTGGCGATGCTCCGCTTTAGTGGGTCCACAAAAGTACAAGCAGGATAAAACGATGTGGAAGGCAAGCACTGGTGAGGAGCACTTCTACGAGAGAGCAAGAACTGCACGAAGAGGAATCTGTTGTGACGATGAAGTTACACACAAATGTCTATGGAATTCATCATTTGGGCAAAAAAGATCGCTGAGGAAAAACGCCAGTTAAAATCCGACCATTCACTCAAACATGCATTATCTGACATAGTAAATTACGAGCAAAATAAACAAAAAGGTGCAGAGAAACGTTTTTCATACGCAGCACTTACTGTGTCGTCAATGAGTGTTACTTTGCACCGTGTTTCGTGTGTTAACCTGTGTTTTGCCTTGTTTTCAGAAACTCTGCAATCTGTTTCCGTTCTCCGTGGATTACCTGCCAGTTGAGAGGTCAAAATAATCAGTTTATAGAGGAATAGTCAGGATGGTTCTGTCTTAAATTTCTATCCGAGAGTGTGGGGTAGTGGACCGTTAAACGAATGGAACAGACCAGTGGAAATGCCGCCTGAAGGTTTTCAGCAGGCAAGACAAACCAAAGTGACAAATGTGAGTGTTTATCACTTTTGCCCGTCTTGCCCGCACTTCCGCCTGCAGTCACCGAGGTTTCAATCTAGTTCGATCCTATTAGATGATGAAGTTCTGTCTAATGTGTCTGACAAACTTGATTTCCGGGACCTTTAAAGGTTGCGGGAGTAAAATTGGGAAAATACGTCTGTGTGGATTTGCAGTTTTCTACCTCGAAACGTTTATAGTTGTTTCGCAAAATATCCGACATATGACTGTTTTCTTTCTCTTTGTTGTTTTTGTTTTGTTTTGTTTGTTTTTGTGGCAAAAGAGGAGACTTAAGTCTGTGATAGAAAAAAACCCGGATACTCATCGGAATAAATGAAATCACTACATGGATAATCTAACACACAACAGCTTGTTTGTTTATTCAGCAAAATAGTTGAAATCATTCTACGAATAACAGATAACCATACCAAAAGAAAAAAAAAACACCGGTGAAAGGATTTCTTAACGTTTAGCAGAGCAAATCAACCTATATATCTATCTATCTATCTATCTATCTATCTATCTATCTATCTATATCTATATCTATATATATATATATATATATATATAATATATATAACCAACAACAAAAAAATGGTCGATATATTTATATTTCTTTCCTTATCGGATCATTAACGTAAATCAAATTATCTGGCTTGTCTGTTTCAATGAGTTCTAGAAGCTGTAGGTGGGATCGCAGGTAAACACAATAATATGACCCTTTGTTTCGAACCCTTTAGAATTTCTCACGCTCTGGTTCAAATGAAACATTCATGTATTTTCTTATTTCTTCTGACGGTTCCGGGAGTTAAGTTGGATGATAATTCATTTGGATCGGAAACCATCCCTAGATCCCCTGCTCCTTCGTCCTTCTCCCTGTATTTTGTTGGACGTATCAGAACGGTGTCTGGTATACTGATACTAAGCTCTGCAGCTGATCATATCACTAGCGGTCAATTTCATGGAAGAAAGCCATTTCCACTGATGGTACTCCGCAAATGTTCTTCTTCAAAACCCCCTTAACTTTTTATTTTACATTCCATTCAACTGAATTTGGCAGCAACAAATGTGGAGTAGCGTATAGGGTTTATTCCGTTTGCAATCATTCCTGTAGGAAACTCAAAATGAAACTGGGTGTGGGATAAGACGCGTGGGTATGAGTATGGTCACTATCTGCCTTTCGCCAACGTTTCGCTTTCATCTCACTGAAAATTACTGACCTGTGCGACTGACTAGACACAAAAGGAATGAGTGCTTTAAAGTTAACCTGTAAAGTGTCTGCTGGGCCTCCTAAGGGAGAAGGCCGCCACTTTTCCAAATACAACCCACATTCCGAATCCGACTCGGCTTCAGACACATTAGTCTGCCCTTCCTAGGCCCTGTCTCTCTCTGTAGAACCACCCCTCTCCAACCTCATCCCGCCCAACTCGTTACCACTGTCAGGACTTGCTCCCACACCCCCCCCATTCCTCCCAACCCCCCCCCCCCCCTTTACCCTCCCTACCCCCCACCTCCGACTTCAAACTCCCACCCTTCAAGTGGACTTCCCTCCTGCGTCTTTTTGTTCCCCTATTGTCCGAGCCTGTCTCTCCGCTAACTCACCTCCCCTGACCCTGTCCCCAACCCCCCCCCCCCCCCCCTCGTCTCGCCATACACGTTAGTTAACTGTTATCATCGATCTATCCTTGACGTTCATTTTATCCTCCTGGTTCCAACTCTCGGGTTCTTCCAGTTTGATAAACTCCACGCCTTACCACCGACACAGTCAGTCTTCTGTCCTATGTGGACCTTTCTTCCAGTCTTCCGTCTGGAAACTCTTTTAAACTAATTTCTGTTCACAATTTAGGACAGGTCAGCTCTTCTGTTGCATTCGAGGCACTAGAAAGTAAAAACTTTGTACACTGACCACAGTGGACGCTAGCTGTCCATTCTGCAGCGTCCATTTGTCCACATAGCTTTTAAACAATTTTCCACAGCATTTAGATGTTGTTTGTTTTAGCTTACTCTTTTTTCTTTTCAAAATCTGGCCTCCGTCATTTAACAGGAATGTCAGCGGCTTAGTCCTATCGCCTTTATAAATGTCAACAATAGCTACCATGTCGTAAATTGTTTGCGTTGCTTCTATTTCAAAACGTGATATTTTTCAGGATCTAACCTTTTCAGAAAGTGATCTTTATTCCCCGTCTAAGTTTTACAGCCCACCAAAGGCTTTGTGTGTTCGGCTGGGCTGTACTCCTCCTACTACTACGACGACGACGACTAGCCCTTTGTGTGTGTATGCGCGGGCGCGCGCGCGCGCGCGCGTGTGAGTGTGTGTGTGTGTTGTGTCGTGTTGTATTTGTTTCTATGCAATGTGCGTGACCATTCGCTCTCGCCGTTCGACGATTATGTGAGCGTTGATAAGCGCTCGTACGTCCTTTTATTTTCCACGTAACCGTTCTTCTCCCTCTTGTGAGCGTCCGCAATGGTACATACAGCTTTGACGGCGGCATGAGATTGAGGAGGGAAGGGGGGAAGGGAATAAACGGGGAGGGGAGGGGATGGGATGGGAGAGTGTTGGGGGAAGGAGACACGAGGCGGGGGGGGGGGGGGGGGGGGGGGGGGGGGGTGGGGGTGGGGGGCGGGGGTTGTCGAGTGGTTGTGATGGATGTGACGGATGGATGGATGGATAGGTGGAGTGGGTGGGTGTGAGGGGGGCAAAAAATCAATGCCAGAGGGTCGAGGCAGGCGCCTCCCTGCACACCCATCCGGGTAGGGATTAATCACTGGCACCACTGGCATTCCCGACATTTGGTTCCCACCCCAACCATCGCCCCTCCTCCTACCCCCACCACCACCCCTGTCTGTTAGCTCTTTTCTCTCTCTCTCTCTCTCTCCTCTCTCTCTCTCTCTAGTCTGTCTTCCCCTCTCACCCCTTTTCTCTTCCCTACCTCTCTCCCTCACTTTCTGTCTCTCCTACAGTCTCTCCCCCCCTCTCTCTGTCCTTCCCCCGTGCCCACACTCTCTGCCCTCTCTGCACCCCCTTCTCCTACCATTTACGCCTTTTACGAGTCAGAGTAAGCCGGAGGACTAATTTGTTTCCGATACTCCGTTCAACGTGGAGGGGTTGGAGAGGGGGGGTTGTCTGTTGGCGACCCCGCGAGCAGGTTGCTGGTGGTGGATTTCTGCTGTTTTGACTCACTGACTGACTGACTGGGGGGGGGGGGTGCGGGAAGAGAGAGAGAGAGAGGGGAGAGAGAGAGAGAGAGAGAGAGAGAGAGAGAGAGAGAGACAGACAGACAGACAGACAGACAGACAGACAGACAGAGACCGAGAGAAAGACAGGCAGACAGACAGACAGACAGGCAGGCAGTCAGACAGACAGACAGACAGACAGACGGACAAGCAGACAGAAAAACGGAAAGTAGAGACGGACGCGGAGGAAAGAAAAAGAGGACAGAAAGAACAGAGAGAGACAGACAGACAGACAGACAGACAGACAGAGACAGAGGGAGGGATGCGGGCAGACAGACAGACAGAAAAGTGTGTGTGTGTGTGTGTGTGTGTGTGTGTGTGTGTGTGTGTGTGTGTGTGTGTGTGGAAAATGTGTGTGCAAATGTTGTGTGTGTGTGTGTGTGTGTGTGTGTGTGTGTGTGTGTGTGTGTGTGTGTGTGTGTGTGTGTGGTGAGACAACATGTGTGCTTGAATATCAGATTTATACATCGTTTCAATATGTATACATTTTAGACAGACATTTCCAGTTATATCACTGTGGTTTTGAAAGGAGATTCTAATTATAAAGAGAACGAATAAATGTCAAAGTAAGTAAATCATCTGTGGATGCACTTTTTCGAATAGATATCTTACAGTGATCAAATTGGATGCTGACCTATACGTGGTTACAAAGAAATGTAGGTCGACGGTAGTTTATTTAGTTTCCTGAAAACATTCCTTGGAAATATAATTGCGAGTTGACCTTCAAACGATATACCTATAGTCGGTTCTTGCAAAGTTAAGATGATTAAAAAAACCGTAATCATGCAATTATTTTGATGTTGTTTGTATTTAAAGTTATATCGTGAGTTTGTCTAATTATGGCTATTGTTTGACATTGATGTCTGAATATTCTATCCTATTCTGCCGTTATCGTCTGTGTCTGCCGTCGTAGTTTGACGTCTTGTACGTATACACACCCATGTTCTGACGTTCTTGTTTGTATTTACGGTCGTGTTCTGGCGTTGCCGTGTTTATGGCGACATTGGGAAGTTGCCTATGCATATGCAATAGCATTACGACGTTGCTGTCTGTGTATATACTCTGAAGTAGTTGTCTTTCTCTGCAGTCGTATTCTGAGGTTACTCTCTGTGTGTACAGTTATATTCTCACGTGTTCATCTGCATGTCAGTATCCTGATATTTCAGTCGTATTCTGAAGTTACTGTCCGTGTTTACAGTCATATTCTCATATCAATATTTTGATACTGTTGTCTGTGTCGACATTTTGTTCTCTGACGTTGTTTGTGTGTGCAATCCTACTCTGTAGCTGCTGTCTGTACAGTCATATTCTCATGTGTTTGTATGTCAGTTTTCTGATATCGTCTGTGCCAACTGTCGTATTCTAACCTTTCTTGGTCTGTTAACAATCGCATTTTGATGTTGCTGTCTGTCTATTATCGTTTTAAATTGTAGCGTGCATACAGACTTTGCAGGCAAACTTGTTTTACTTGTATGTAAAATTCAATCACTATTTCGATACAACCATTTTAGATAAATACAGCTACCACAACCAGTGCAACTACTATTGCAACACGACTATTTTAGATAAATACAACTACCACTACCAGTGCTACCACTACTACATCTACTACTACTAACAACAAGAACAACAACACAACCACTACTTGCACAGACATCAAAGCAAGTAGCGTACACACCAAGAAAGCGACGACAAAGTTGCTCAGATCAGACCTTGGCGGAGACACGCATGCCTGCACACATTTCCAGGCCAGCCCCGAATCAATGAACAGGGACTCACAGGAGTAATATGAGCATTAAGAAAAGCAGCGCGTGACATTTCCCCATGACGTACGAGGGCCACTGTGCCTATGGCAAGTGGCCAGTTCATCGCCAAACAAGCCCTTGACACACGCCATAAAAATGGCGCCCTCTGCAGATGGACCAAGAGGAAGCGGTTCCCAGCGCCGCTCCCTGGACGCTCAGCGGTATTCCCCGCCACCTCTCCCATCTTTCACGATGGCCTGAACAGGCTGAAAAGGCCAAGAGGGCGAGGCGTCCAAATTGCATCCCTCGGAACATCACAAACGTTTTCACAAATTGCTACGACTTGGACTCATTTCCCAGCGGCCAAATTTCGTTAAGGGACCCGGTATAAAAGTGCTGAGTGGCGGACGGGCTAAGGAGGCAACGAGCTTTACCATTCTCTCGCTTTTGTAAAAGAGAGCGTAAAAGTTCTCCCCGTTTCTTTCAAACCCCCCTCTTCTGTCGAAGCAGCCAAGGGGAGCTTTCCTGGGAGTTCAGAGTTTCCGTTCAGTAACAGTGGCCTCGCTTCGACCGGCAACGAAAACGGGTGTCTGATTCGGTGGACGGCCAAGTCGTCCAAATCTCCCTTGTTAGCGGCGGGAAAATCGTTACAAGGCTAAGATCTTTCCCCTCTTTCGACCTAATGGGGCAACGATTTTTCTATATAAAACAAAGAGGAAATGACGTTGCTGTCAATTTGAACAGCAGCAGAGACTGGCCAGAGTCCGCCAGTCGATAGAGAAGAAGCCTTGGTGAGGGGCGAAGATCCACGCTCGATGGCTCGCCTGTCTGGTTTTTGTCCTCCGTCTGCGTGCTGACACTGCGCCAGGTTTTGCTTTGGGTGTCTGGAATATGAGGGTCATTTCTACCGGCTGAATCACTTCATTACATGGCTGCTGATACATCTATCATTGAACTGTCAGGTGTCAAGTTTACGACCGAACTCGGCAAACACAGGAAACGGGGTGTAAGAAACAAAAAAACAAACAAAAAAAAACCACCCCCGAATTTTCCGAATTAAATATGACTACTGCCTTCCCTCCCCGTTCTTTTGAATGGAGGAGGCTTGACACCTACACACTTTGAAGCACTCAAAGGTTTCAAAAGGTGCCATCATCGAATGCGTCCACCATACATATGTAAACATTTTCATACTATCACAACACTCATACTTCGTTTGATCTTAGTCTAGCTTTGTAGCTTTCTTTTTAATTGTTTGATCTTAGTCTAGCTTTGTAGCTTTCTTTTTAATTCCTAATTACATTTACAAAAACCGCAAAATAGATTCTGTACTCTTTTCTGATTTCTCGACGCAAATATGTGTTGAAGTACAAACAAGAACTCCAAACAGATATCCTGTTTTACCAAGGATTTCAGGGCTGTTCAGTAACACGTTTCGGAGACGGCCCGGACTGTTATCAATCATAAAAGGCAATAATCAGACAACAGTTCACTTCATGTCGTTTTTAACCAAGGCAGCGGCAAACATCGAGTCAGGGTTGATGAAATGTCAGAAAGAATGGTGAGCCACGATTCTGACCCCAAAGGGAAAAGAGAAAGAAAGAAAACTGAGGCGGAATGAAAGAAGTGAAAGAAAGAAAAGCGAGAACGGATGATAGAAAATAGAAAAACAAAACAAAACAAACAAACAAACAAACTAACTCAAAACAAACAAACAAAAATAAGGAACGGAGGCAGACAAGAATATTAAACAAGACAGGAGTTTTTCGATTTTCGAATTTGCTTGTTTTATTTGAATAGCTTATGGAAATTCATGTTAAAAGTAAACCTCAGAACCATTTCTAGAAAAAAGAAGGTTCATCTGAAAGATTACTACGTCATTACAATTTATTTCACTTCAGTCAACGAAGTAAATTTGAGAGTGTAATTCAATTAAAAAGAAAACGTGGGCAATGACCAACTGCCTCCCTCCTCAAATCTGTACTTCCTATGGCTCTTTCATACTATAAGGTATCGACCTCTAGTCCTCCCCGCTCAACCGAAAACTGACGTGTAAGATAATTCAGTTCTGTAAATGATAAACAAATGACATGCCAAAAAATCTTGGTCTGCTTTTTCCATGCGTGTGTTGTCTTTCACATTCACTTCAGTTCATGAGCTCCACTGTTTCTTGCCGTAAGGTCTGCAAATAGCAGAAAAAGACAGAAAACGGAACTTTTCTCAACACTGCTATGAAAACAGGAATACCTCCCTTTAGTTACAAATCCAACAGAGAAAGTAAAAAAAGGTATAGTACATCGAACGATAATCACACACACACACACATACACACACACACGCGCGTGCACGCACGCACGTACGCACGCACACATGCACGCACGCACACACGCTCACTAATGCTCATACACACACAAAACACACGTATAACAACACACATACATACATATGCGCGCGCTCGCGCGCGCGCGCACACACACACACACACACACACATACACACACACACACACAGAGCGCGCGCGCGCGCGAGAGAGAGAGAGAGAGAGAGAGAGAGACAAGAGAGAGAGAGAGAGAGAGAGAGAGACAGAGAGAGAGAATCGTGTACAGCAACACCAGCCCCAAAATGTATTACCCCCCTCCTTCCTACCTTCCCCACTCCAACGTACACCCACTTCCTCTCATCTCAATCTTGCAACCATTCCTCACCATCACCTTTTGCATTTTCACATCGCAAGCACCACCCTCCCCCTGCACACAGAGAGAGAGGAGAGAGAGAGAGAGAGAGAGAGAGAGAGAGAGAGAGAGAGAGAGAGAGAGAGAGAGAGAGAGAGAGTCACAAAGTAAGTTTTGGTGTAAGTCTTCCATCCCGACACCATTTTCAGACAGAATTCTATACAAGGCTTCAAACTGTGTGTGACAGAGTGATACAAATTTGGATTGGCGATGGGCTCATTCATTCATGTCTGACAAGTTTCGGGTTAAGTTTGCTGCACCGTTCGTCGTTGGCGAAGTGCTATATCTGAACACAGAATACTTGATGATCTCAAAAGGAGAATCTGGGACGTAATCTAAAATGCACATCGATGAATACAAAGTGTGGTTACAGTAAAGTAACACGCTCCTGGTTTTTAATCGACGTACATTTATCAATAATAATATAACAGGAAAGTGAAGAAAAACCATATCATCCTAAGTTACATGAGCGCTGGTGGTTGCAAATGCTGAATTCAACGCTTCTAAACTCTGTTAATATACAACAGAGAAAATGACAGTAGTAACGGAACACAAATATTAGCTAAAATGACATTTTTTTTCTGAATTTAGGTTGAATGTACTGACAACAACATCACTACATGGACATGAACCTTGAGCGTCCAGAGAAAGAAAGTACCAATCGACTTGTTGAAAATAGGAATAAAGTTCTTTCTGCCATAGAGATGACAAATTTTGTCGTATATTTTCAAAAAATAATGAAGACTAACATACACACACACGCACGAACGTATGCATGCACACACGCACGCACGCATGCGCGCACCCCCCCCCCCCCCCCCCCCCCCACACACACACACTAGCTCCTTAACACGAAGGTATTGCAGGGCACAGAATGAATCTCGTGATCATATAGTCTTTTCGATCGGCAGAGCTGTTAACAATATGAACACAAACAAGGCTGCTTGGATCATCACGACTGATGAAGAGCATCAACGTGACATTTCCAGAAATGTCATTTTCTATTCATTTATTTATTTGTCTACTTATTAAGTATTGTATTTCGTTTCACTTTAAGAGATTACTATTTTGTTACAGATTAACGAACTAATTTATTGCTGTATTTTCATTGATACATTCAAGAAGCGTCCTTCCTGAGCATGTTGGCATATCAGGGTTTTTCGTAAATTCTGGTTTAAACATTTTAACTCTCACTTGGAAAACCTGACCCAACTTTTGTCAAGGCTTTTCAATGCACATGTTTCGTTGACCTTACCAGAACAGCATTCATATACACTCGACTTAATGAAACTCGAGACTTTCATAGATCCTTTCCTTAGCACATCGAATTTTATTTTTCAAATATTAAGCCATGCACACACTCCCTTTTCATAACAACAGAAACTGGGTCATGATGTGTAACAGGAGTTATACCTATTCCTTATCACTCTTGCACTTGCAAGTCTCATAAATGAAAAAAAGAGGACCCAGCAGCATGTTACGCAGCCACTGGAATCTCATTATAGGGACAATTTGTCATCTTCATTATATTCTCGTCGGCATGTTAATATGAAAAAAAGTCATATTGGACCGTGCAGCGAGTCTCTCTCCTATGGCTAGTTGTCCAAAACTATTGTGGCCGGAAGAATGCATTAAACGACAAGAAATTCCATAAATGAACAAATATAAGAACAAACAATATTTAATAAACAATACAAACGAACAAAAAAATTTACATTCGAAAATGTTAGGCCTTCAGTATGACGTTTCTAGCCAATGAAAGAGAATGAAGAAATGAGGAATAAACCACCTGGACGACGCAGAATTCTCCCAAATCCGCTTTAACAGTTCCTGAAAACAAGAAAGAAGATGCTACACGTCGCAGGTTTGACTTCTATGACCAAAGCCAGAAAGAAAGACCAGGCTACAAAAATTACAGTAAAGGGGGGATCTTTACGTAAATCCATTTTCGTAAGTTGGAAGGAGTTGTATGGTCCATGAATGCACTTTTCTGTCAGTTTTTTTGTTTTGTTTCAGAGATTAGAGTATTGGCTGTCCCTTGTACCCGTCTACAGAGCAGAAGAACCCCAAAGCGAAAGTTTCCCGTTCATGTTGGATACATAACAGAGGGAACGAGCTCTAGTTTTTGTTTTCAATCCATACTTTAGATGTGAACAGACTGGTCATGCACTTTCTCTCTCTTTCTCTCTCTCTCTCTCTCTCTCTCTCGTCTCTCTCTCCTTCTCTTCCCCATCTCTTCCCCTCCCTTCTCTCTCTCTCTCTCTCTCTCTCTTGCACGCGCGCGCGTGCTTGCTGATGCTGCACCATGAACATTTTCATTGCTCTTCTCCAGCACGGTCTTTTTACCATTCCTACTTCCTCCACCTACCTCGTCCAATCTACTCCAGCCCATACATTCTTAAAAAAAAGACATCGATATTCTCTCTGAGCAAAATAAAAAAGGTTGCTTTAAGTTTCTTCTACTACTAGTCATTGATTTTTTTTAAAAATTAAGAATGGCTATAGAAGTGCTGTTGCTGAGTCGTTTCAGACTTGATTAAGAATTTCTGATACAGCAATACCGGTCTGATCGAGACACGCCATGGCTTTGTTTTGTCTGATTAGACCAGCGTCCATCTACTTTTAACCCAAAAATATCCCAGGCTTTTTAAAGGTACCACATTTTTTTTCAGACATAAAACCTTCACTATCTTCCAATTTTATGACAGAAATACAATTCTATGAGGACAAATAAAAAATATCGTGTATCGTGTGTATCGTGTATCATGTGGTTTGCCACGTATAAGACTGGTTAGTATTTCCGTTCCAAAATCGCTTTCGCTCGTTTGAGTCTGTAAGCTTCTGACAGACAGAGGTGTTAGAAATGTGAGAAAGACTTAAATAGAAAATACCTAAAAAGAGAGTATCATTATACTTGAAGATAAAGTTTCAGAAATGAAAGAATGACTAAAAATGAATAAGCAGTCTTGAAACGGTAGAAATATATTGTATATGAAGATTAAAATCTCAGCAATGGTAAAAATCACAGAAATGGGAGTGTCTCAAATGATGACACAGCCTTAGAATGGCAGAACATCTAGGCAATTAACCGAAAGTATCAGACACGAAAGTCTCAAAAATGAAGTCTTCGGAGCAAGAAAATAGAGTCTCGAAAATGACAAGGAAATCTGAGAAATGAAGAGAAAGTACTGGAAACGACGAGGAGGTCTCAGAAATAAAGAGAAAGTCTAAGATATAGAAGAAAATCTCAGAAATGAAGACACTCTCTCAGAAATGGAAAAATCCTCAGAAATGAAGAAAACCTGAGCAATGGGAGAAAATTTTAGAAACCAAGAGGGACACCGGGAAATGAAAGTCTCAGAAATAAAGGAAAAGTCCTAGAAATGAAACTGAAGGTCTGAGAATTTAAGAGAAAATCTCAGATTTGATGAGATGGTTCCAGAAGGAACAGGAAAGCTCAGATATGAAGAGAAAGTATCAGAAAATCAGAAACGAAGAGGAAGTCTCAACTAGGACAAAAAAAGTCTCACAAAAGAAAAGGGATTCTCAGAAATGAGGATGGACGGAAAGCCTCTGAAACAAAAAGGAAATCTGAAACATAAGAGGAAAATCTATAAAACGAAGAAAAAATCTAAAAAATATAAAGAAAGAAGGCGACCCATGAAGTATAGGATACAGACATAGTGGAAATGTTGTTGAAGTCATAATATTGAGAATTTCTTTTCAGAAGAATACCGGTAAG
Source organism: Conus canariensis (assembly GCA_033310375.1). NCBI lineage: Eukaryota > Metazoa > Mollusca > Gastropoda > Neogastropoda > Conidae > Conus > Conus canariensis. The sequence continues at coordinate 34,496,984 of CM065722.1, read as the reverse complement.
TCGATTTCATAATTTTCTCCGTCATCTTCAGTTAAATTATGTCACTTTTACAAATACAGAGACCTTATTTCCCATTACTAACGGAAAAATATGTATCCCGGGAACTGGTCAGGAAGAGTCGGGGGAAAGGGGATCAAAATGACCATGAGTTGTATAAACTACGAAATGCATGTATCAGTGAGTAACCCGAAAAACAAAACAAAACTTAGAAAAGAGAGAAAAACCAATATCAACTGCACATGTATGATGCAAGTGGGACTATTGAATGAACGGATAGAGCAAACCATAATTAAATTAAGTTCTAGATTCGTCTAAACTTTAACGACAGACTTCCAGCAAATACTACATGTAGCATGCCAAAGTTTACATGTGCATCACTCATTTCTTATCCACTCCTACGTCGGGGAGGAAAAAAAAGTTTCAGGCTATGAAGCTTGTGATAAGTTTCCTAGTAATCAATTTAACTGGGTGCTGAGAGCTTCGCAGTCGATGGAGACACTTTTACCGTAGTGTTTCCTTTCGGTTCCTTTTTCCTTTTCTTTCTTTCTTTCTTTCTTTCTCCTGTTGGTTCTTTTCGTACGTTCGTTCGATCGTTCTTCTCGTTTTTTTTCAGGAAGAGATCAACATCTTATCATGGCTAAAAGCGTCTGTTGATGGGCTTTGTAATTAACGCATTTAATTAATGACATTTGTAGGAGCGCTGTTTCTCCGTATCGACGATACACTATGTTTTAAGTCCTGTGCGTTCGATTAATTCTTTATTTGGAAGCTCCAAAAGACCACTTGTCATTCATTTTGACTGGGTAATTAACAGTTTGATCATGTTCAGTTTAACAAGAACAGACTTCATACAGATTTAACCAAAACAGAATTCTTCGTGACCTTTTCGAGATCTTTTCTAGATCAGTTCGGCTTTCTCCCTGAACGGTAAACCAAATCAAATTAAAAAAAACACACACACAAAGACAAACTTAACAGCAACAACAAGAGTTAAAATATACAATTTGTATGATGTCTGCTCCATATAACTTTCGCACGAGTGTGCCCCATGAGGACTGAAAAAATAGGGCTGCCTCGCCTTGTGACTCAGAAACGAAGAGGAAGGTCCGTGGGGATGGTGTGCAGGCGTGATGGAATTTTCGTTACAAGCATGATATAAAAACGTCTGCAAAAAAGCGATGATCTGCCATTTCCATATTTTGTCTTTCTTGTCTTCAATGAAATTACATTCATTGTATAACATCCCCCCTCATAATTCACTAGGAATGTTGTTGCAGCTTCAGAATAAAAATGGACTGCATAAATATATCAAAGAAACAGACAAGGGTTACTGCCCATTTCTGACACAATGAGATACAGTTCTGAACTGAAGCATGCTGTTGATATCTACATGTCTGTTAATACACAATTCTGTAAAAGTTCCCTTTTCTCTTGAACCATCAGCCCACTTTA
>CM065722.1:34470532-34483032 GCA_033310375.1 Conus canariensis | reverse complement strand
ATTTGTTTGTCAAGTTATCAAAACAACTTTTGCTACATTTATACACATTTACCTGCTCCTCTTGAAATAAGATCTGACACATATGAAGTACTTTTCCGAAGTCAAAATGAATTCATGTGAAGTAGGGTGGTGATCAGTCTGATCAACATTTGACGGGTTGTCAGCTTCAGGGCTACCATTCTGAGATAAATTTTTGTTATCCGACCTTCTAAATTGAAAATGGCAATTTCACCTCTTGATTCCCCCACCCACGCCCCATCCCCACCCGCACGTGCACCTCTCCGGCTTCGCTCAACCCCCTCCTTTCGATTACAGTATTGCATCATGCTTTGCAGATTATGTTTCCTATAACGTCATGTTCTCTGGGTTGGTGTGCAATGTATGATTAACCTTGTTACATTTCAGAAAAAAAAGATAACATTACTCAGCTGGCATACGAATGGAACAAACAAGTTACAGGCACAACGCGTCTGATCTATTGAGCTTTTTCAGGCAGGACAAATAACATTTTAAACAATTAAAAACAAACATCTCCACCCACCCACCCCCATCCTCTTCCTTTAACGTCGTTAACAATAAAGCAAACACCTGATAACAGGGGAAGAGGAAAGGAGGTGGGGGGGGGGGGGGGGGGGGGGGACAAACACTGGTCACAAAAATAACGAATTTCAGCAGGAAAATGAGTACTGAGATGAAAGAGTGACTACTTGTCCTTGTGTCTGATAATCATGTGAATTCTGGTGAGGACTGGTATCATTGTAGTCTGCCTTTGTTAAATATCTGGCTTCTTGTGCTTCGCGCCAAAAAGCTACTATCCCAAAATTTTATTAGATTAAACCAACATCAATAACTCTTCTCCATCCTCATACGATTCAATTTTTCCTACAGATTCTAAAAATGCAGATGAGCTTTCATCAGTCAAGTCTTCTGCCAGCATACTAAAGAATTAAAGACAGAATTAAGTAAACTATAGTAAAAAAAAAGAAACTTCATCATTTAACCGAACACATATTTCTTTCTTTCCTTTGACGCCTCTTACCGTGCGAGAATTTTTAGACCAATCCTCCTCACAGATGACATATACATACAGGTCATGAATACTGTGCAGTTATCCAATGACTCATGAGCTTTTTTTTTCGAAAACGTAAGTATTTATTTCCCTCTTTTTTCTTCTTTTTTATTACTGTGAAAATATGTATTATTACAACTATAGAGAGAACAAAAAAATTCTACATGACTTTGACTGGCCGTATGATATAGAAATGGAGTGCCAACCACTTTCGTCCATTTTATGTCAAAACGATCTGGGGCGCGGCTGTGGACGAGTATTTGGAATAAGCAGCATAGGAGTTATGTCGCTGAATTTGCGTGAAATATGCCATTGGAGAAACGATTCATACTCATAGTCTGAGGAGAATAACAGCGAATAAAATGCATACTTATGTTCACAATTTCCTCACTGACATCACCACATAATACAACTACACAGTCCTCTGCACATACAGCAGCTCAACAAACTAAAACAAGCCCTGCATATATTCTTCTTGTGGTGAAGCCAAGCTAATACACTGTATTATTCATCCATCCCAAAACAAAGACAGAAGAAGAAGAAGGAGAACACACACACACACACACCACACACACACACACACACACACACACACACACACACACTGAAGTCGATACACTTAAGTTAATCGGCGGAATGTTCTTATTTATTACGTCAGGCACTTACCACGACTTTCGCAAGGTTTCTGGACATTTGCTTGCTCTCCTCAAACTATGATCCTACGCGACCAAAATGGTTTTCTTCCGAAACTGAAATACATCATACATAGTACGTCATGGTCAATCTGATCTATATTTTGATTGGTGAACAGCTTCTGGGCTGCGATCATACATTACATTTTTATCGGACGGTCTACACTGAACATAGCAAATACACCTCATGTCCACCCCCCCCCTCTCTCTCTCTCTCTCTCTCTCTCTCTCTCTCTTTTCTTCCCCATCCAATAGCAGTGTTGCATCATTCTCTGTTGTTTATGTTTCTCATAACTTCATGTTCGCTGGAATGTGCAGTATATGATAAAAACATATTAACTTCCATTGGCAGAAAGACATGTGCGTGATAACGTGGATGTTGGGGGAAAGAACAGTCTCACCAGACACAAAAATAATGAATCTCAGGAGGAAAAAAAATCACGGAGTGAAAAGACTCGATACTTGCTCCTGTGCTTCATTATACTGGGGACCTACATGCTTATGAAGGATTTGTATCATGATAGATATCCTCGGCCGAATGTCTGGCTCCCTACGCAACATGCTAAAATGTTGCAGCGCCCAAAGGTTGTGTTTACATCAGTACGGTTGCAATAACTCATCTTCGCTACTTGGAACTCATATTCCCCTAGATATATATTTTGAATGCAGAAAAGATTCACTGACCATATTGTCTGTGTGCTCATAAGAGAATACTAGAGCATTGTGTCTGAAATGTGCCGTATTCCCTTTTCTATAATCTTTCGATTGAAGATTGAAAATGTATTGTTAGAATTATTGAGAGAACAGAATCATTTCTGCATGCTTTTTGAAAGGTAGTATGAAAAAAGTGCCAAGCTTCTTAGACGATGGTTTGTGAGAAAACAACCACTTGTGTATTGTTGGAACATAAACAAAAAGTCAAATCCATGGGTGTCTCCACAATGTTACTAACATCACCGCAAAAGAAAAAAAAAAGAATCCTGAGTGAAAAAAATTCAACTGAAATAACAACATAATAGAAAACAAAAAAAGAACGCACATCTTTTTCTGTTTACCCATAGCACTCTAATATGACAGCATAAAGTGGTGTTGCCTTTAAACTGCGAATTTTGCACGTGCACTGCACACGTAATATACCATTATGCACTGACAATACGACTCCCTTCATCCCCTTATCCACGATGAAAATAGCCCATCACCACCTTCATAATAAGATGCAGGATATAGAGAAGACGGTCGGAGTTGGAAAATGATACCAATATAAACGAATTTTATGTTTTAACACATGTAACGTAAAGGTGATACTAACCCCACTCTTGAAATTTTGAACAACATATAAACTGAATGTTATACTTGAGAGTACAAATAAGCCATTCAATCAGCCATAGATTCAATTAACCAGCATTAGGCTGGGACACGGTAAATCTGCTCAAAATGTCATACATCGCTCGCTTTAGTACTGTAAGTTATATTTTCATCAGATATTCAAATCCGCTTCCTCTTTTCCTCCCCATCCTGCAGTTGATGGTTTAGCATTCTCAGCACTCTATGTCTCCCATAGCTTGGAGAACGAATGGTGGGGGTCTCGGTAAAAAAAAAGTAATGAATTTCAGCAGGAAACACTGGCACTAAGAAACAAATTGATGCTTCTTCTCGTGCCTGTTAGTACAGCCCTTGCTTGTGAAGGACCTGCATCATTGTAGTTTGTCTTCGGCCAAATTTCTGGATCCCCATGATTCTTACCACTAAGCTTCTGTCCCGAAGGTTTATTACATTTAAACACTTTTAATGACTCCTCTCCCTTCAGACGTAATTCAGATTTCCCCATAGATATCATTTGAATGCAGACAACATTTGATCGAATATGCACATCAGAGAATAAAGGAAAGACTATGAAAAACAATACATAATGTTTAAGCTTCACAGTTCGCCGAATACATACAACTTTCTTTTTGTTTGAGATCTCTCCCCGCGTGGGGTTATTAGACCCATGGTCACACAGGATCACGTAAATGCACAGTTGTAATTAATTCAATGAGGACATTTGTTAAAAGACATGTGTTCGATTATTGCTTTGATGACGAGGATATTTTTGTGATATTTTTTCTCCTGATTAAATGTTGAAAACGCATCGTTTGGATATCTGTGATATACAAAACGAAAAACAAATCTGTGCCAGACATGGACGGGTTGTATAAAAAAAAAAAAAGAAATGCCGAGTCAGTCTGATGGAAAAATAATTTGTAACTTTACTTTTGAAGCTGATGGCTCACAGTTTGTGACTGGCAAAATCATATAAAACAACCCCAGGGTTTTCATATTCAAATCAAGTACAATAGTTTAATCTATTCATGTGAATCTAGCATGCACGGTTTTAGGTCAAGCTAAACTTATCCATTGTAACTTGTCCCTATCAAAATATGCCACAATCCAAATCCCATACCATTTAAGAACAATTAAATGTCTGTACTTATGCATGCGCATACATGTGCTGCGCGCGCGCGCGCGCCCACACACACACACACACACACACACACACACACACACACACACACACACACACACTTTTTGTCTAATATCACTCAGTTTGTATACACGTTAACTCAAAGAAACACCGATACATACTCACGCAATAACTTGCGCATCTCCCTCTTATTTGTACCTAAGAAATTTGTTGTAGCTGAATCTTGAACGTGAAACGGACGGAAGTGTGAATGAAATGGATCATGTGAATGGGGGTGGAGAAGAAGAACTGGTTATAGGGATAGAACAATCGATAGATGGAACAGGGGTGCAAGCGTTGGAGTTAGGGGGAGGGAGAAGGGCAGAGAGGATTGAAAAAGGCCAACACGCGCGAGCTTCTACTGTGTTTGGTAGCTGCCATTGTTCACAGGAGTATAAAGTATATATATATATATATATATATATATATATATATATTTCCAAAACATCTGCGTGTGCTTATATGCATTTTTTCTTGTAGTTATTTATTTTTTTATTTTGTACGACTGATCAAGTGGGTAGTTGTAGCTATTTTTCTTTAAAACAAAAAACGGAATCACGAAACAACAGGTAAAATCAACGGATGTATAAATAATGGACGTTTGAAGCAGTGTACGCGCGTACGTGTGTGCGTGCGTCCGCATGCGCGCGTGCGTGTGTATGTGTGTGTGTGTGTGTGTGCGCGCGCGCGCGCGTGTGTGTGTGTATGTGTGTGTGCGTGCGTGCGTCATGCGTACGTGCGCGCGTGCGTACGTGTATGTGGTGTGTGTGTGTGTGTGGGGTGTGTGTGTGTGTGTGTGTGGCGCGCGCGCGCGCGCGTGCGTGAGCGCGCGAAGCACATGACTGCATCCATACATGCGAGCACTCGGCCGCAGCACACGTATATACACACAGGGATACGGAAAGTTTAAAGTCTCACGCGATAATCCTCCACCTACTACTTATGATACAGCCTTATGGTCCTAATAGACAGCAGAATTACATAGCCATCTGCACGCTTAATGTAGATACAACAGCACAGAGACTTCGGGCATTCCATGCCATGGACTCAAAGCATCACGCAAGTCTCGTATACAGCCAATGAACGCGCAGCACATATACTGATAGAGTGCTTGGGTTGCAAATCCCGTTCACTCGATACCTCGTCAAGTTCAGGAGGACGTTCCACATTCGGTGGTGTTATGCTAGAGAATCTTCAGTAGTGCGTGTATAGCAATTTCAGACTGGCGAGGCTGAACAGCTGACACGGTCTCTGATCATGCCTTGGAATCCAACAGAACACTTCATATCCACACATTTCATCTGTGCAAAAAACCCAAAGTGTTGAAAGCTTAATGAACAAATCAATAAATGCAACTAATCAAAATCCAGACGAAGCTCAAAAACTGTTGTCTTAGTGTGCCGCCATGCACGTTATATATGTGTACGAGCAGTTGATGACACTAACTGCTTGATTAAAAAGACGTGTGCTTTTCATTAAGCATGGTGCCACATGTTGCAGCAACTCCAACCACTCTGATAGATTTCTCTCCTTGGCAATTAATTTAACGAAAGCATCATATTCTAAAGGGGCCCAACAACAATCGGGTATCTGACACATATCCGATTCTTGTGTCAATTAGGAACTCAACGATGCTTGTTGCGACAGCGTGACAGGTTATCTAAACGCGTTTTAAACGTAACAAGAGAAGTCGCACATAACGTGCAGTCTGATCCCTGAATGGTGATGAAACACTGTTTAGACCAAGGACTGCATCTGTGGAAGGGCTATCTGGATTCCGGAAACCTCCTACCCCGCTCCCCCTCACAACCTCGAAGTGTATCCAGGTCCGGACCCGGAAGCGACGCCAAGTTTTGGTTCTGATGTTGATCTTGCGTGTTACGACGCACAAATGTATCCATAGGTTTCAAAGCCTGTTAATTTACAGGCCAAGTAAATTAAAAATGAAAGGGATGCTTTGCTCCGTGTTCGTGTGTTTATTTGTAGTTTGGCTTCTTTTCAGCAACACTGGCCTCTGTTTCACTCTTCTTGTCAGGATCTTACTTACAATTGGTGACATTCACACAAAAATGACACGTTTGGAAGGACAACTCATGTCATTACTTGGCCTACAGGTCAAAGACGAGAACCAAGTTCTCTCTTTTTTTTTCAAGTACTTTACTCCCCTCAGCAGGACGGTCAACACACTCTACAATTCAAATTTTGTGACCGGAAGTAAACTCTGTAAACACCTGTCGAAACAGCTCTGAAAATTCACGGCCCAGAGAAGTGTGTCTGCCAGGTTGCTATCCCTTTCTCTGCGGTTTCTGGTGACATACAGGTCTAATGTCCACATCCACCACATATGATAGGACAGACGGAAAAGGCCATCCGATGACCTTGGGGGCAAGGGGAGGCCTAACTATCAAAACACTGGTATCATCAAAATGACAACACATTAAAACGAACAGCAAACACTACAATGTTTATGACGGATGGATGTACAGTTTGGAATTCGTGGTTTTCTGAATGCAAATTTGGTTCTGTATGCCTGAGAACTATTACGAGTCTGATTGTATCCTCATTTGCTCGCTTTCCATCACATTGACGGATATCAAACACGGAGCCATGACACCAGTTGTCCTTTCCAATGTGCCAAAGCGAGTTTTACTCTGCATGTCTTTCCCATCCCTACTCTTCTCCTCACTGCCGTCCCACTTCTGTGCTCCGTGGATCCTTCACTGTGAGGGAACAGAAAAACAGTCATCATGCACCGATAACTTTTCTCTGTCATTCAGCATCGGCCAAGCGACAAATTAATCCACGTGGAATAGTGCCGGCCGTGGGCCTGAGTTTGTTTGTTGCGTTTGTGCTTTCTTTGTCCTTGACATGCTTTTTCTATGAGGCAAATAAGGGAGAGAGAGTCTCTCTCTCTCTCTCTCTCTCTCTCTCACACACACACACACACACACACACACACACACACACACACACACAAAACACACACACACACTTTCTCACACCTACACCAACCCATCCAACCACACACACACACACACACACACACACACACACACACACACACACACACACTGAACGGCTTGGAAATTCATATGGCTTAAAGGTAACCATGAAAAAAACGACCAAAAATCACAGACTGTGCTACAGAGATAGAAACTTTACACGGCAAACAGCCAGATGCTGTTCTTCTTCACGCTGGAATTAATGAATTGAAAACATTATCACCAAAGGAAGTGAGTGAAAAGATCATTACCTGTGTGAAGACATGTCAGTCCATGTGCAGTAAAGAGACCAAACTAATTGTAAGCCATATTGCACCAACAGATGAAGAAGAACTGAATGCAAAGGGGAAAATCGTCAACGCCACTGTGTTTGCCGCTCTCTACCAGGAGAAAAGTGTATCTTTCATCGAACACAACAATCTACAAAAATCTCCATACCATCTAGCAGATATCATTCATCCCTCAAAAAAGGGTGCCAGTATTCTGGCAACAAATATCGGGAGGCACGTGCACAGTCTTTTTTGGAAGAAACAAAGACCCCGACCATACAAACGCTTCCCTAGAGACAGAAACTGTCCACAAAAAACGAGCACAACAGGCAACGGAAGAAACGAAAAGGGGACAAGACGTCAAAATGACTTCTCCTGGAGACAAAACCCTAACAGAAATAACACCAGAAATAAGCAACACCAGGACAGAAGTCGGCAACAGTTCTTTACACAAAGACCGGACAAATTCTACACGTCACGTCGACAAGCGGAACCCCACCAGCGCTTCCAGCCAGATGCAGACAGGCAGGGACGTTACAACGACTACAACAGGCCTTACCACAACCGATACACGGCGAGACGATACAACGAACGGGACAACGACACGGATCTCCAGGCAGACCACAGCAACTACTACCACACCTGGACTGACCGGAATGACTATCAAAACAAGCACTTAAACAAACAACGTGACAACTACAAGGACTTCCGGGCAAACCGCAACAGCTACCAATACGACTGGAACGAGTACAAAAACAACCGTTATTGGGACTATGGATTCTGGTAACCAGAGCAACTGAGAACTAAAACTTCTTGAGACAAATTTTCATCCACAAAAAAAAAAAAAAAAAAAAAAATTGCGAATACTTTATTTGACATTATGATATGACAGTGTGAGTCTACATACATAGCACCACATGAGATGCGCTTCTTTGAACTAAGTGTTTAGAAATGTTCACTTTATTCCTTTTCACTTGAGTTTAAATCACAGTATGAAATTGTGTTTGGATAATATGATTTTAATAACATTGGTTGTTCAATATTAACACATATGGTACAGAAAAAAGTTAAGATATTTTCGTGGAACATTAAAGGATTTAGGGAGACAATCGATGGTAGTATGATTAACAAATTCTTTGAAGAAGAAATACACAGAATATGTTCTGATTATGACATAGTAATATTACAAGAAACTCATCTTGAACGAGAAGATATTAACGATATCTTTATACCAGGCTTTGCCCCTGGTGTTCATTACTGCAGGAAAAAACGGAACAAGGCTCCCAGTGCATCAGGGGGAATATCAGTTTTTATCAAGAAGGAACTACGAACGCTAATCAAGTTTCACCCAACGAGTAATTCTGACATTGTTTGGTTAATTCTTTCTTCCACAAATGACGAGCTTGATACTTTCATCGGTTGTATATATATACCACCTGAATCGTCGTCTTATGGACGTGATAATACGGTGCGCATTTGGGAAGAGTTGGAAAGACAAACAGAACATTTCTCTACCAAAGGGAATGTTATATTGTGTGGGGATTTTAACGCAAGAACTGGACAATTAATAGATTATACTGACACGGACGGTGAAAACAACTTGTATGCATATCCTAATGACAATCTTTATAACGTTATTCACAAACGATGCTCTCAAGACAACGTTATACAAAAAAATGGAAGAAAATTAGTAGATATTTGTTTGGAAAATAATATGTATATTCTTAATGGTCGCTCACTTGGCGATCTTCAAGGAAATTTTACTTGTTTCAACACAAAAGGAAGTAGCGTTGTAGATTATTTCATTATATCACAAGAGCTAATGAAAGATGTTATTGCATGCAAAGTTCATAAACTCACTGTATATTCTGATCATTGTCCTATTGAACTGTCAATTTTACTTCCTACTGTTAGCAATGATAGACCTAATATGAAAACAAATGCGCATGCTGACAGTGCTCCCTTACGTAATAACACGTCAAACAGAAATGACACAAAAATTAACACAACCATTACGTCATTTATTTGGGATGACGAATCTGCAGTAAAGCTGAACATTGCTTTAAATAACCCTATCATGAAGAGTCGTATAGAAGAAATAGAAAAACGTATGGAGAAGACACAAGATCATGATACGGAGACCTCGGTCTTCATTAACAACATGATTAATGATCTGACCCAAGCAATAAAAGACGCAGCATCCTTATCACTCAAACAAAGACAAATGCGCAAAAGAAAAAAAAATCCGAAACACAAAAAATGGTTTGATGAAAAATGTTTTTTTCTAAGGAAAGAAGTAAGATCACTTTTAAATGCACTGAACAGACACCCTTTCAATCGATACCTACAGGCAAAATACTTTTCAACAGTGAAGGCATACAAAAGTACTTTAAGAAAGACAAAAAATATATACAGAGACAAACTTGTTAGAGAACTAAATGAAGCATTTGAAAAGGATCCAAATCAAGTATGGAGAACACTAAACGAATTAACAAACATGCAAAATACGAATCAAAATAAAAGGAAGGAAATCCATGAAGACAAATGGATATCTCACTTAGAAAAATTAGTTAGCAGGAATATTGAAATAACAGAACAGAGAAAAAAACTGATTGAGCACAAATTGTCTGAAGCAAGAAATGTTATATATAATCCAAACGTTGATGAACCAATTAGTATATCAGAAATCCATAAGACATTTCGAAATTTAAAAAATAAAAAAGCCACGGGAAAGGACGGAATCTCAAATGAAATAATCAAAGCCAGTTTGCCTAATATAATTATACCTCTTAAGAACATATTTAACTGGGTACTAAGATATGGCCAGTATCCCACTCTGTGGAAACATGGCATTTGTGTGCCCATTTATAAAAGCGGCGATCCTACAAATCCTAACAATTATCGTGGAATTACTTTAAACTGCTGCCTGAGTAATGCTTTCTGTCAAATATTAAACAACAGGATAACAAATTACATAGAAAGCAGAGATTTATTTATAAAAGAACAGGCAGGATTTCGAAAATCCTACAGAACAACAGACCAGATATTCATTTTAAAAAAGATCATTGATAGTGAAATAAGAAAAAAGAATGGCAGACTATACTGTTGTTTTGTAGACTTTAGAAAAGCATTTGACAGCATATGGCATGACGCTTTACTTCTGAAACTATACAATATAGGAATCAATGGCTATTGTTATCGGGTTATAAAAGATATGTACACAAACGCGATGGTTTGTGGAAAATCAAATAATGGATTTACAAGATCAGTCCCGGTCAAACAAGGACTTCTTCAAGGCAGTTCGCTTAGCCCGACGCTGTTTAATATCTTCATAAATGATATCTCAAACTATATTGATAACAATGATTCTCCTGTTATAAACAAGCTGAAAGAAACACGAATATCGCATTTATTATATGCTGACGACATAGTTATGTTGTCAAACACAAAATCGGGATTACAAACCAAACTTAACCGACTTCATAATTATTGTACAGAATGGGGCATGAAACTAAATAAAGATAAAACAAAAGTTGTCATATTCACTAAAACTGACTCAAAATTTTCAACCGCATTTACATGTGGAAACGATTCTCTTGAGACAGTAAATGAATTCAAATATTTAGGAATAATTCTTCATAAAAGTGGAGAGTTACATAAAGCACAAGATCATCTAGCAAAACAAGGTAACAAAGCTGTACACTCCTTACTACGTAAAGTAAAGGGAGAACATGTCAATGTATCATCAATAGCAAAACTCTTTGATGCTTTGATTTCACCAGTTATGCTTTATGGCGCAGAAGTTTGGTTTCCATTTACAGAAAAGATAGGACATGTTGAAAAGCAGACTACAATGTTCGACATTTATCACAAATACTTATTATCCAATAATCCGATCGAGAACGTACATGTAAAATTTTGCAGACATATATTAGGCGTACACAGAAAAGCAATGAAATTGCCAGTACTAGCTGAACTTGGAAGATTTCCCTTGTGTCAAGAAATAATGAGTCAAGTAGTCATGTTTTGGATCCATATAATGGAATCAAAGGAAGACTCATATCTAAGAGAAGCGTACGAAGATCTTGACCCATCATCTTCATGGAAATCTTCTGTAAAGAAGATCTTAAGTAATATTGGAATGACACATGTATGGAATAACCAAAGTACACTTAACCCTAAAAAATTGCGTTATGCAATAGAGAGAAAGTTACAAAGTGAATATATACACTTTTGGGAAAAAGAAAAGGAAAGAGCACCAAGGTTAAAATTTTATAATGACATCAGTAATAAATATAGGCTTGAACCGTACCTCATCAAATGCACAAATAAACATTACAGGAAAGAACTTTGTAAATTAAGAATTAGCGCACATGACCTCGCAATAGAAAGAGGTAGATATTCCCATATTAAGCGTGAAGACAGGAAATGTACAACTTGCAATATAATAGAAGACGAGGTACATTTTTTAGACTCTTGTAAACGTTACGATAAAATCAGGAATACGTTTAAAAAACGTATCATAAACAAAATGGATATATACGACGCTACCTCATTGAAAATAAGTACTTTGATGTCTAATGATGACCTTCAGGTTGAAATTGCGAAATATGTATATGACTGCTTTACATAATGACTTTTTGTGTAAAATGAACAAATCATTATTTCTTTGGACGATGAGTTGTTTAATCATCGCCATCTTGTGTCCATAAATCCTTTGATGGTGTTTAGTGACAATAAAAAAAGTTTCAAGTTTCAAGTTTCAAGTTTCACACACACACACATACACACACACACACACACTCGCTCACAAGAATAGCTTCTCCCTTCTTTCTTCTTTAAATGTCACGTTTTTGGCTCGTTCTCTCTCACTCACCCACTCACTCACTCACAGTGTGTGTGTGTGTGTGTGTGTGTGTGTGTGTGTGTGTGTGTGTGTGTGTGTGTGTGTGTGTGTGTGTATAC
>CM065722.1:34455532-34460532 GCA_033310375.1 Conus canariensis | reverse complement strand
CGTCTTTCAATTCTTATTAGCCACACTGCCCCTCCCTCTCCACCCCACACCCAATCCCCACCTCACCCTGCCCCTCCCACAGACGCACACACATGAGTGCTCAGTTCTCTTCGCCTTCCCTCTACTTTATCGTCTACCTCAGCTGAATTCTCTGTCTCAACCGCTACTCCCAAGCCCCCCCCCCCCCCCCCCACAACACACACACACACACACACACACACACACACACACACACACACACACACACACACACACACACACACCTCGCTCTCCTAGACTCCGAGAGAGAAGCGGTTGAGGGGGGAGGGAGGGGAAGACGGAGAGAGATCAATGTTGTATGAGGTTGGGCAGGGAAAAGGTGACAGGGTCTAATGAGGTTAAGGGTGGAGGGAAAATGAGTCTCATTGCCTGCATTGACCACTTGCCATGTCCCGCACAAACCGCTGCCGATCCGCTTACACGGAAACATGGGGAAAAAAAAGAGGTTCGTTTATTTTTTTTCCTCCTGTACGCTGGAAAGGGGATTGATTTGGGCTACCCTGGGGCATACACATCCGTCAGTCCTCATGAATGCTCATTTGCTTATCCGTGACGCTAAATAACGATAGAAGGAACAAGTGCGCACGAAAACTTTCCCGTGAGTATCTGAACTGAAAGACATCAAGTCTGATGGTCTTTGGTATCCCTTCGTAAACATCGATTACCGTGATTTCTGCGTAAACGCAAGAACTCGTCGGTACACCAGTTACCCTTTGGCAAATGTGCGTGTTACCATTCACTCTATTTCATAAAGTTGAGATTTCACTTCATGTGTTTGTAAAACCCTAAATGTTAGTGCTGTCCACGTCGGGCAAGGCTAACCACAGCCATGGCTTTACGTCCATCTTGAAACCTACCTGTGCCGGGCATGTATGCCATTTAGGTCTGGAACAGCTTTCTTTTGAACATAAAGAACACTGAAGTCTTATTCTTTTAGACAGTTTTCCAGCAAAAGGATCCCATGCACATACAATTACTTACGTTTTCCCTTTCAGTTGTCAATAATCTTAATCCTAAACAATAAGTACGTGTTTTGATATGTAGTCCGGTAATGATATCTCTTGTGAAATAGCTCTTCTATGATGGTTCCTTTCGCAAAGCACTAGAGAAAAAAATGCTAACCTGAATATGACACTAACAGACTTCACACAATAATATATCATTTGCTGTTTTCATCATCAAATAAACAAAAATGTGTGTGTGTGTGTGTGTGTGTGTGTGTGTGTGTGTGTGTGTGTGTGTGTGTGTGTGTGTGTGTGTGCGTGTGTGTGTGTGTGTGTGTGTGTGTGTATACAGAGAGAGAGAGAGAGACAGACAGACAGACAGAGAAAAAGAGAGATTTTAACTACTCCCCCCCCCCTCCCCCCCTCTTTCAGAATTGCTTAAAAATGCACAGACAGCCAGAAACAGACCCAGGTGAGCTGCTTGTTTCCATGGTTACTAAGATTTGATAGCTTCGCTGACGACAGCGATCGGACGCACGTGCAGCAGAGAGCGGGGCAGCCGTCATCATGCATCATGTTGGCTTCACTGCTCAATAGAGATTTTCAGGTAGATCATTTTTACGTTTTTTTTTTTTTTTTTTTTTTTTTTAAACCAAATGTGTCGTTCAGTCACAGTTCTTGTTATTCATAGCGTGTCGTTTCGCCATCATTGTTCCCACTGTAATTATGCGTCGTCTTGCCAGTTGTCTTAAATGTGTCTTTTAACCATATTCTTTGTTCCTCTACGTGTTGTTTGGTCATATGTCTTTTTTTTAATTCAAATAAGTCCATACAGTACAACACATCAGAAAACAGAATAAAAAAAAGAGAACAAATCCAAACAAACGGTAGATACAGAGGAAATCAATACACTAAACACAACTGCAATACCATTCTACATTTTTAAGACACACGGTTACAGCCTCTTTACATGGTGTAGAGAGAGAGAGAGAGAGAGAGAGAGAGAGAGAGAGAGAGAGAGAGAGAGAGAGAGAGAGAGAGGCAAGCCTAGTGCATTATAAAATTTACATAATTATTTGTCTTTGTTTTCTTTATATATATACATATATACATACACACACATACATACACATATATATACACACGCATATATATACATATATATGTATACACATATATATACATTAACATACACATAAACGTACATATACATACATACATATGCATACACATATATAAGGTTCTGTATTATGTCCAAAGGGGCTGTTTTAGGTGGTGTCACAGTTTTAGGGTGCTATAATCTTACTTGTATTCGCATAATGTACAATGTCATAATCATTCGTAATTCATTCTGGGCCTGCTAACATCGGCGTATATGGGTGCCATTTGGAAAGGAAATCGTTATATACAATTTTTTTCCAGCAATGTATTCTTCAGTTTCATATCTGTATTTTAGCTTATTAAGAAATACTTGCAGTCTGGGTGATTTCTGTTCTGTTCTACACTGATATAAATAGTGTTCTGCAAATAATACAATAAAAAAAAACATGGTCTACATGTATATCTTTATCAAATGTCATATGTCTTTTTATCATATGTTGGTCAGCCATATTTTTTACTACATGTGTCGTCCAACCACATTTCGTTTTACTGCATGTGTCTTCCAGCCACAATTCGTTTTACTACATGTGTCGTGCAGCCACATTTCGTTTTACTATATGTGGTCTCCAGTCACATTTGCTTTACTACATGTGTCATCCAACCGCATTTCTATTTTACTGCTTGTGTCTTCCAGACACATTTTGTATTTTTCCAGCCACATGTCGTTTTACTACACGTGTCATCTAGCCACATTTCTTTTAACTACACGTGTCGTCCAGCCACATTCATTTTTACTACATGTGTCACCTAGCCACATTTCTGTTTACTACCTTTGTCGTAAGTCATATTTCTTTTTGATGGATGTGTTCTTCGGTCACATTTCTTTTACTACACGTGTCGTTCAGTCACATTTTTTTTTCTACCGCATGTGTGTTCAGCATGATTTCTTTTTACTACATATCTTGTTCAGCAACATTTCTTTTTCTTGTATTTGTCATTCAATAACTCCATGTCCTTTTCATGTGTCGTTCAGCCGCATTCGTTACTTCATGTGTCGTTCAGCCGCATTCCATTTTACTTCATGTGTCGTTCAGCCGCATTCCGTTTTACTTCATGTGTCGTTCAGCCGCATTCCATTTTACTTCATGTGTCGTTCAGCCGCATTCCATTTTACTTCATGTGTCGTTCAGCCGCATTCCATTTTACTTCATGTGTCGTTCAGCCGCATTCCATTTTACTTCATGTGTCGTTCAGCCGCATTCCATTTTACTTCATGTGTTGTTCAGCCATTCCATTTTACTTCATGTGTTGTTCAGCCGCATTCCATTTTACTTCATGTTTTCGTTCAGCCGCATTCCATTTTACTTCATGTGTTGTTCAGCCGCATTCCATTTTACTTCATGTGTCGTTCAGCCGCATTCCATTTTACTTCATGTGTCGTTCAGCCGCATTCCATTTTACTTCATGTGTCGTTCAGCCGCATTCCATTTTACTTCATGTGTCGTTCAGCCGCATTCCATTTTACTTCATGTGTGTTCAGCCGCATTCCATTTTACTTCATGTGTTGTTCAGCCGCATTCCATTTTACTTCATGTGTTCGTTCAGCCGCATTCCATTTTACTTCATGTGTTGTTCAGCCGCATTCCATTTTACTTCATGTGTTGTTCAGCCGCATTCCATTTTACTTCATGTGTTGTTCAGCCGCATTCCATTTTACTTCATGTGTTGTTCAGCCGCATTCCATTTTACTTCATGTGTTGTTCAGCTACATTTCGTTTTGTTTCATGTGTTGTTCAGTTACATGTCGTTTTGTTTCATGTGTTGTTCAGTTACATGTCGTTTTGTTTCATGTGTTGTTCAGTTACATGTCGTTTTGTTTCATGTGTTGTTCAGTTACATGTCGTTTTGTTTCATGTGTTGTTCAGTTACATGTCGTTTTGTTTCATGTGTTGTTCAGTTACATGTCGTTTTGTTTCATGTGTTGTTCAGTTACATGTCGTTTTACTACATGTGTCGTTAAGCCACATTTATTTTTACTGCACGTGTCATTCAGCAACATTTTTTCCTACCACATGTGTCGTTCAGCCCTCTTCTTTTCAATCTGTGTTGTTTAACCAGAAATGTTTTAATACATGTTTCGTTTAGCAGTATTTCTTTTTACTACACGTGTCGTTTAGCCACATTTATTTTCGACAAATGTGTTGTTCAATCAGCACTACTTGTGACTACATGAGTCGCCTGGTGGCACAATTCCCCCTCCCCCCCCCCCCCCCCCCCTTTTTTTTTTTCAAAAGTACACGTGACGTTCAGCCACCACTATTTCAACACATACGTTGATCACCGACAATACAAATTACTATTCTAATTACCTGGTTCAAACCGGATCACCGGCTGTAGCTTATATTTTCGGTTTTTCTGCCTGAAAGCGTGGAAACTGTGGGGATGATGCTGCTGTGCATCAATCATTTGCAAATTTGAATAGGTGAAGACTAGCGTGTTGTTTAATGTAACAGTAACGCTAACTGGCTGTCGAAAATGAAATCATCATCTGCAGTCGCCATGCAACACACTGTCACTGTGTATTATGCATGCATCAGTAAACTTGCTCCCTTTCACGTTACAACAGTGAACGTTCGTTTTCTTACTAATCAAATGGGGAGGGGGGGGGGGGGGGGGGGTGGAGTTGAGGAAAATGAAGTGAAGGGGATGAAGCAGAGGGGTGGGGTGGGGTTAGAAAAATGTAAAATAAAAAGCTTGAGGAAAATATAAGGGGAGCGGTAAGCAAGGTAGGGAATAATAGGAAAAAGCAGAAAAAGTCGGGGAACGTAGGAAAAGAAGGAAAAGGCTAGGGGAAAAATGGACAAGGTGGGGGAAAATGTATGCAAAAGAAAAAATGTAGGTGGATTACGAAAAGGA
>CM065722.1:34433032-34435532 GCA_033310375.1 Conus canariensis | reverse complement strand
TTCTCTGTCTTTCCATCTGTCTCTTTTTGTCTGTCTCTCTGTCTCTGTCTGTCTGTCTGTCTCTCTCTCTCTCTCTCTCTCTCTCTTTTTTTTGTCTGTCTCTATTCTTAAAGGGACCTGATATTACTCAGCTGCAACGTAACCTACTAGGACTGAACCCCAACAGTATTGGACGCCATTGATACTAAGCCCTGGTGGAAATGGGCCGTATTGGAATGGAGGCTTAATGGTACTGGGCCATGCTGGAGGGTGTTATCTATGTAGATAACTGTAAGCTGTGCCCGCTCTGTTTCTGTTCGCTTTAGAGTTACTGGATAGCTGAATCATCACATGTATAGCCCAGCCGACGACAGTGGCTACATTTGCATCGCCAACAAGTCTAAAACGGAACTATATACAAACTGAAATACCAAGACAAAAGATCCAAAGCAGTGCAAGCGCTGAAACTAAAAGAGTAATGTAAAACAAAGATTTTCCCAACTATCATCTTTTAACCAGGTCAGATTAAGAAACCTATTGATTTCCTTTCAAAATTTAAATAGTGTCAGGTGAAAAATCTGGAACAAAAAAGTCGTCCTGGAATCCGCATTCTTTGGTCTCACACATCCTAACACTCAATAACACGATGTTTAACTCGTGGTTTATATCACGATTTGCATCGTGGAACCTCTCGCTCTTCAAAGAGGTAAGAATATGCAAAAAAAAAAAAAAAAAAAGTATGGTATGTACACAAACAGTGATTTGCACAAATGTTTCCTCTTTACGGTTTCTGAAGACAGATGAAAGGAATTCGTTTAAATCTTGGCAGATCTGTAAAAAAGAAATATTCATTGCCTTTTTGTGTATTCGGTTACTCTTTATGGGCTACTTAATTTGAGACCTGTTAAGGAAACTAAGATTTCTGACAGCTCATTGCTCGCAGCATTCTTGATAAGCTGGTCATGACATCACAACCTAGAACCTGAGCCATAACATTATTTTATTGTGCATAAGAGGTTAAAGTTTCGTCAAATATATAGACCACAAAGTGGTTTATGTTTCAGACTAGAGAGAGAGAGAGAGAGAGAGAGAGAGAGAGAGAGAGAGAGAATGTGTGTGAACTGAATGTGTGTGGTCTATATAAGTCTCAAGCTTATGTTATATACATAATCAACTATATATACCCTGATCCGAGGTTCTTTTTTTAAAGCACTGTTTTCTTGTTCTCTTTCTAACAAAAAAAACCCAGCCAAAAACAAACAAACAAAGAAACAAACAAAAACTGACTGATCGGACATGCTCATATGAGTGTTGTTTTACATACATGATCCATGTAGAACGGAGTGACTGTACCTACAAAGTATGTATTTCTTGTATAAGCTCTTGAACCTAATCTGCGCAAGGGATAAAGAACTCCTACCCTTTTAAGCAGAGATCTCGGTGACACATATTTATTTGATATGAAGTAATTTCCCTCTGCTATGATTGTTTGGTAATCAAATTTTCATTTCCAAGAGGGGTAAAGACTATGATCTGAAGAGATAAATATTCAATGAACTTACGTGAATTTTGGAAACCAGAAACGTATTAAATTCAATTCCCTAGAAGAACAGAAATTTCATTATCATCATTTCTATCGGGTTTAATTTCCGAACAACCTTAGTAAGAGGAGTGTGGCAGATCACGCATAATTAGAAATCACGTAGAGACGAAGAAAATCATGTACAACTGAGAAAGAAAAACACGTATGGAAACGGAAAATCAAGTAAGATTAATACTTTCCCGCAATATGATGCATCACCTTTCGCATTTTTGATGTTCTATTACAAAAACGTACAGAGGAAGTAACTATATCAATTCGTATTAACGATTGCTTCCCCTGACAAGAAAATAGATTTGTGTGACGGGGTTCTGCGCTCTCCAGACTTTTCTCATTACTTCTGCAAAGGAAGTAGTTTTCATCCGCTTGTTGATTTGTCTGTCAGCAAGACTGTGCAAATCTATTGACACTGACGGTGTTCTGCGCTCTTTTAAATGATGAACAAGTTAGTACAATTCCATAATTCTAATGTCACGATGATAATTTTATAATTATGTTGAGCAGCTTAAAACACGTGTGTGACCTTGCTGATCTTTCTAAGGGGTATGAATGCCACCTATCCTAATGCGGGGAGAGGATATGCAAATCCCACTAAAATAATCGGTCTGGGTGATGTACCCCCAACCCCCATCCCAACTCATTAATTCCACCCCTCCCCGGATGAAAAAAAAAAGAGATCCTCAATACTATAAAAGTGAAGCTATTTTCGAGCCAATATGCAGGGTTATCTGCTTTGTTTAGCCAGATCCAAGCCCGCTAGTGACATGAGAATGCTGCCCGAGAACTCTTTAAGTACTGAGACAAAGATAAGGACCATAATCGGATTCATTTCCGCTCTACTCTCTAGGCTTCCTTTGTTTCATCCGGTAGAGAAATCATCCTTCTCAAAGATCTGATCAAGCGTTCACCAACTATTTTACT
>CM065722.1:34415532-34420532 GCA_033310375.1 Conus canariensis | reverse complement strand
GAAAGAGAGAGACAGATAAACAGACAGACAGGCAGGCATGTAGACAGACAGACAGACACAGAAACACAGACAGACAGAAAGAGACACAGAGTGAGTAATGGGCGTTTAGACCTACGTAAATGCAATGGTGTGTTTGTATGACTGTTAATGTGCACGAATGTATGTTTCTAAAATATTGTTAACTCTCTTTGTATTGGCCTTCGGCATCGAAATGCTCGGCATCTAAAAATTGTAATGTATAAAAATGCTACTTAGCAGCCACGATTTAAGAGTACCATAATAGATTGGATAGGCCTGTATATATTATTTCCAACCACTTCTTTATTTATAACTGAAAACAATCATACTTCATTGCAAGAGAAGCTGTTGTATTAGCTCTGGTTGACTGCATTTTATGACCCATGCACACGTAACGGTGTAAAGATCTTATCACAGTCACTTTGTTTTGTTTTGACTTGTTCCCCTCTGTTTTCTCTTTCCTCAGAAACTGGCACATTTAATTCATAATTCGAAAGGGATCACGGCCATACATATTTCTGGCTCCCTTGTAAGACTTATGTTTATTACCGGTCCCCGTGAAATCGGCATTGTAATCATGATGGGTCAAATTCACAGAATGGGGATAGCACGAAATTTTAAACGGTATTGAAGAAGAGCTGATAGACACGCCAGACATATCAGAAAACTTACCTATGTAAAAATACAATCCATAATTCGATTAACAAACCGCCCTTCACCGATTTACAGGGGGTTTTTTTGCACAGAAAAGAACTCAAACAGTACGGAGGCTGGCATTTCTATTTTATGTCTATTGGAGAAAACACGAGACACGGAAGAGCACTTTCAAAAGAATCTGTTTCAGAGTTCGTCTGCTACCAGTAATTTGCACAGTCCAAATGAACAAACTATCATACAAAACGCTTCACGATACCTGCTTTGTTGTTTGAATTGTTTCAGTCTCAGTCGGCATTCTGTCGGTATCCCATTTGCACTGAACTACACAGCTAATTCACAGAAGAAATTTGAAGCAATTTTGATGCACCACTGACAAGGTTAAACACTCCATCGAAAATTGTCGTCTGCTGAATTGAGTAGGATGACTACAGACGAACTGAACGCAAAAGTCATAGCGATTGGTCGATTGAAAATTCCTGCAGCCAATCACAGCATTAGAGTGTGAAGAGAGCAACTTGGTGTTCGCTTTCATTTTATTTACATCCGTTTACCTTTCGACTGATTTCAGTGTTACCATGTTGGACGATCCTGGCGTTCAGTGACCCGTTACACGAAACCCACTAAATAGTGCTCCTTGAAAAGGTAGCTGCTTTCTTCTAAACTAGCCATAACGTTTACAGCCCATATGAAAGCTAACTAGTTAAAAATGCATTATACCGGATCATGTGCTACCAAAGTGCTATTTATAGAGTATCTTCTGTCTTTTCTAACAATATTGATTTGATTAAATTCTTGATGGATAAAACAAAGATCTTGAGAGACAAATATGTGTCGAAGGTTCGGAACCGCTAAACTCTAGTAGACTCCCCTTAGGTTGACCCAGATATTTGGATAAATCCAAAAGATTTTTTTAAAGCAATTTCCATTTCCCAATCTGTCTGTGCAGTAAGGTCGGCAGTTCCATTTTGCGCTCGACGGCCTTCGTCAATCAAAATTAACGTCATCTCATAAATATTCATGAAATATTGGGAGACTAAAGTCATTCGTTCATTCTCTATTATTAAAGCTCAGCGGCCGCACACGTCCTTTTAAGGGCTTTCACTGGTCACGAAA
The DNA here is from genome assembly GCA_033310375.1 of Conus canariensis. Taxonomy (NCBI): domain Eukaryota; kingdom Metazoa; phylum Mollusca; class Gastropoda; order Neogastropoda; family Conidae; genus Conus; species Conus canariensis. Next base: position 34,418,744 of record CM065722.1, on the reverse strand, counting down.
AAGAAGCCATTTTCGCCAAAAAAAAAAAAAAAAAAAAATCAACAGTAGGTTGAACAAATATGTACCCATTTATTTGAAGCACGACGCTTGATTAGTAATAAATTGATATCACCAGGACCGATAAATCTAGGCTGAGCTGATGATGACAAACACTTCTCTTGATTTGTCGCCCCTACTTTCAAAAATAAGTGAAAAAGAAAAATGAATGTAACACAGATTTACCGAGAGGAAAAAGCCACAAGGGCAAACAAACACTACAGACACCTAGTGTCCACTGTGAACAGTGTGTACTGTCTCATACCTTTCGCCAGTTTACCAAAAGAAGATAAAGAAGAAGAGGAGGAGAACGAAGAGGAGGAGGAGGAAGGAGGTGTCGGAGGTAAAGAATGAGAACGAGGACAAGGTGGAGGAGTAGAAGAAGAAGAAGAAGAACAACAACAACAACAAGGAGACGAAATGGCATGCAATGAATTCTACAGGAGAAAATGTGAAAAAGAAATGCTATGACAAAGACACGGGACTGAACAAGAAGGCAGAGAGACGGTGGACGACAGTACAGGAGAAAAAAAAACAAAACAAAAACAACTAACCAAGAAAAGGCAATCAAAAAGAGAAACAGAAAGGGAAGAAATTTTCACCACAGAATTTAAAGACGGTGTGGACACAATCTACGCTGAAAGAGACACCAGCAGCAGCTCAAACAGGAATGAGACTTCAGTCCGAAAATGTCCAGATACAAAAAGAAAGAAAGAAAGAAAAGAGTACAAGAAAAAGAGGATTCAAACACGATTTGAAGGGCATTGGAGCCATGTTTTTCCTATCACCAAGTTGCATTACTGGGTAACAACTGACCTTTAAACATGGTTCGGTTTTGTTTTTTCGCAGTCGCGTTTATAAAGCTTGCAAGAGTACATATCTGTCTATCTATCTGTCTGTCTGTCTATCTATCTGTCTATCTGTCTATCTATCTACCTGTCTAGCCGTGCGTGCGAGCGCGCGCGCGCACACACACATGTATGTGTGTGGTGTAGTGTGTGTGTGTGGTGTGTGTTGTGTGATGTGAGCTATCTACCCAAGTGTGTGTGTGTGTGTGTGTGTGCGTGCGTGCGTACATGCGTGCGTGAATGTGCACGTGTGCGCGTGCATGTGTGTGTGTGTGTGTGTGTGTGTGTGTGTGTGTGTGTGTGTGTGTGTCATCAGTCAGTTACCGTGTGTTAGTGTGTGTTAGTGTGTGTGTGTGTGTGTGTGTGTGTGTGTGTGTGTAGCGCGCGTGTGTGTCTGCGCATGTGTGTGCGTGCGCGCGCGCATGTGCTCGCGTGTAAAAGTGAGAGATGGCGATTGGAGACCGGTATTGTGAGATGAGAGTGATACATTTGTCAACGTGCACGCATTGGTTGTGCGACAGCGTATGTCAGGGTAAGTGTGGGAGTGCATGTGCACTGAACGTCCGTGTGTATCTGTGTGTAATGTGCGCTAACGTGCACATTTTTCTTTTACCTAATTTTAAACCTTCTGCTATACAACATATCTTGAAACGCCGCAGACCATTTTAAATATTGGGTAAATAATCGACCCAAGTTAGAGACTGATTTGTGCTCCCCCTCATTGTTTTTATAAAATCGTTTTTCAGTTTTGTGTGAACCGTTTCAAACTTCCAAATTCTGCTGCCATTCTTCATTAGCAGGAGAGAATGCGGAGACGTTGAGACAGACAATCATAACAGCTGTTCCCACAAGGACAAAAAGGCCTCACAATCCACAGAATGTTAGTGAAGCACTGTGCACCGGAAACAGAGGTTTACGGCTCACCGATTGTTCGTGAAGCTTTGTTCACAGCAAACAAAGGAATAACAAATCAGAACGTTATTGAAGCTTTGTCCTGTGGAAGCTGAGGTCTTACAATCGTTTGTTTTATGGAAAATAAAGGCGTCACAATCTACGCAGTATTAGTGGAGGCTTTGTTCATGAGAGAAGGGTTCTCACCATGCACACGATGCCAGTAAAACTTTGTCAACTGGAAATAGAGGCCTCGCAGTCCACGCAAAGGTACGTACTCTCTGTCTGCAGAAAAAAGAAGTCCCTCAGTTCACATAGAGTTAGCAAGGCTTTGTTTGCAGAAGGCAGATCAAGCCATCCACTGAATGTATATGAAGCTTTGTCAACAGGAAACAAAATTCTAACAATCCACAGATCTTTATTGACGCTTTGTCCATCATAAACACAGGTCTCATTGTTCACCGTATTTCATCAATGCTTTGTCCAGAAACAGAACTCACAATCTATGGAATACCCTTGAAGCTTTATCCACACGAAACAAATGCCTCACAATCCACATGCTGTTACTGAAGCTTTGTTCACAGGAAACAAAGGTTTCACAATCCGCAGAATGTTCCCGAAGCTCGTCGATAGAAACCAGAGGTTTAAAAATCTACAGAATGTCGTGTGAAGCTTTGTCCGTGGAAAACAAAGGTTTCACCGTATTAGAATGTTAGTGAAGCTTTGTTCACATGAAACAAAGGTCTCAGTCAAAATACGTTAACGATGCATTATTCACAGGAAACACAGATCTAGCAATAATGAAATGTTAACGAGGCTTTGTTAACGGAAAACAGAAGTCCCACAGTCATAAAATGTTAGTGAAGTTTTGCCTACAGGACACAGACATCTTACAGTCACGTAATGCTAGTGAAGCTTTGTTAACAAGAAACAGAGGTCTTACAGTCATAAAATGTTAGTTAAAGTTTTGTCCGGAGGAAACAGCAGTTCCACAGTCATAAAATGTTAGTGAAACTTTGTCCACAGGAAAAAAAACCGTCTTAAAGTCATATGATGTTAGTGAAGCTTTGTTAACAGGAAACGAAAATCTCACAGCAAAATAAAATTTTAGTGAACCTTTGTCTACAGGAAACGCACGTCTCGTTATCTACAGAATGCCACATAAGCTTTGTTCACAAGAAAAATCACAATTCAATAATGTTTATGATTCTGTGTCAACAAGAAACAGAGGTTTCATATATCTCATGGTTTTATTATTAATGATACTCTGTCCACAGAAAACAGAGCTGTAATAGTGCACGTATTGTAAGTGAACCTTTCTTGACAGGAGCATAGTGTGCACAATTCATTAAATGTAAGTGAAGCTTTGTTTACATCAACAGTTTGCTCGCAAGGCACAGAGTGTTGGTGAAGCTTTGTCTATGAAAACATGGTGCT
>CM065722.1:34400532-34403032 GCA_033310375.1 Conus canariensis | reverse complement strand
CCGAACAAAAGAACGAGAGAGCAGGTTATTTTTGTTCAATGTTTGTGTATTGTTTGGCCTTGTGTTTCTTTCCCACTGGCTCTATTACAGAAGTGGAGAATTGTACACAGTGATGAAAAGTTCTTCCAATAATTCCGCGGGATTCTCCCCCATGTCATCACATCTTTCCATCCATTCCCTTGGAGTTCCCTCCCCTTGCGTGCTGTCCCGAGGCCGAAGAGGAGGCGAGGAGGAGGAGAGGAGGCCGTGGAAGTCAGCCAATCGACAAATGGCATGAAAACATGGCGGCTCCTTGTCCAAAGCAGTCCCTGGCGGCCCGGCCCAAGACTGCCCACGGCCACTAGCGGCGCATCATTTCTTGTTGGGCAAGCAGATGCGCCCTTCAATTGGAGTGTCAGAAATCAAACGAGGAATTTCCACGGGGGCAGAAAAATATTGAATGTTTCTCCACTGGCGCACTCGAGTCCATTTCGAAGACCCATCCTTCAATAGAGCAGAGGGGGCGAGGGGGGGGGGGGGGGGGGGGGGGGGCAGTCCTTGTGTGTATGTGTGTGTGTGTGTGTGTGTGTGTGTGTGTGTGTGTGTGAGCGCGGGCGAAAAGGAGGGGGCGGGTAGTGGAGGAGATTGCTTACGTAAACTGGTTAGAGTGACGGCACGCTGACAGCCACGTCACAGGGCCAGATGGCTCACAATGAGCCAGACTGACAAAAGCGATGAAGAGAAGTTTTAGTCAAGGAATATATCAACGGAGGAATAACATCCCGGCAGATGAGTTTCTGTGTGTGGACGGGGCCTGCAATTTTTCTTCCATCCTTAAACTGTCCTCAACTTGGAAACTCTCCTTTGCTCCGCTTTTCTGTCTCACTTTTTATGACGTTTGTTTTCTGTTATTCCCAACTCCAGATCGTTATTTCCAACGCCCACTGCAGTCGAGAAATATTCAAAACCGGAGAGACTCTGCGGCGAGAAGCTCACGGACCTGCACAACAGAAATGGAGATGAATGATCTTGAATGATCCAATTCACAATATTCTACAATAGAACAAACAAACAATTAAAAAAAATAACAAGCATTCAGACAAAAAAGACATTTGGAAGAGATATGATATGAAATTTTAAAAAATATAGATGATTGATCTCAGTCATATCATTCCATTTTTTTTATCCGTAATGATTCATGTCATTTATCTTGAGACATGTTCCACAATAAGTCATCTTATTTGTCTGGGTACGTGTTCCACAATGGCTCACCTTTTCATCTTGGCATATGTTCCACAATGACTCACTTTAAAAAAAATATATGTTCCACAATGGCTCAGCATATCTATCTAGGTGTATGTTCTACAATGGCTCACTTTTTCATCTAGGTATATGTTCCACAGTGACTCACTTTTTTTTAAATTTAGATACACGTTCCACAATGGCTCACCTTATCTATCTAGGTATATATTCCACAATGACTCATTAAAAAAATCTAGATATTTGTTCCACAATGGCTCACTTTATCTATCTAGGTATATATTCCACAATGACTCATTTAAAAAAAATCTAGATATTTGTTCCACAATGGCTCACTTTATCTATCTAGGTATATATTCCACAATGACTCATTTAAAAAAAATCTAGATATATGTTCCACAATGGCTCACCTTTTCATCTACGCATCTGTTCAGCAGTGACTCACTTTTTAACTAGATACATATTCCACAATGACTCACTTTATTTATCTAGGTACATGTTTCAAATATGTCCAAAAATAAACAAAGAACTGAAGAAAAAGGGCATATACTTTATTAAAGTGTTTGCTGTGTGTGCATCTCCTTGGTCACATTTTAGTTGAAAAACACTCTGAAACTCGGTATGACTGTATGCTGCCTCTGTATACAAACCGTTTCCGGATCGAACTCTTTAGAACAGATTTTTTTTACAAGTGTTTGTTTCACGAAAATTGGCAACATGGAAAAAAAAACGGCAGAGGACAGATGACAAATTGCCCATTACTTTACGTTTATTCCCGTATCTTAAACGGACATAGTATCTGTGAACAACGAATCGTAACTAACATGAAAAAGCGGCACTCACAGGAAGAGTGTATTCTGTGCAGATTAAAACATTATGGTCAACAGGGATGAGTGAAGGTGACTTTCGTCATGGTGTAATGCACTACAACCACTAGAAAGAGTGTTCATGGCTTGGCTCCACAAACGCGATTTCTCTCCGTTGTGTGTTGTTTCTGTCAAGGATCTCAATGAACTTAGAAAACATCTCGATGTTCTACACAAATGCCAGACAAAAGAATTTGTCAACAGTCTTCTTTAAATGAATCCGATTTTTCCATTTCACAACAAGTAGTTGTCTTCCAGAAGATAACTTTTATCTAGTGGGATTTTGAGTTGGGGTCTCCGATTGCAAAGCCTGCTAGATAGCTTCCCTCGGTTGGGTTTTGGTACGATGGTGTTTCCAGCGTGATACTGGTGTACACATTTCTTTACTCTACAAT
>CM065722.1:34380532-34393032 GCA_033310375.1 Conus canariensis | reverse complement strand
TGAAAATGTCCATCCTCGTAAAATCTGTCCTGTTAGGGTTTTTTTTTGTTTTGTTTTGCCATTAAACAACGATCACTAGATTGTATAATAAGGCATGACGGAATGTTGACTGACTGTTAGGTACATACCCAATTCCTTTTCTCCATGTCCGTTAACCTTAGCCCAACAAAGCACACGGAGTGCACAAAGACATACACACTTCCAATAGTTCTATCTATATGTCTATTCACTGGTCTGTGTTTGCCAATACTCACTGGATTTCACAAGCCGGTCTAGTACCTTCTAAAGTTGAAAAAAAGATACTCGTAGGACTCCACACACACACACACACACACACACACACACACACACACACACACACACACACATCGTCTCTCTGTCTCTCTCTCTCTCTCTCTCTGTTACATAAACACACATTCAGATGCATACCTACAAACACCACACACACACACACACACACACACACACACACACACACACACACACACACACATGTACCACTTTCATATAACAAAATGGTAATTTAGAAAAGAAAAATCGCTTTAACTCCCGACAGAAAGTATCAGAGTTTCTCCACAATGCCACTATGGCTAGGTCTCTTGGTTACCTCCCCTTGTTTATAGCCCCCTCCGATCGCAGAGTTCTCAAGAGTTTGCAGGGAATAATATACGAGCCAGCAGGAACAATGATGCCTCTCCGGTATCGGACCTGACTTTGACGCAGCCCGGTTGATGAAGTTAATTTGAACATCGAGTGAAGGTAATCGACATTTATGGCTTTGAGCTCTTCACTACTCCCCACCCCCTATCGCCCCCTTCCCTCTTTCTCCCCAAAGTCAAAAGGTGTAATGTCTTTGTCTTCTTTGTTCCTTGGCTAGAACGTTTGAGATTCCGTTGTGAGCTTTTGGCGTGTTGGACCGTTTTTAATTTCACGATTAAGGTATCCACGTTCCGTTTTTGGAGATAGTTTGTCAATACGACACCTGTGTGCTTGGTATCTTTGTGATTTGGGTTCTCTGTCCGTGTGTCTGTGTGTCTGTGTGTCTGTCTGTCTTCGTCTTCTCTCTCTCTCTCTCTCTCTCTCTCTCTCTCTCTCTCTCTCTCTCTGTGCGCGCGCGTATGTGTCCATCCCACCGCCTTACAATGACCTCGTTTCACACGTCGAGTGAAATGAGATTCATTGTCTGTGCAGGACTGCTTTGTTCTCTCTCTCTCTCTCTCTCTCTCTCTCTCTCTCTCTCTCTCTCTCTCTCTGTGCGTGTGCGTGCGTGCGTGCGTGTGTGTGTGTGTGTGTGTGTGTGTGTGTGTGTGTGTGTGTGTGTGTGTGTGTGTGTGTGTTTTAGTGTATGCGTTCATACACGGGACCTGAGCCAAAAGACTAAGAGGGGGTCGTTGTGTGCACAGACATTTGGACTTTGAAGAGATAATCTCTTATCTGTCTATCTCATGCGGAGACTGAATACAGGACTTCTGACCCCAAAAGAACAATGCTTCACATATCAGGCCAACCAGTCCCCGATGCTTAAATATTGAGACGGGAAATAAGCTCGCATTCCTAACATTGTTTGCAGTGTGGTCACCAAGATGAACCCGCGAACGTTTTCCAAACTTGAGTGTTCCTATGTAAACGCGACGGAAGCCCGAGGCGAAGATCTACTGCTAAAGGTAAATGAACACAGTGAAGACCCCCCTCCCCTCCTTTCCCCCATTGTCCCCCCCCTTTCCCTCCCAGTGTCGTCGGATACATTACGTGAGGCTGTCTACGATTCCTGTCTAAAAAAAAAACGGTCAGTAGTCAGCTCTCTGAAGGGACTTCAGCTCCAACATACCAAGCCTTTTCGTCTTTGCTTTCTTCTTTTCCTTTTTATCAAACCGACTACAAAGAGTTATGGAATCGACTTGTGGACATTTTTGGTAGCGGTTCTGGATTCGATATACTGAGCCAAAAGACATGAAAATCTTTTCTTCATAGAAAAGGTGTGTTTTTTTCATATAGAAAGTATAACTAGCTACAATACTGGTGATTTTAATTCAATGTGCACATCGATGTCCTTCGATGTTTTTGCTTTGTTTTGATTCCATGTCCATTCTTAGTGATCAGAAAACTGTGGCTGTAAAAGCACACATATTTACTCAATGAAATAAAGTTTTTGATAGGCTACATTCATGCAATGTCTCAAGGTAAAAACCTAGATTTTACGGGGTTTTATCACTCTGAGATTTAAAGTGAAATGAAATAACCGATAGACTTGCAATACATGAACACAGGAATTTACAGCAGATTCTCTTAAATCATCCAGTCGAATATTCAGTGCTTGACGGTTTGAACATTTAGTGTTTACAACAGAAATTCATGTGAAAAGATGTTCACATTGCCAGTGTGCCCACGACACGTAGCCAGAATAACGACAAAACAAGGTAGAACACATGGAACACAAACTGTTCTTTTGATGTTGCATCGGTTCCAGAGTATTATTTGGGAGCATCGTCTACAAGGAGAAGGTGCTAATGCTGAGAATTCTGAAAAATAAAAGCGTGTTGTATGATCCACTCAATGTTGATGTTGCAATTGTTAATGCTGACAATCAAGTAGCTGGATTGTCATGAAGACCCGAAACGTAAAAGCTTGGTGCTGGGTGATAAGTGTGTGTGGGTGCATGTGAAGGTTTTATGAGTGCAGATGAATAAGCGATTTTGACTGTTTGTCGTATAACGTCGTCAATAACGAACGGATGTTAACAGAAACCATTGATCTGAAAAGAATTATTCACTGAAAGTGAGAGCTCGAGGTACCCTTGACATGACGGTGAAGAAAGATGAAAACGAAAGTTTGCCTTTTGTTTCCTAAACAGTAAACAAGTTGGGTATTTTTTGCTCCCATAAGAAAACCTAACACAGAGTAACTTTTATTCAAGACTGGCACAGCCTTTTAAACTTGAATAAAGTCAGACAAATACATAGACGAACAATCTAATAGTGGGGGAAAAACAAGCGCAGGCCAACAACTGAACTATCTTCATAGTAATGACTTGGCAAAGATTTGGACTTAAGGAGGGGGGGGGGGGGGGGGGGGGGGGGGGGTAATTTGAAGATGGAGAAACTGGGAACATGAAATTAAGAAAATATGTTACAGATATGAAAACTCTTCACTAGCTGCATAAGGGAACCATCGCAATCTCTTTTGAAGGCAGATATATTTGTATTGCCTTTGTCTGACTTTATTCAAGTTTAAAAGGCTGTGCCAGTCTTGAATAAAAGTTACTCTGTGTTAGGTTTTCTTATGGGAGCAAAAAATACCCAACTTGTTTACTGTTTATCGTTTACTGTTCCCTGCCTCATTTCATTTCCGATTTTTGTTTTGATTAAATTGAGGTTATTTGTATTTGTTTCTGTCCGTCTGTGTGTTTGTCTTTTGATCTCCCTTGCATCTTTGGGTGGATCCTCAAGCGTAGGCTCAAAGATTGTCCCCTTTATTTTATACTGTTTGCATAATGTCTTTAGTTTTTCAGCAACTTTTTTCCTCCCCACACTTTCGTTTGGTTTCATTTACTACTCTTCGCTGGCTGCTTTGGGAGTGCTATTGGATTCTTTTTTGCACTCTTGGTGGTGAGAACACCACAGTATTATGGACTGTGGTGTGTCTCTATTTGACGCCAGGAGCGCAGACACAACCAGCCGTGTCTCCTGATGAGTCCGACCCAGCGGACGAAAGGCCTCGGAGCACGCAATACAAATATATCTGCCTTCAAAAGAGATTGCGATGGTTCCCTTATGCAGCTAGTGAAGAGTTTTCATATCTGTAACATATTTTCTTAATTTCATGTTCCCAGTTTCTCCATCTTCAAATTCCCCCCCCCTCCTTGAAGTCCAAATCTTTGCCAAGTCATTACTAGAAGATAGTTCAGTTGTTGGCCTGCGCTTGTTTTTTTCCCCCACTATTAGATTGTTCGTCTATGTATTTGTCTGACTTTATTCAAGTTTAAAAGGCTGTGCCAGTCTTGAATAAAAGTTACTCTGTGTTAGGTTTTCTTATGGGAGCAAAAAATACCCAACTGTTGTTTATCGTTTACTGTTCCCTGCCTCATTTCATTTCCGACTTTTGTTTCTGTTTTCAATGTTTGTTTGAAACTGATAAACGATACTTCACACTTTATAGATTCAAACCAACTATCAGCAAAGGCTATAAATAACCATCAAAGGGTCAAGACTATACAGAATAAGCGTGAGTTTTTGTTTATTCACACCGATGTATTTTTTTTTCTACGAAATCTATTGACTTGAAAAAAAAGCAAACACATAACATCATAGCGTTCACTTCTTTTTGACGTGTTCTTTATTTATTAATTTAACTGGTTTGATACCTTGACTTTCTGAGTTGTGATTTCATTTGAAGAGCAAGTTAATCTGCCTTTGCTGCGCCTTTATTCGTTCGGCTATTTCGACATCCCATCTTTTTTCTGTGCATTATACTCATTTTTAGAGCAGAAAAAATAAACTGGAGACATGTCAGAAACGAGCGCAGAGATTCGGGTCTTTCTTTATGTAACTAATGAGAAGGAAGCTTTTCAGTTTTTTTTGGGTTTCAAATATTCGTTAAGACTGTAACAAATCAAACGTAAATTAAACCCACTGAGAAGCCAGCTTGCTCAGAATTGTCAGCGATTTTGTGATGGTACACTTGCAGATAATTACATTTATTTCTTTAGAAATAGAATCAAAACTGTTGTTGTCAGTTGCCATAAATGGATTTTGGGTTTTGGTTTTGGATTTGTTCGTTCATAATATGAATATTGCCTATTACCGCATAGTTTTGCAAATCGTTTAAAGTTAAATTCATTCTTATTAAAAGTTTGCGTTTGATGGTAGTTGTTCTTAATGTCAATGAATATCAGTGAAGAAAAGAAGAAAACTAACGTAAATACACCTTCACACATGCATCTCACACACACACACACACACACACACACACACACACACACACACACACACACACATTGATCTCTGCAGGAAACACACACACACACACACACACACACACACACACACACACACACACACACACACACACCTATATAGGCCTGTATACACACCCACGTACGCACGCACACAGAGACGTACACATATACACACATGCATGTACCCACATCCACGTGCACGTATGCACACTCTTACATATACAGCGCGCGCGGCGCGCGCACACGCCCTAACCCTATCCCCCTCCTCATCCTCTCCTCACAGACACAAAACGCCAGTATCTTAAAACCTTGACACTTTTAAACTTAAAATTCCGTAAAAAAACCGCCGAAAGCTCTTTTCGAAATCGGTATTGACTGAAGATTATGAAACATCGATCGACAGATTCGATGCCACGGTAATGCTCTGTCCTCAAAAAGCGAAAAGTTGAATTTCTTTTTTGTGTGAAGAGAGGGGAAAAGGGAAGGGTATAAAACCCTCGCCTTTTCGTCTTCCCACAAATTCTACCCGCTCCTTCCCCGCTCCCATCTTCTACCCGCCCCCCCCCCCCCCCCCCCCCCATCTTCACCTGTTTTAAACCAGAAGCTCTGGATGGATCAGAAGCATATAACCAGTCTGACCATAAAAAGGCTATCAACAAACGATTATAAAGGAATAAAAAGAGTTTGATGCGGATGGTGCAGAGGCTAAACGATTCTGCGGCAGCCGGATGGATGCTCTTTCTTCCTGCCTTTGTTCCTTGTAATCTCTTCTCTCTCTCTCTCTCTCTCTCTCTCTCTCTCTCTCTCTCTCTCTCTCTCTGTATTCTGTGTGAATGTGTGCGCGCGTGCGCCCATGCCTCTGTGTGTGTGTGTGTGTGTGTGTGTGTGTGTGTGTGTGTGTGTCTGTGTCTGTGTCTGTGTGTGTGCGCGTGCGTGTGCGCGTGCGTGTGTGTGTGTGTGTGTGTGTGTGTGTGTGTGTGTGTGTGTGTGTGTGTGTGTCCGTGCGTGGGTTTGTGTGTGTGTGTGTGTGTGTGTGTGTGTGTGTGTGTGTGTGTGTGTTCCAAATACACTCACATATCATATGCATAGAATCTTGCACGTTATCTTCAACATGCGCTCAGTGTCCTTCCTAACCCTCCTTCCTCTCTGTTCTCAGACCGTTGCTCCTCCCCCCCCCCCCCCCCCCCCCGCGCGCCCTAGTCTTTCCCATTCTCTCTTCCATCCCCAACATCCGCGCCTTTGTCATCCCCCAACCCCTTGTCTCTTCCCTTGCCCATTCCCCCATTTTCACAGCCCTGTCTATGTCGTTTGGTATTCCTGTCCCTCTCCCTCCTCTTTCTGTCTCTCTTTCCATGTCTCACGCCTACCTCCGTCCGTTAGTTTCTACACCTCCCCTCTCTCTCTCTCTCTCTCTCTCTCTCTCTCTCTCTCTCTCTCTCTCTCCCCCTCTTTGACCTCCCTTTCTTTCCTTCCATTTCCCTCTCTGTTGTTCATGAACAGCCTGCCAGGCAGATATTAGCCATCTGACTGTGCCAGGATGGTTAGAATGGCCAAAGACCCATATCAGCGTCATACCAGAACCTCAGGTTTTTTAAGTGATATATGAAAGACAGAGTTTCACGTAAAACGTCTGACTGATCGGATGTTGACTGACGGTGTTACGGCATTGCTGTAGAGTTCAAACTGGATCATAAGGCGAAAAGCTTGAATGAGCTTATAAGATGCAAGATAACGGGTTGCTTTAATACACAATGCAAAAGAAGGCGAATTTTCTACAAATACGTCTTGGTAGGATGTTATCTAACAACGCTTAAAAACGTGCAAGAACCTGCTCCAGCAGCATTTAAATGGCATGCATAGCGTTGTGTTCTTCTTCATGTAAAGGAAGCATTTTTGAAGACTCAGCAAGTACGTCATTAAAGGACTTTAAAGTCATCAGGATTGCAAAGAGTGTGGTGTTGAAGATGGAGCATCCTGTGGTAAGATGACATCTCTTAGATCATCAGTTTCTTGCACTGATAGTCCTGACTCTGTTTTTGATGCACACGCTATGGGCTCGCTGTCGATTTGCTAAGAAAAAACAGAAACTATAAGACGCAGATCCTTAGGACTGGTAGGAGGCTCTTACCGTTCCCGGAAAACGATGCTTTAATCCTCCCCGATCGATTCCGACTCGAGACTTAATTCCCAGAATATGGATTAATGCATGCTAAGGGTATATTTCAAAGACCTTTTTTCAATATGTATCCATGGATATTCAATAACTCTACTCCAACTTTTTTTCTAAACTTCTGCATGATAAAAATCTAGCCTCAATATTTGCCTCTAATACTTTTTAATGTCTTTAATCCAAGTCGTAAAAATGCTAGTCACTGGTTCAGGAAGTGGTTAATTCAATCAATGATCACCTTCTGGAAAGTTATACTGATGCGTTTTAAGAGAACTAGTTCTACACATAAGACTTCTGGTATTATTGCAAGATCTACTCTGTTGGTTGTAAAACGACGTATAAATTGTAAAGATGTTGAATTCATCAGTATATTCAAAGTGACAATAATAGTTGTAATAACAATAAAGATACTTATAATAGTGGTGGTGGTAGTAATAGTAGTATAAGCAGTATTATAATAAAAATAATATTAATAATAATGATGATGATGATGATGATAACAATAATAACAATAATAATGATAACAACAACAATGATAATAATGATGATAAATGAATAGCGTTTGTGTAGCACCATACTAGTTGTAGTGCTTTCATCTACCATTCAGAACTTCATTCATTCACATATCAAAACTATCTTATTACAGAACTGATTGTGTACACACAGTGTGAGAAAAGCATTGTCCAGCGTGCTTGGCTGAGAAGTTAAGTTTCAGGCTGTGCTTTGCAAAAGGGTAAGAGAGGCTGGTTTCGTGCAGTGGAAAGCAGTGAGTTCTGTACTGTTGGGGCAGTAAAGGCTGAAGAAACGCTCACTAACCTTTCCTCCAGTTTCAGTTCATTATGGCCTGACGTCAGACTTGCAGGTAAGCAGTGTGTGTGTGTGTTGTGTGTGTGTGTGTGTGTTGTGTGTGTGTGGGATGTGTGTGTGTGTGTGTGTGTGTGTGTATGCGGTGTGTGTGTGTGTGTGTGTGTGCGTGCGTGCGCGTGTGTGTGTGTGTGTGTGTGTGTGTGTGTGTGCGCGTGCGTGCGTGCGTGCGTGCGTGCGTGCGTGCGGCGCGTGTGTGTGTATGTGTGTGTGTGTGTGTGTGTGTGTGTGTGTGTGTGTGTGTGTGTGTGTGTGTGTGTGTTTGGGATAGAGTGAGAAAGAACGAGCGAGCGAGCGAACGAATGGAAGAGAGAGAGAGAGAGAGAGAGAGAGGAGAGAGAGAGAGAGAGAGAGAGAGAGAGAGAGAGAGAGAGAGAGAGAGAGACGTGTTGATTTCGGTAGATTTATTTTAATACATGATTATATTAACTTTTTTTTCTTTTTTTTCTAATCTACTTCTGAAATCAATTCAGTTTCGTAAACTTCGAAGAGTCTGACCTTTCCGTTGCGACAAATGTTTGCACAACGTACAACTGGAGGCTAACAATAGGTGGGTTTGTTGATTATGCTGGAGTACAACCGACCATCACAAAAAAGGGTTTGCGGTTATTCAGAGTCTCGTCTGGCAGATTGCCTAATGGCAACTTGCTATTCATTGCTCCCTGTGGATTGTGGTGCTGGGGCTTCAGAAGGACAATCCTGGGTGCGGTTTGACAGTAAGTAATGCCACTGTGTCGGTGAGAAGATAACCCTCCTTTATTTGACCAGCAACAAAAAGGGACGTTCACACACACACACACACACACACACACACACACACACACACACACACCCCAACACGCACGCACGCATGCACGTACACACACATACACGCACACACACACAAACACACACACACATGCACACACACACACACACACACACACACACACACACACACACACACACACACACAAGCACACACACACACACACACACATACACACACACATGCAAGCATGCACGCGTGCACGCAACACACTCACACACACACACACACACACACACACACACACACACACACACACACACACACACACACACACATTTGGTGCGACCTTGTCGAAGAACTGAGTCAACAAGTACTTGATAAACAAACATGGACGTCTGCGTTGACAGCAACACGTCAGAATGTTTCGGCTTCGTATTGATACCGTTCATTTGAATGGGTAAAAAGACCCACTAGAACTAATCATTTAAGCCTTGGTCGTGATTCAAGCCTATAACTGAACAAAATTTAGCTAGTAAATTATTTACTTCGGAAGTCAGTTACCTGTTCAAAAATATTCCTATTAATGTGTTGTTTTTTTCTTCAATCAATTATTTTTTCACTTACTCGTGAAACTATTTTCTTTCTTTATTCATGCAAATTTTAATTAGTCAATTTTTTTCATGAATATTTTTTCTTTATCTAATCATCTACCGCGGTGAGGATAAAACATGTAAGTTGTTTAGAGCAACATTTCAAAAAGGGTTTTCACAACATCTATTCATTATCACTGCAACTACACGTACAAAAATATTGTTTTCATGACCATGTGAAGATAAGAATAGGCGCATCATTGATTGGGTCAAAGGTCTGGTAATAGTTAGATCGCTAGTATTCTGGATGCACGATTGTTATATAAATAAGCAACAAATATTTAGTATATAGCAACATTTACGGCCACATTAGTGGGTTTTGTACAGTGGATTTGAATTCAATTGTTTGTTAGAAGGAAAGTGTATATGCTTTGTAGTCACTACAATCAATTTTAGATATAATTATTTTGGCATGAACTTATAGTAATCCCTGTTTGTTCACAACATTTTTTTTTCAATATCATATCTAAACATCAATTTGTGACAGGCGATGTCAAATCTCTTCATCCAACCAGCTCTAATGCAGATTGTTTTCCTATTTCAAATGTCCGAATCATCGACTCCTTGTAAATCATCATTACCCGCAGTCGTCTTTCTACTGATTCTGTTCTCTTTTCTGTCCCATCCAAGACCAAAATTCGTCCTTTGTATTGTTTCTTATATTTCGGTAGGCAAAAAGATTAAATGGAAAGCAGTAAATAATTTTTGTTCAATTTCTTGCACAGTGAAATTTACCTGGTCCTATAGGTCATGGTTAACTACATGCTAAGGAATTTATTAGTAAGATTCACTTGATCATTTTCCGGTTGCTTTTAACACCCACGTCTCCGTACCCGTACGAAACCTGGCAAAAAATGTCATTAGGAGAGACAAGTAACACACAATTGAACCTAGTATGCTGACTTATACAAAGGTTACCGTCATCAAATTATTTTCATTCATATATTTTCGTATTTTCTTCCGTAACGCGTAAGTGGAGGCTGATAAGACCCTAGCTAGATACAGTCAAATGTAACAAATGTAAAACACCAGTCGATGCGAATTTTCCACGTGACTTCTCACGTAGATCATAATCATCAGCGTGGATGCTGCACTGACACAGTCAAGTTGTACATGTCAAACGAACTGGAAAACGTTAGAATGGCTTGACCATCTTGTTCGATATCTGTAGGTTAGAGGTTGAAATGCAGTAAAGATCAAAAGGTGCGTAAAGTGACATGAAACAATCACTGTTCTACGTGGTTACATGACAACTCAGTCTGTCTCTCAGTGGTAGGCGACCAGAGTTCGCAGTCACGCACCACGAGTTCGAATCCCGCTCGTGCCCACAGAGTAAGCAATGACATTTTCATTGCCCATCCTGACGTGTTGCCGTTCTGGTGGGGTCAGTGAGGTGTTAGACGGGTCGCCTCCCCTCACTCTTCCGGGATGATTATATATGTCTGTCATGTCACCTTTGTTGGGTGGGGATGTTAAACCTGAATGTCAGAGAAGCATTTTAACGCGTGTCTGGAAGGGCAAAAGCATGGGGTACTGTTCTGCGTGGTTCTGTAATGGTAATGATAACAACATTCGTTGGCATTTATTAAACTCCTGTCCCTCGGCTTTTGGCGCACTGCACATGCTCACATACAAGCATTCAAACGATGCACATAAATGATTTCAGTAAATAATTAGCGTACCACACACACACACACACACACACACACACACACACACACACACACACACACACACACACACACATATATACACACACGCACACACACACTAAAGCACGCACGCACGCACGCAGCCAACCATCCATCCATCTATCCATCTATCGGTGCATACAAACATACATACATACATTCAAACATACATACATACATACATACGTACATACATACGTACGTACGTACATACACACACACACACACACACACATATATATATATATATACATATTTATATATATATATATATATATATATATATATGCGTGCGTACATAATACATGCACACAAAAAACATATACATACATACATACATACATTCGCTCGTAGATACATACATCATACACACATACGTACATATATACATTCATTAATGTATACATTCATAAATTAATTTTTCGCATACATACACGTATATACGCATACATACATACATACATACATACATACATACATACATACATACATACATACATACATACATACATACATACATACATACATTCATCCATCCATACATACATACGTGTAAAGACGCATGCGAGTAACCACGCATGCTGAGTGAATTAAGGCACGGTATCCACTTTCCGAAATGTTCGTTTCGTCGTATGTCGCATGTGTAACATCAATACGTGGGCTGGTATCCACTAAACAATGTTAAAGGTGGAATACAGGCAAGAGAAATGTGAAAATGGATGCCTGATTGTCGTCTCACTTGTACTTAACTTGCGTTGATGGAAGTATACAATTTTTTAGTATACACCTATACGTACGGTTCAAATGACGCTGACAGGAAAACGACAAATATTTATCAGAGAACAACACTGCCACTGAACACATACATATAATGTTACATACATGCATGTATACTCAAGCATTGACAGGTTTCATATCCCTTGCACACAAACGAGTATATTGGCCGCCGCACTGTCCTTTCCTCCCTCCCCTCCTCATCTACACCCCCCACCCCTCTCCCGTGCCCCTCGTCTTCCCCACCTGTTCCCCGTTTGCCCCCTTCTCCCCTTCCTGCGTCCACCCCTCCCTATTCCCCTACACCCTCCTTCCCCAGTCTCCCCATCTTCCTGTCTCCATCCACCCCCGTTCCCTTCTCTCTTCTCCCTTCCCCATCTCTTGTTCTTCAGTTTTCCTCTTCCCTTGCTGGCCATCCTTCGCCCCCTCCTCCCATTCCTCCTTCCCCTCCTTCCCCTTCCCCCCACGCTTTCTTCCTCCGTCTCCCTGTCCTTCTTTCTCCATCCCCGTTGTGTGTGTGTGTGTGTGTGTGTGTGTGTGTGTGTGTGTGTGTGTGTGTGTGTGTGTGTGTGTGTGGTGTGGTGTGTGTGTGTGTGTGCGTGTGCGTATGTGCGTGGGGTGTGTGTGTGTGTGCGTGCGTGCGTGC
>CM065722.1:34363032-34365532 GCA_033310375.1 Conus canariensis | reverse complement strand
GCGCGCGTGTGTGTGTGTGTGTGCCCACGTGTGTGTGTGTGTGCGTGCGCGCGCGCGCGCGCGCGCGCGTGTGTGTGTGTGTGTGTGTGTGTGTGTCTGTATGTCTGTGTATCTGTGTGTGCGTGCAAGCGATGAATAGGAGGCAAGAACTGGTTCGGTCAGACGCGACAGATGACAATGGTATGGCTATCAAGGTGATAAATAACGGTGGTGAGGCTACCTGGGCAATAAATAACGACGGCGCTGCTAGCTGGACGACAAACGACGATAATGCTGCTAGGTAGGCGACAAGTTACAATTGAGAATCTGTCTGGACGACACATTACGATGGTGAGACTCCCTGGATGAGACATGATATAGTGGGACTAGCTGGACGATGAATGACGATGGTGTGGCTATACAGGCGACGAGTGACGATGGTCAGGCTGCCTTGACGACAAATAACGACGATGAGCTATCTGGACCACAAGCTGACGACGATGATGCAGCTATTTGGACGACAAATGACGATGGTGGGGCGATGGTACGTCTTTGTGGACAAAAATGACAATGGTATGGCTAAGCAGATGACATAGGACGATGGTGGGACTATCTGGGCGATAAATAATGATTGTGAGGCTGTCTAAACGACATATGACGATGATCAGGCTACCTGTACGATTAATGACGATGAGAAGGCTACCTGGACGATTAATGATGATGATGTGACTAGGCAGACAACGTATGGCAAAGGTGTGGACAAGGAGACGACAAATGACGATGACGTGGACAGGCAGGCAAAAATGACGACAGTGTGGCTATCTAGACGACAAATGATGATGGTGTGGCTTGCTAAACGATAAATGACGATGGTGTGACTGTCTAGACGACAAGTGACGAACATGTGGCCATTTTGACGACAAATGATGACGGTGAGGCTATGTGGAACACAAATGACGATGGGGAAGCTATCTGAAGACAAATGACAATAGTGTTGCTAGGTAAACAACAAACGACGATGAGACTATCAGGACCACAAAGACCATTGTGGGGCTGTATGAACAAAATATGTCAAAGGTAGGGCTGTCAGGACGACAAATGTGTGGGGCTATCTGGACATCCCATGGCGATGGCGCACCTGTCTGGACAAAAATGACAATGGTGTGGCTATGTAGACAACAAATGTCGATGGCGAGGCTGTCAGGACTGCAAATAATGATTGTGAGACTGTCTGGACAACACACGACGGTGATTAGGTTGCCTGGTGACACTAATGATGGTATGGCGTGGTTGATGACGTGTGGGTATAATTGGGATAAGCAGACAACAAATGACATGGGTGTAGATGGGCAGATGACACATACTGATGATGTGGCCTGCTAAACGACAAGTGACGACGGTCAGGCCATCTGTCGGGAAATGACGATGGTGTTGGTTGTTAGGCAACACAGGACAATGCTGAGGCTGTCTGGAATGTCGGAGGAAGGTGGTCAGGTTATCTGAAGGGCAATGACGATGGTGTGCCCAGTCAGAGAACAAAAGGCACTGATCTGGATAAAGGGAAGTCACATGACCATGATGTGGTATACTAAACGACCAGGAACAGTGGTGTGGCTATCAGGACATAACTGATGATGGCGTAGCTAGCCCGACGAAAATGATTATGGTTCGGTTATATAGACGGTTTGACTAGCCAGAAAAGAAAGGACGATTGTATGGCTAGCCAGATGACATGTGACGATTATATGGCTGGCCAGACGACAAGGACGATGGTACGGCTAGCTGGATAACAAATGACAATGGTGTGGCCAGCCAGACGACAAATCATGATGGTAAGCCTGTGTAGATGAAAGATGACGATGGTTTGACTAGCCCAACGAGATTTAACGACAGCCAGACGACAAACCGACCACGGTATGACTAGCCAGCTCACAAGTGACGGCAGTGTGGCTAGGCGAACGAAAAATGACGATAGAGAAGCTAGAAAGACGACAAATGACGATGATATAGCTCGCTACACGAAAATGACTGCCGTGATTAGCTGGACGATGGCGTTGTCAGCTAAAGTTCAAATGACAATTGTGTGCGAATAGGTCGCTGTCGTTTGTTGAAACCGAGAGATTTTAGAAGTGAATTGATTAAACAAGAATAGCTCCTAGTCCTATGTCCTGATTTCAGACACACACACACACACACAACACACACACACACACACACACACACACACACAATACACGCACACACGCACGCACGCACGTACGCACGCACGCAAACACACACACACACACACACACACACACACACACACACACACACACATACACACACACCAGAGTTAATATGTCCTTAATCAGCATAGAATGTCCTTAACTTAACGTGTCCAGTTTGTCCACTCACTGCATCCATTGTGCCCATCCAGAACGTCTACATTCTAAGTTGTCCATAGTTCACAGCTCTGTCTTCATAGACCTAAGCTCAGTGTGTCCATAGCCAAATGCATCCACATCCCAGTGTATTCACA
>CM065722.1:34343032-34358032 GCA_033310375.1 Conus canariensis | reverse complement strand
TCTCTCTCTGTGCAACTCGAGTGGTATTATCGTCAGGCCACTCACTTCATTGTGGTTTCAGTCTTCACAACTGAGTCAATAACAAATTCAATTCTGAGTAGGATCTGGTCATGGGCAGAAACATCCTACAAATATAAATAGCTTTCATGGCAATCGAACTAACTACCTCCCAGCCACGAAATCACCATGACAACTGGTATGTTAATGAGTTTTTAGCAGAATGTATATCTTTCAGTACTATTTTGTCTTCATCTTTCAACTTTGTTTTTACATCAGATTAATCTTGGTCTAGACATGTCATCATCATCCACTTCCAGATTCCAGTGTTTGTGTGTCAGCCACATCTTTTGTCAGTAAGGTGTTTCTTCTCTGTCACCTTTCAATGTTTCCACATAATCAGTCTCTCATCCCATCCTTGATCTTTGCCAGGCCAGGGAGAGATTCCAGTTACAGAACATTAAGTTCAAGGAAACAGAAAAAAATGATGTTGGTCATAAGAGGTTTCCAAACGCATCAGTGGAGAACCCTTCGATGTTTGTCAACATGGTCGTCAATGTCAGTGTGAGGAGACAGACTTTGCACGCTGACTGCAGTGTTTGTTCGGCCATTACCAGCTCCCACCACCACACACAGCGGTGGCTGGCTGCCGTTTGCCGCGGGCGTCGTCTTCGTTCCTGCTTTCGCTTCGTCTCATTTCATGGCGCATTGACTCAGTTCGCCAAGCCTCTCTTTTCAGTCGAACGAGGTTGCACAGAGTGATAAAGAGCGAGCTAACTGGACTCTGTCTCTCTCTCTCTGTCTCTCTGTCTCTCTCTCTCTCTCTCAGAGGGTTGTCGGTCTAATCTGGGTGTTTGCCCCTGGCCATTTTAACATCTGCTGGCTTGTCAAGCGTGGAGAATTGGTCGATTCTACAGGGTTGTTTTCAATCCTCTACTTCCCATATGAGCTCGCTCTCTCTCTCTCTCTCTCTCTCTCTCTCTCTCTCTCACCAGTTTCTGAGGATGTGAAGCGCTCATGCTAAACTAATCTGAATTTGCATTGTCTTGTTTCTTTATTCGGGCTTCTGTTGTGGTTAAGAGCTCTTTTTCCGCAACTCATTCCTTTCATGCTAAAACCTGTTTTGTATCAGTTTCTTTTTAAATTGAAAGAACAGCACACATGACGAAAGTAAAATATTTAAGTATTTTTAGAGCATTTTGTGCAAATTATCACACTATGGCGTGTAACACTGAGCACACATGCTGCATTTAACACTTGTGTATACATGTTGGAGGGATTTTTCTTTATCCCCCACCCTGTAAAGGAGCCATCTGATAGTAAGTCAATGAATGGTAGTAGGTCTAAAAGGAATCAGAGAGTATAGTATTAGAAATGTACAGACAAAAAGGATAGCAAAACTCTTACGAACTGCCACAAGAAAATAATGGCTGATTTTCACAAGAGAAAAATAGAATAACCACAATGCTTGATGCACAGACGCATCACGTGGTTTGCTTTTTTATGACAGCCATTGAGTATTAGGATGATAAAGATGCTGTTGTGGACTCCCATTTGCCAGTCTGAGAATGTAGCACGGCTGAATTCTAAATTTCCTCTCATGATATATAGTAATGTCAACTAGGTTTGAGAAATAGACACCTGCTGTTTTTGGTGCGGAAAATTGAGCAATAATCAGAGATATGCCTTCATTACGAAGTGTATGAAAGCTGACTGTGTTGTTTCAGTCTTCCCATTTTAGTCCACGGCATACAAATCATCCCAGGATAGGAGTGGACCAGGCCCAACAATTCACCAAACATGTGACCGTAATGTAGTCAGAACCTATCACTTCTAGGCTGAGCTTGTGTGTGAATGTATAAAAACGACTATAATCAAATGCATTAATGTTCTCAAATTCTTTCCTCATTGAGACTAATCAGTTGCTAAACTATGTAATCTGTATTAAATGTTTCCTTTTCAGTTTTCTTTAAAGTTTTGTATTTGCTTTATGCTTGTCACATCACAGCTTGCCTGATTAAGTTCACTTTTTGTCTGTTTGACCCAGCAAGACAGAGTGTGATGTAATCACTCACAAGCTGAAGTTCAACATATATTGTTTATCATCGCTTTTCTCTCCTCTTTAATGTATAGTTTTTCATTAATTAAAAGGCAGACTGTGCGTACTGTCTCTTGTCCATACAAAGGTTTTTGTTAATAAAAAAAAA
The DNA here is from genome assembly GCA_033310375.1 of Conus canariensis. Lineage (NCBI taxonomy): Eukaryota > Metazoa > Mollusca > Gastropoda > Neogastropoda > Conidae > Conus > Conus canariensis. The sequence goes on along the minus strand of CM065722.1, from coordinate 34,355,828 downwards.
GACAGACTGTGCATACCGTGTGAAGTTACTTGTTTGGTCATTCCATTATATTATTATACGCGAGATGTCTGTCCCTTTCTAAAGTGCTCACCTCCTTGGCCCTTTTTGATTCACCTTATTTCACAGCATTTCACTGTCCTAGTTCAACAATTTTTTTAAAAATAAAAAATGTTTGAGGTTCCATGGGAAAACAAAGAAATACCTCTCTTTACACCTCTCTTTTTTTTTCTCCTCTCTCTCTCCCTGACTGGGAGGGGATTGTGTCTCTCCTCACATTGTTGTGTCTCTTATCATATTGTTTGTCTAGAGGCCATTTTAACTACTGATGGCTTGTTGAGCAGACAAATTCGATCACTCTTTGCAAAAATGTAGAGGGGATAGGACCAGAATCATCGTTGTTTGCTGTGTGGAGTTTCATTGCGTGCATTGAAGGCATTCTTCTCTTCCTGTTGCTCTTACCTGCTCCTGTTCTATATCCCCTTCCTCTGATTCAGACTGTACTCAGGGTGGCTGTCAGTTCACCACACTTCACAGCTGCTAGTATAAAACCTTGAAATTCAAGGCACACACACACACACACACAGGTCTGAGGTCTTGTTACTTGAGCAACAGACTTATGTCTTGACGTGAAACATACTGCTACAGTTGCCATCCTCCTCCCTCCTCCCCTACACCCTCTCTATCTCTCTCTCCCCTCCCCTCTCCCTCCCCCTCCTCTCCACCCCTCTACCCTTCCCTCTCCTCCCCTCCTCCTCCTGCCCTCCCCCTCTTCCCCCTTTCCGCCTCCACCTTTCCCTCCCCATCTCCCCCCCCGCCCCTGCCTCCCCCCTCCCCTGCCGGTGTAAACTTTTGCATGGCATAGGCATGCTGCATGGCGGTTAGAGTGTAATATGGTGACAATTGTGGCAGAATGATAGATATCAACAGATTTGCGATGTGTTGTACGCTTATTCATTTCTTTTTAACCAAAAAGGAACCACAGGAGTGGATAAGTCCTTACATGGACAGTACATCTATGAATACATGAGGCCGCATTGTACAGGTAAGTAAATAAATTGGGGAATAAATAAAGAAGAGAAAAAAAAACAGTCAAATATGCGTATAAGTAAACTGGAGAAAGAACAAGGAAAAAAGAGAATCACAATAATTAAGAAAGGGAATCTTCAGACCTGGCAGATGCCAGATCTATGCATTAACTCAACAGCCTGATCAGGCTTTAGATTCTCTGTTTATCTCTCTGTCTCTGTCTATGTCTCTGTCTGTTTGTCTGTCTGTCTTTTTCTCTATCTCCCTGTGTGTGTGTGTGTGTGTGTGTGTGTGTGTGTGTGTGTGTGTGTGTGTGTGTGTGTGTGTGTGTGAGGGAAGATAGTGTTTTGTCAATATGTATTACAGTTAACTTGGGGCACTCTCTATAGATAATTTTGTTCAACCACCTATGTTGTCCCATACTTCTTTTCCCATTCTTATAAATTTCAGTTTCATACTCCATCATCAAGATCATAAGGCATTTATTGCAGAAGTTGAAGATTTGACAGCTATAATTCTGTTGTTACTTCAGTCCTTAATTAGCATTTACCTTTCACATATCTTTTGAATAAGTGATTGCTGGTTATCTCTCTAATGTCAGAATTCTTTAGTTTTCTTTTGTATAAGATATGATAGACTTAAATGAAGTTACCCCGCGACAATTATTCGTGTGTACGTCTTGCATTATGCGGCAAATGTGTGTGTATGTTAGTTTATAAGATCAGTGTAGGCTCAAATATATGAATGGGCTTTGAATGTATACCAACCCTTTCTATTTTGCTATATTTTTCATGGTTGTTTAATTTCTTTGTTTTTATTAGAATGTAGTCAAAACATGTGCAAGTTAAAATCCTTTTTGCCTTCATAAACAAAGGCTTCTGCAATCTCACTTCATGACTCACGTTCATCACACCCCCTTCCTCCTCCGTGCCCCTTCTGCCAGCTGTTTCCTCCTTCTGAAACAACTCCTATATATTGGTAGCACCTGCCCGCCATTCCACGTTCTTTCACCTTCACCCCTTTGTATCCGCAACTCTGCGTACATGTACACAAACAAGGCCTTCGCGTCGTGCCTCCCTTTCCCCGCTTCCTGCTCCTTCCTTACACATATTAATCCAATTATTCTGTCACTACTAGTGCAGTGTCATTGGTTGATGTATTTCACCACATGCGACAAGCGTATAAAATAAAACCGTGAAGAGATATGTCTTTCAAATAAATGTAATGAAGAAGACATAGCAGTTACATTCACATTCTGTTCCCTCTGTCTGTCTGTCTGTCTCTCTGTCTGTCTGTCTCTCTATCTGTCTCTCTGTCTGTCTGTCTGTCTGTCTGTCTGCCTCTCTAAAGAAGAATGTTCATCCAGCACGCGTACAGGTATGTATACAAGCTGAACAACTGTGTAACAAATTATATATCACCGGGTGTTTTCATGAATGGACAAGTCAGAATAAGAAGAATGATCCGTTTATCCATGTAAAAACTCTAAATATCGAAATATTTTTTTTTCCATTCAGTTTTGCGTGTTTCTAAATGTTTCAATCCCATGTTTGACTTATTGTTTTGAGAGAATATGGTAACGGTTGCCCTAACTATATCTTTCAATACATGTAGTTGACAACATTAGCCCATGAAATGATGAGGAAAAAAACTTTTGATTTGATTTTGTTTTGTTACCACTTTCAAACAGAACTCATTTGATAATCTTTTGTTCTTGTTTCTTCCTTTTTCAAAGATTTTTTTTTTAGAAATCATCTATCAAGTTATACCTCTAACGGAGGCCTCAAACGTCCGAAGGGACATCGTAATCGACAAAGCATGCGCCATGACCACGGAGACACGCATGTGTGCAACTATATTGCACGCAGGCTTTTCGTAATGGGAAGTTCATACGTAACGCTTTTCATTTACGCCTGTGATAAGACCTTGGTCATGGTAGATAGCCTGCAGGCAAAGGCTGTATGCAGGTGGTAGGCCAACCAAGGTGAACTGGGACAAGAAGAAGCCGACATTTGTAAATAGCTAAGAGGATGGCCTGGCCAGTTGAACAGTTCTCTGGCTACCTCCGCGAGTGAGCTAGACATTGACAAAGGCACATTGTGGGAAAACGAGTGTGACAGCGGACTCTTCGTCTCATTCACTTCAGTTTTTGAAAGTCAGTTTCAACGCTCTCTCTCTCTCTCTCTCTCTCTCTCTCTCTCTTGTCAGTTTCACATGCCGGTAAAGGCTATATGTGTTTCTTCTTACGTTTTTCTATTGTGTTTACTGCCTCTGTGTGGGTTAGATATCAGCTTATGTCAGTTGTGTGCATTAGTGGGTTTTCTTTTTTCCATTTGCACACCAGTTTCGTAACTTACTTCTTCTTGTTTGTTTTTTCGTCACTTCGTCTTTTTCCAACTTCGTTCAGTTGCTTTGGAATTGACTTTATTTTCATATTTAGCATGCTAATATTTCAGTGTATAGGACACAAAAACGTTGGATGTTACTGTGCTTGATGATACTTTAACCGCAGCAAAAAGAATAATAGATTACTCCTGATTAGGAAAAAAAGCAACCACCAAACAGTGCAACCTGACCATGATTTTCTTGAAAAGATGGCTTTGTGATATTGGTTAATCATTGGTTTATGATTTCAAACTTAGCTAATGAAGCAAGTAAAAATAAAACACAACCGGTCAGTGTCAATAAATCAAGATAGACTCAATATTTGCTACATTGCTAAGTACAGATTACTATTGGTCTATGGAGATATATGGAACATAACCTATTTATACAAAGTTAATTTCCAGTGTTGCCAGTAATTCAATTTCATTTTTGATATTCAGCCAGCAGAAGATAGGAATCTTTTAAATATTAATGAATTAATTCAAACCTTTTTGAAGTTGACAGCCAGCAACACGACAAAATGTTATTCTAGGGGTAAAAGTAACGGAGGCAGCGTTAAGGATGTCGATACGAGGTCAGTTTCTTACTACACCTTTTCCTGTGCCGCATCAACGTAAGAAACAACTGATGGATTTATTTACTGTGCTTTATTTCTAATGATCTTAACGTGTTAATGCCTTAACATATAATTTTTGTCAAACACGCTCTGAGAATGCTAAAAAAAAATGCATTCCCCTTTCCATTTAAAAAGACCCCACGGGCCATCTAATCAATTATATCCTTCAGAAATCCTGTCATCTGGTCAATATCGTGCTGATTTACATTTTCCATAGTTCATCATTAGAATTATTCTCGAGCTTAATACATTACATAAATATTAATACTTACTGTCAACTGATAACACTGATCACAAATTATTTAAAACACTATGTTGTTTACCCTGTTGTCTTTATGGATTTTAAAAAAAAGCACAGACTCCTGAACGTGTTAGACTGACACCACAACACAACATAATAATTCTTGGCTCTCGTAGTGTGTCAGGTGCAGCTATTTTTCGCCAGTGTTTCCTCCTGTGCCCTTGTCAGGTACGCTGACTTTATTTATTTAGCTCCCACTCTTCTTAGCTGCTCCTGGTTGTAGCCAACAATGAGCAAGATGTTTAAAGTAACAATGTCTTGCCCCATAAGCCTCTGAAGGAGATCTACTTGACATTTGCCTTCTGTTTCTGCATTTTGCTGGCTCGATGAGCGTGAAAAAAACCGTCCAGTTCTATTGTGGGCTTTCATGCTCTGTTGCCTCATTTGTCGTCTTCAAATTTGGAGAACGATTGAAGGATGGGCCAAACGTTGTGGATCTCTTTACATTGCCTGCATCTTTCCTCTTACTTGGTTGCAAGCAGTTTCAATGATGCTTCTGCATCCTAGTAAAATACATCTAAATCGCGCGTCCTGTGTTTGTTTCCTTTGCTCTTAGGGTTGATGGAATGGTTCATTCTTGCCTCTGTTTCTTCTATCTTGCATGCTTGAGACGTTACAGAGTCTGGATTTTCTGCCCTTGTACGAATTCACTTCCTCCCATTTACTGGGCCATCCCTTTGATCACTTTCCATGTAAAACTCTGCCTTCTTAACCCACCCCCCATCTCTCTCTCTCTCTCTCTCTCTCTCTCTCTCTCTCTCTCTCTCTCTCTCTCTTATGCGCAAAGGCGCAGGCGCGCGCTTCTCTCGCTTCATTTGTTTTATATAACTTTGAGAGACTGAATATCTTCGTTAAATCACATGCATTGTACCACATACTCTTGCTTGTATATTCCAATTGACAAATCAAATGCATTATCACAACATTCAGATGTGGTATTGTGGATATTCATGTACATTTTAAAAAAAGTATTTTGAATTATTGTGATTTTATAAATCCATTCCATCATGAGCTTGAGAGAGAGAGAGAGAGAGAGAGAGAGAGAGAGAGAGAGAGAGAGAGAGAGGGTCTGTGTGTCTGCGTGTGTCCGTGTCTGTGTGTGTTCGTGTGTGAGTGTATGAGAGAGGGAGAACTCAAACTCAAATAGTTTAATTGCAAAGGCTACCAACCTATCTGCAATGAGGTCAAGAACAAAAGTAGAACACACGCGCTCGGCGCATATACTGAAAATTATGAAAGAAAATATTTGCATAACAAGAAATTCTTCCTGAAATTACTCTGGCATTTGTGTGTTAACTGATAACAGTTCCTCTCTTCGTTTTAGTGCTTTAAAATGAACATAGCTACAGAGCAAGTTACAATTCTCTTTTCATTTTGCAGTAAAAGAAGCAATGACACTTGATGAGTATTTCTAGTATGAGGCAAAATGTATATATCTCTTAAAATTTATAGGATGGACATACAGTTAAAAAATCAAAAAACATATTTCGACCTGGGTTTGATTACAGAATGGACAGTTTTTGAAGAGTAGTGTAAATCGTTGATGGACATTCAAATCACTAATACAAAATCAAAGTCTCACAATCACTTTGCGAAATTTAGGAATTGTAATATCAGTTAGATATTTCTCCGGCTGCCATTAGGATTTGAAGGAACGATATGTTGAATATCTGTCACTACTAAGTATTTTACCATTCCAATTTTGTCTATATCAGTCAGTCATATCATGCGTTGTTTAAGTTCACATAAAAAGTTTTTTTCATAATTCACTCTACCATTTAATCAAACAAAAGAAAAACTGAAAGTATTCACACAATGTTTTATCGAAGATACCCAATTTGTTTGTACACTCCGATTTCTAGTAAACTGAAATCATTTTGATCTTTCCATTTAATATGCTTGTTTTGGTAGTCGAGAGAGAGAGAGAGAGAGAGAGAGAGAGAGAGAGAGAGAGAGAGAGAGAGACAGACAGACAGACAGACAGACAGACAGACAGACAGAGAGAGGAGAGAGAGAGAGAGAGAGAGAGAGAGAGAGAGAGAGAGAGAGTTCACAAGAACATAGTCAGTCATACAAACTTAACATGTAGCAGCTTACATAAGCAACCAAACAAACAGTTGTCCCGTTGATAGACGATATACTGGGGCTTCCTTACCTTCACATCGCGTTTGGAAGTACAAGACATCCTCCTCCTCCTCCTCCTCATTATCACACACACACACACACACACACACACACACACACACACACACACACACACACACACACACACACGTGCGCGCGCGCGCCACTTTCACTCACTCTCTCTCTCTCTCTCTCTCTCTCTCTCTCTCTCTGTATGTAAGTATGTGTATTTGTATTCATGTGGGGCATATGCAATTTCACCCATATCTTATAAACTTTGGTAGGTCTTACGAGAGAGAGAGAGAGAGAGAGAGAGAGAGAGAGAGAGAGAGAGAGAGACGAATGTTGACACAAAGTTCGTGTCATTAGCAATGAAGCCTTGTTGATAGTCGTGATATAATTAAGGATGGCCACAATAAAAAAAAAGCAAATTGAGAGAGAGAGAGAGAGAGAGAAGAGAGAGAGAGAGAGAGAGAGAGAGAGAGAGAGGAGAGAGAGAAAGAGAGAGAGAGAGAGATACTACAAAACGATGAAGAGACCACAGCTACCTATCGCTTTACATAATCCACACATCTAGGAGTGACATCAATGCTTCATCAATTATTGGGGAAGAAAGGGTGAACGGCATTTCATTATTGATCGACCATCGTAAGCATTGTTAAAACATGCCAGAACATACATTTACAGAGAAAAGAAGAAAGGAGGAGGAGACAAGAGAGAGAGAGAGAGAGAGAGAGAGAGAGAGAGAGAGAGAGAGAGAGAGGGAGGGAGAGAGACAGACAGGAGAGAGAGAGAGAGAGGCAGGAGGGAGACAGATCTTTTAAAATTCTATTTTTGTTTTAGATATAAGGGGTGTAAGGCTGGGGAATGGTTGGCAAAATGGACCCCATCGTATGGGCATAGAGTGTACTCTGTCTTTCTGCCTCTGTCTGTCTCTACCTCTTTCTGTCTCACGCTCTGTAACTATCTGTCTGTCCGTTTCTCTGTCTATCTGTCTGTCTGTCTCTCTGTCTGTCTGTCTGTCTATCTCTCTGTCTGTCTCTCTGTCTCTCTCTCTCATGTTTCTTTAGGTACACTCATAAATACACAGTAATTATCCGAACTAAGAGAGCTGAGGAGAAAGTTTAGACGACTGCCAGATCTGCTGCCAAGCAGCAACGTGCGTGTGCTGATCTAGTATATTGAGGGGATATTGAGAGAAGAGAGGAGAGAGAGAGAGAGAGGGGGGAGAGAGAGAGAGAGAGAGGTGGGAAAATGGAGGGGGAAGACAGAAGCAAAGTGTGTGGTTTCTTACAGAAGTATAGGTTCACACACACACACACACACACACACACACACACACACACACACACACACACACACACACACAGAGAGAGAGAGAGAGAGAGAGAGGAGAGAGAGAGAGAGACAGACAGACGACAGAGACAGACAGACAGACGAAGACAGACAGACAGAGACAGAGAGACAGGGAGAGAGGGTGGATAAAAAGGTAGGGGTGCAGATGGAATGGAAAGCGAGGAGGTGCTTTGTTTTGTTAGTATGTTTGTTTGCCTTGGTTTCCTCGGGTGTTTAAGAGTGGCACAATAAACAATTGTTTAACTCCTACCTCTCTTCGCATGCTCTAACTGTGCGGAAATCCTGTTTGAGGCTGGGTATTTGTTCAGCACTTGACGTAACGGACGCATTCATTAATGTTTAGATTAGGCGGCTCAACTTTGCTGTGTTTACTGGACTTTGATAAGGCTTTGTATGCACATCTGTCTCTGTCTCTCTGTGTCTCTCTCTGTCTCTGTCTCTCTCTCCGTGTGTGTGTGTGTGTGTGTGTGTGTGTGTGTGTGTGTGTGTGTGTGTGTGTGTTGTTAGGAGAACCTCTTAGAGCCTTTAGTAGACTTAGCATGGTAACAACACCTACAATTAGACAGATCACTGTTTATAATTGATCCATAATTTCTACAAGCCGGAAGATGCTACTGTTACTGTCTTTAAATTTGATATTCATACAATCAAGGACGTATTTTGCAGTGAGAATATGCAGACAGTCATTGCAGATTATGTCACGTTAGCAATGTTTACGTAGATTTCGGTTGCACGTATTTAGATATAGCTGGCCTGTTAATGTTTGTCTAAACACTTTTTATGTGGAACAGCTGTCCAAGAATTGACTCTGTTCTTTGATATTGCCACATACTGTGCATTTTCTGTCTTCTTTTACAGTGCTCGTGCGTATTCCCCTTTCTATTTGTAGATTGTGGATGTTGCATCTTGAATATTTTGGATAAATTCAAGCCATAGAGCGTAAGGCATTTCTGGATTTTGAAGCATGCTGTGTGCTATGTTTGTGATATGACATACATCTGCTTTTGTCATGTGTCACTAGAAGGTCAGTAATCTGTATATTCTTTATAGGGTGATATTATGGAGACGATCAAGTTCCACAAATGTTGGGAACTTCATACTGCTCTTTTATAGAAACCTACAAGTGTCATACAGAATTTATTGTTTCGTGAGCACGTGATCGGGATAGGGTTTGTCGGAGAAGGGTGTCTGTTTGTTTGCTTGTTTGTTTTAGTTGTACATGATGTGATCTGCGAAAAGAGAGCACACTTCAGCACTGATATAAGACATTGATGTGGTATCATATTATATAGATCAGTAATGTCTGACTCCAGCTCAGAATCTTTGCTCGTCTGCCTTAATGCTTTGTTTGCTCTACAAGGTATTCTTGCAATGCTTGAATTTGCCATCAGTATATGGAAGATCACAAACGCACACACAAATACACACACACACACACACACACACACACACACAACACACACACACACACACACACACACACACACACACACACACACACACAAGGACAAACGTATACGTATGTACAGAGAGAGAGAGAGAGAGAGAGAGAGGAGAGAGAGGAGAGAGAGAGAGACAACAGACAGACAGACAGACAGACAGACAGAGGGTCGAGCAGAAATCGACCATGTTTTACTCATCCTTCAATCATTTTCAGCTCTGAAGCCAACAAAGATAAGAACATGAAAGCTGACACTGAAACTAACCAGTCTCCCCTGCATGACAAGCTAGGAGATGCAGAAGTGCCGGAAGGCAGACGGCCAGATGAACTCCCTTCCAACGTAAGATAAGGAGTTGATCTATCACACCACTCCTCATCGTTCGCTGCAACCTGAAACAGCAAAGAAGTGTCATGGAGACAACCTGACAAAGAGGCAAGTGCAGTACATTCTGTATGTTCCACAACTATTTCTCTCCCCCCCCCCCCCTCTCCCCTCTTCCTCCTACTTGAGGCACAAAGAAATTCGTATTGTGTAGTTAAGCGCTTAGTTCATTAGTCCATGCACGCACGAATCCTCACACACATGCCTGCATGCACGCACGCACGCACACGCACACAAACACACACAAAACACACACACATACACACTCTAAGAGAGAGAGAGAGAGAGAGAGAGAGAGAGAGAGAGAGAATGAAAACTTACAGCCTTTGATCTGTTTCTGGTTTTGATTTTAAAGTCTTCACTTGCAATATTTCTAACATGAATTTGAGTCCTTTATGGCTGCAGCAATCTTTATTTCTTTTATATAATCTATTGCTCATGTGACAGACACTGGACGCTACCTACTCATTATGAGTATCATGCACAGGTTGAGTCACAAGGATAATTATATAGAATTCCAGTATGAAAATGTACAACAGAGAAAGCATTACTTATTATCACATGACGTCAAATAGAAATGACAATATTTTGAAACCTTAATGCATGCCTTCCAATTTCATAGAGAAAGTGGTGCAAACGCCCAAACTGTGTCCTGCATACTAACTTATTACCTTACATGACAGAATTCCGCCAAGAAAAAAGCAGCGAGAAACAGTGCAATACCTCATTGTGTTTTCTGTGACTGGAGAATACAGATCCTTTCTCCTGGCCCCTTAAGCTATGTTTTTTTTTTATAGTTCAGCTGACTACAAAGGCTGAACTATGGCTGTCCTGGTCTCTTGCCCTTTGGTACAAGTCTATCATTTAAATCAAGAATTAAAATTCCGCCCAAATAGATATGCCAACGTTTTAGGATGATTTCTTATTATCTAAAAATCACTATGTACGTATTTTCCCTAATGTTGAACATTTCTGTCAGCTCCTATGCCTTAATTAACCCTATTCCATTCACTGAATAGTCATCCTCTAATTCTCAATTCCAATTTCTGCATGTCTTCTGCTTCTTTTGTCAGTGAGTCTGGTCTCTTCTGTCATATTTCAGTCTCTACTTTTTTTACTCAGTGCCTCTTTTTATCCTTGATCTTGGCCTGCCAGAGATTCCATTCACATAACGTTACGTTCAAGGCAGCAGGCTAATAACATTGATCCTGAAGTTTCCAAACACATCAGTGCAGAAACCTCAATCTTTGCTAACATAGTTGACAATACTAGTGTGAGGAGAAATGACTTTGCACACTGAATACAGTGTTTCTTCAGCCATTACCATCTCCAACAACCACCACCAGTTGTGGCTGTCCGTCTTTTGCCACAGGCATTGTCTTCATCCCTGGTTTTGCTTAATCTCTTTTCATGAATCATTGACTCAGTTTACCAAACCTCTCTTTTTAATAGCTCGTGGTTGCAGAGAGTGATAAAGAGCGAGATAATTAGACTCCCCCGCTCTCTCTTTCTCTTTCCCTCCCTGTGCCTTAGTGAGGGGTTGTCGCTCTAATCCGGGTGTTTGCCCCCGGCCGTTTTAAGCAGGGATAACTGGTCGATCCTGCAGTGTTGATTTCAACGCTCTGTTTCCTTCCCTGCCAGCCTTCAAAGTTGGAGGACAAAGAATGAGTGAATGTTGTAGCCATACATGGTAATCTCTGTCTGTCTGTCTGTCTTTATTTCTTTTGTGGCCACTTCCTTTGAAGTTTGAGACCAAATCTAAACTTTCACATCTTTAGTTGCATGTTTTTTTTTTTAAGATTTCACATCCTTGGTTCTTTTAATCTGTTTTTTGTCCTACCTAAAGGTAGGTGTTTTTCTGCAATTCATTCCTTTTATGCTGGTCTTTTAAAACTTCTTTTGAAATTTAAGCAAATAGTGCAATACAAGTATAAAAAGGACATTGCAATGTTTTTTAGTTAACAGAGTAGACCTTCAAACTCCAGCATACAGTACTGAGCGTATGTGCTATATATATACAGTAGTGAGCATATGTGCTTATGCATACATCATAAGCATATGTGTACATAGTGGAAGGATTTATCTTCATCCCTCACCATGTAAAAGAGCATCCTTATACCATCTCCATCAACTTCAGGATTGAGGTAAACAGCAAAACCAGAATAATAAGAATAGAATAGATAGAAAAAGATCATAATACTACTTTGATTATAGGAGCTGATTTTCACTCTTGAGAACACAGATTAGATCTGATGTGCGTGCACATCAAATGGCAAGGTAAAGGGAGGAAAGGGAAAGGAAAAAGGGTGGGAGGGACAGGCATGCTGGTGTGAGGTTACGGTATTTTGTTCTTATTTTGACGATCAACAAGAATGAGGATCATAAAGATTATGTGAAGTTCCTTTTGCTAGTCTGCAAGACCAAGCTGAAGTCAATATTTCCTTTCAGTATATGCAGAGGTGTCAACCAGACTTAAGAAATAGACTCCTGCAGCGTTTGGTCAGGACAAATGCACAAAAAGCTGCCTTAATTTAATAAGTAAATGAAGCTGATTTGAGTTTCAGTTTTCCAACTAAAAGCCATCACATACTCATTCATCCAGACGGAAGCTGACCACGAACACAAATCACACAAACGTAGGCTCCTACTGGGAATAGAAACCCATCCCCACACCACAAAGGCAGCTCGTGTATGACTTTATGAACTGGAATATACCCTCATTACATTACACTTCTCAGAACCTGTATCCTTTCTTTGATTCATTTGTTTAGTGTCCACCTTCCCATCCTATGCCTATTTTTTGTCTCTTCAAGGTTTGTTTGCTAGTTTGTGGATAGGATGGGGGAGGAAGGGATAAGGGGGTGAAGATAGCTTTTTGAGTCACACCTAAACGTACCTGGTCTCTTCCATCAGTTTAGTCACTCTTTCTGTGCTAGACTCGATAATACCAGGAGTGTCATGTAATCACTTACCATTATTCTGCTTTAATCTCTCTCTCTCTCTCTCTTGGTTGAGAGAGAGAGAGAGAAAGCGAAAAAGAGAGATACAGAGATACATTGACAGATAATAGATAGATAGACACATAACATTTTCCATTTATAAGCATCTTGCCATGGGTTTCGAATTCGTTGACAAATAAAGTGTCCATAGTCATTCGTTTGACCA
>CM065722.1:34313032-34333032 GCA_033310375.1 Conus canariensis | reverse complement strand
CTCTCTCTCTTTCTTCCCTCCCCATGTTTCAACGAATCGTGTAAAATAACAACAATTTACATAGTGAAGAAGAGGCACAGTACACACATACATGAAGATAGCAGTGGGGAAAAAGACCTGGTTGGTTTGTTTTCTTTTGATTTGTTGTGGTTTTCCTGGTTATTTAACTTTACTTGTTTATCCGTCTCTGTGTCAGTGTCTGTCTGTCTGTCCATATGTCTCTGCCGTCTGTCTGTCTCTGCCCTCCCCCCCCCTTCTCTCTCTCTCTGTCACACACACACACACAACACACACACACACACACACACACACACACACACACAAATATACACAAGTATACACACACACACATGCGCACACACACATGCATAAAATCATGCATGCGCGCAAGCACACATGCAAACACACACACACTCACTCACACACACACACACACACACACACACACACACACACACACACACACACACACACACACACACAGAGTCTTCCCACTCAATATCCATACTTCAATAAAAGGTGGTTTTGTGCTATACCTTCACTTCATCAAACTACCCCTGTATTATTACCAGTGCGGCGACTGAGCGTCAATGTCATGTTATGTGTCAGTAATGGACTAGTGAGCTGCCAGTCTTCCTGTGTTATGTCAGCCCAAGAGAAAGGCTTCAGAGAGGATGATGCTACAACAGTCAAAAGAGAGGGACTGTAACTTCAGTAGGGGCTGACACTTTCTGCATCTCACTACAGCTAGTGTCAGCAGGGTTATGTTCAGGTGTGTGTGTGTGTGTGTGTGTGTGTGTGTGTGTGTGTGTGCACGCACGTGCGTGCGTGCGTGTGTGTGTGTGTGTTGTGTGTGTGTGTGTGTGTGTGTGTGTGTGTGTGTGTGTGTGTGTGTGTGTGTCGTGTGTGTGTGTGTTGTGTGTGTGTGTGTGTGTGTGTGTGTGTGTGTGGTGTGGTGTGTGTGTGTGTGTGTGTGTGTGTGTGTGTGTTGTGTGTGTGTGTGTGTGTGTGTGTGTGTGTGTGTGTGTAGAGAGAGAGAAGGAGAGAGAGAGGGAGATTTCAGCATTCTTCTAATCTCTTATGTCTAAACTAGTCTTGGTTCAGACACCATGGTGTCATCATCTTCTTTCCATTCCAATGTCTGTTTCTCAGCCAAACACTTTGTCCATCAGTCTAGTCTCCTCTCCATCCCCTCACTCATCCAGTCCCTCACCCTCGTCCAGGCTAGGGATTCCCTGTCAAAGAATATCAAATTCTAGGAAACAGTCTAACAATGCTGGTATTAAGTTTTCAAATACGTCAGTGGAGAAACCCTTGACGTTTGTCAGCATAGTAGTCAATACCAGTGTGAGGGGACAGACTTTGCACGCTGACTGCAGTGTTTGTTTGACCATTACCAGCTAACGCCAGCAACAACAGAGGTGGCTGGCTGCCGTTTGCCGCGGGCGTCGTCTTCCTCTCTGCTCCCGCTTCATCTCCTTTCATGGTGCATTGACTCAGTTCGCCAAAACCTCCCTTTTCAGCTGAACGAGGTTGCAAAGAGTGATAAACAGAGAGCTAACCAGACTCTTTCTCACTGTCTCCCTCTCTGTGTCTTTGTGCGTGGTTGTTGCTCTGATCTTGGTGTTTGCCCCTGAGCCATTTTAAGAATTATAACATCTACTGACTTGTGAAGCGGAGAAAATTGGTCCAGACAGCGTTAATTTCGACGCTCTGTTTTCTTTCTCATCAGCTTCAAAGCGGGAAAGGGAGGTGAAGTTGGGAAGTAGGACTGTGAGTGAATGATGGAGACACACGTAGTAAATCTCTCTCTCTCTCTCTCTCTCTCTCTCTCTCTCTCTCTCGTTAGTTTAAGTAGATTTAAAACCCCAAAGCTTAAGTAATGTGAATTTACACATTCTTGTTTCTTCATTCATGCTGGTTTCTGTCAAAGTTATGGTAGTTCTTTTTTCTGCAACTCTTTCTTTTATACTGAAACAATCCTTTTTTGTATGTGAAAAATCATGTTAATGTCAAACAAAGATGCAGTGAAGCGTTAATAAACATTTAAACTTTTTTCAACATATTGTGTAGATTCTCACATTACAGCGTATAGTAGTAAGAATGCCTACTGTTCACACATTAGGATGGATGTCTACAACTACTGGAGTAATTTCCCCTCCGTCTCTTGCCTCTACAGACGTATCCCAGTACTAGCTCAATCAGCTTCAGAACTGAAAAATTGAAAAAGAAAGAAAAAAAACAAAAAAAAAACCCAGGCAGCATGATGTCAAAGAATACATACAAAAGGTGAATATCATAGTGAAACTACTGTGAATCGCCACAAGAACGTAAAGATTGGTTTTTCACTCTTGAGAAAAAATCCAGACAGCCACTACATCTAATGTACAAGTGCACCACACAGGAGAACAAGAAAAGACAGCAGAGGCATAGGGAAGGGGGGAGAGAAGGGATGGCGGACATATCAGATTTCATGCTTTTGTTTGACACCTACTGAGGACGAGATGATAAAGCTTACACTGTGGAATTCCATTTGCCAGTTTGAAAAAAAATGAAGATTTATTCTACATTTACTTTTATTATGTATATTGCGGTCAACCAGTCCTGAGTAATAGACACCTGCAGTTGCTGTTCAGCAAATTTTGACCAACGTTCACAGAGCTGCCTCCATTAATGAAGAGAATGAAGTCTTCCTATCAACGTCTGTGGCAAACACATCCACCAAGAATTAGAGCCGGCCAAGCCTTAAAATCACCAAGTATACGACTGTTATTTGTTCAGGCCCCATAACTCATATCTGTGAATGTATGATATGCACTCATTACATTACACTCCTCTGATCTTTTATCCCATTTCTAGTGAGTTGTTTAACTTCCTAATCTGTATTACACTTTCTCTTCAATGTTTTGTTTCTTTATTTTTTTCTACTTATCTTATGTGGTCTACATCACAGCCAATCATACAACTAAACAGTTTTTCCTTGTTTGACCTAGTAAAACACAGAATGTGATGTAAGCACTTACCCATTGTAAGTAAAGCAAGAGACTAAGCTTTGCTCTTAATCTATCCCCTGTTCTCCATATAAAGCTTTGCGTTCACAAGTATGCTGCTCTAAGTTTCCAGTGAATTGTCAATGAAGGTGAGCTAAGGCAGACTATGCACACTCACCGTGGCTATTCCTTCAGTCATTTAATTATATAACTTTTCACGCAATGCCTACTGACTTACTGAAGTGTCTTCCGTCTCCCTTTTTGATTCCACTAGTGCCATGGCATATTAACTCTTCTAGCCTTACTTGTTTCTGATAGAGACTCCAAGGGAAGAACAAAGATCTCTCTCTCTCTTTTCCTCTCTCTCTCTTTCTCCTCTCTCTCTCTCTCTCTCCTCACACACACACACACACACACACACACACACACACACACACACACACACACACACACACACACAGAACCCTTGTCTTCATGATGATGTTTGCCTAGTGGCTGTTTAGCTTCTGATGACTCGTTGTCTGACAAATTTGGTCAGTTATTGGATATGTGTTTCAACGCTATGTGTCTTGTTTCAAACGCCGGTAAACACTACAGGAAAGAGTCATTTTCTTTCCTGCTCCCCCCATCCCCCCCTCCCCCGCCCCCCTGTGTATTCTTCTTCTGTTTGCTTGGTTGTCAGTTTACATTGATTCTGCCGATCAAAGTTGATTTTTTCATCTACTTTTTTTAACTTTTATTTATTTTTTTTTTTTACACTTATTTCTTTTTCCAATCTCGTTTTTCTAATTTTGTCGCTGAATGTTTCTCTTAAAGTTTTGGTTCTCGTAAATTTCATAGTTTTTGTTCGAACCTAATTAGGTTTTGGTGCTGAATGTTTGGTTGATTTCAACACAAGTGTGGTCTCAATGCAAAAGTGATCCTCGCCTCTTGTTGTGTATAGCTGCTAGCTGCCTTTTGCTGCTGCTCTCTCTGGTCTCCTTTTGCGATTTAATAACTGTTCACCAGTCTCTTTTGTCAGCTGTTTCAAGTTGTAATGAACGACGAGGAGCAAACTGATAAAACTAATTCTTGTCTTGCGGTGTCAGGACTTCATTTTGACGTTTGCCTTTCGGCTCTTCTGCATCAGAGCAGAGGAGGCTGGTCAGTTTCAGTGTGGCCTTTCATGCTCTGTTGCCTATAATTTGTCAGCTTCAAAGCTGAAGAATGATTTAAGAACACCAGATTTCCTCAGCGAGCTCTGTGCCTTTTTTCTTTCTCTTTTTCTGTTTGCTTCTTCTGTCTGGTTATTGGCAGTTTCAGAAATGCTTGCTAGCCCTTCTCAGAAAAAGATGTGTACGTACGTGTGCATTTATGTGTCTGTCTGTTTACGTTGAACTTCTTCTTGTCCACTGATGCTTAGTTAATTTCAGTGGAAGTGTCTGTCCGCTGAGCAGTTTTTACAAAACGTAGCACAGTTACCAGAGAGAGAGAGAGAGAGAGAGAGAGAGAGAGAGAGAGAGAGAGAGAGAGAGAGAGAGAATGCGAATGCGAATGCGAATGCGAAATTTATTCAGATAAAGGCCAGAGCCCCATACTGAAGGGGTGATACCTGCAATACACATGATATAAATACCATCATGAAGGAAAATGCAAGGAAAAAGCAAACATATATGCACAATGCAATAATATTAAGAATAAACAGTACGCAGCCTTTTTTGCGCTTCATAAATGTACCGAGCAAGATTTAGGAGAATATTTTCATTTCTTGATGCGAGGAGTAAGTTCAGTCTAAAGCTACAGGGTTCAGAAAAATACTTTGGCTTTATAAATTTCACTCTAAGGTCATGAAAAGCAGGACAGCAAAAAAGGAAATGGACTTCATCTTCCCTGTCCAGATTACATAAGCGGCATATCATTTCATTTTCACTAATGGTACTGTACCTAAAACGATGACACGCAATGTCAGAAACGCCAAATCGAAACTTACTCAGTGCACTCTTAACATATCTATTCATATCCATTTTAATGTACGGTTCTATCATATGCGTTGTTTTAAAGAGTCTGTATTGCGCAAATCTGTCACTACTATAGATATGATCATGCCAGTCCTGCCATCTGCAGTCAATTACTCTTTGTTTAAAACATTAAAAAAATCCTGGTATATTCTCAACTCCTTGGTTGTCCCAAACATAAGCAAAACCATAAGAAGTTAAGCACTGGCGAACATTAGTAACCCATGTCTTCTTGCCATTACAATCCAGATTTCTCAACACGTTGTAAGCTTTAAGAGGTATTTTGATTTCTTCCATTCTAGTTATTTTCAGCCAGTATATAATACATTTCAAAAACGAGTTAACATAGATTGGATATCGTCCAAGCTCACCATAAACTAGATCATTCGGTGTTCGACTGTCTACATTTAAAAATCTTTTCATTGCATACAAATGGACATTTTCTATTTCAGCACTTTTCTCAAGAGCCCAAATTTCCGCCCCATATTGTAATATTGGCTGCACCTGAAAATCAAATAGCTTTGAGAAAACTGAAAATGCATTACAATTCAATCTATATAGCGTGTGAAGTATAACAGCGACTGCTCTCTTTGCTCTATTTGCAAGGTCTTGACATCCAAAAGTGAAACTTAATCTGGTTGTGAAATAAAAACCAAGATACTTATATGCATTGGCAACAAGAATATATTGACTACCATAGACCCATCTCTCATTTCGAGCCAAATATCCACCTTTACGGAACACAATGATATTAGTTTTATTCATATTTACTTTTAATTCTAATCTAGATGCAGCGGAATACAAACTATTCAATTGTCTTTGAAGACCAACAACAGTTGTAGACATTAAAATAATGTCGTCAGCAAAAAGCAAGACAAAGATCTCCAAATGAATAATTTCCATGGCCAGTTCATTTATGAACAAGGAAAACAAAACTGGACTGCAGACGTCCCCTTGCTTAACTCCTCTGGTACACATGAATAATCTGATAATTTTGCTCCAGATCTGACCCTAGCTTTCACTTCACTATACATACTCCTTACACAACGGTACAGTTTACCTTTAATTCCATTCTTCAATAAAATAGGCCATAACAATATCCGTGAAACTGAATCAAAGGCTTTTTCAAAATCTACGAAAGCAACATACAACTTTCGGTTATTTACAAATTGTTTCTGAACTGCGGCTAAAAGACTAAACATGTGGTCAATTGTAGAGTAGCCTTTCTTGAATCCTGCTGGATGTTCTCCTGTCATATTATTCTGAGATATCCATTCATGTAATCGGTTATTAATAACGGAACTATAAAGTTTACTACATATATTGCACAAAGAGAGAGAGAGAGAGAGAGAGAGAGAGGGTATGGGGAGGACAGGAAAGGGGGGGGGGGGCAGAAGAGGGATGTCTTGCTGACACTGGCACTTACAATTTTATTGTGTTTAGCAAGGAAGCGCCGTTGGAAAAGGGGCAACAATCAAGGACGAACCAAATAAACAACGGCAAAATGTGTGTGTGTGTGTGTGTGTGTGTGTGTGTGTGTGTGTGTGTGTGTGTTGTGCGCGCGCGCGTGCGTGTGTGAGTGCATGTGCGTGAGTGTACATGTGTGTGTGTGTGTGTGTCCGTGCGCGCGCGGGCGCGTGCGTGTGTGTGTGTGTGTGTGTGTGTGTGTGTGTGTGTGTGCGTGCGTGCGTGCGTGCGTGCGTGCGTGCGTGCATGCGTGAGTGTACGTGTGTGTGTATGTGTGTGTGTGTGTGTGTGTGTGTGTGTGTGTGTGTGTGTGTGTGCGGGCAGGGGGAGGAGGGGGGGGGGGGCGAAGCGTTCTAACACTGACACTGACAAGTTTATTGTATTTAGCAAAATAGCCCTGGTCGTAAAGGCGCAACGATCAAGGACGTCTCAATAAATAATGGGAAATTTGTGTGTGTGTGTGTGTGTGTGTGTGTGTGTGTGTGTGTGTGTGTGTGTGTGTGAGAGAGAGAGAGAGAGGGGGGGGAAGAAAGTCGTTCTGACACTGACACTGACAATTCTGTGCAGTTGGTACTGGGACTACAATTGAGGACGACGTCAATAAAGTAGGAAAATCTCATCTCTCTCTCTGTCTCTGTCTCTCTCTGTCTCTCTGTGTCTCTCTGTGTCTCTGTCTCTCCCTCTGTATGTATGTGAGAGAGAGAGAGAGAGAGACGGACAGACGGACAGAGAGAAAGAGAGTAAGAGACAGACAGACAGACGGACAAGATACTTGATGGGGAACAGAGTGAACATACCACAGTCGCTCGTTTGAGAAAGCTCACATAACTATTACTGAAAACAAAACCTTACGTGCTGTCGGAGAAAAGACAGAGATGCATTCTAAAATCAATTCACTATTACAAGCGTCTTTAAATCAGGTTGTCACATACATCTCTACGCGTGAAGAGGGATGCAAAGTTGGGAGATGGTCGGCACAGTGGAGTACATCGGATGGGTATATCTTGTACCCAACCAGCTGATCTGACATCCATCAACCTTTCGCAAGTCATCCCAACCCAGCAGCACCATTGGATCAGATGCCAGCGTTACGAACGAAGCCGGGCGTGAGACCAGTCACACCTGTTCTCCGCGAACAGGAGAACGGAGGGCCGTGGCCACTTTAAGACCTTGCCCACTGCCCGCCAGTCCTGTGTTACCCTCTTCCCACCCCTCCTTTGCTTTTGGTCCAGAACTCCTTAACACCCCCTACGTCTCACTCCTGGCTTTAGTTTGAAATTATGCATAGATAAAGATTATACTAAAACAATTCGGAATTGCCACAGGTGCATACTGGTTGATTTCTGTTCTTGACAAAAGTAATATTACCCGCAATATCCGATGTACAAGTAGGGTGGGGGGGGGGGGGGGGGGGGATGAGAAGGAAAGAAGCAGAAAAGTGTGGAGGAGGGAGTTGTATGTGTGTGTGTGTGTGAGTGAGTGGTGTGTGTGTGTGTGTGTGCGTGCGTGCGTGCGTGCGTGCGTGCGTGCGTGCGTGGTGTGTGTGTGTGTGTGTGTGTGTGTGTGTGTGTGTGTGTGTGTGTGTGGAGGGGGCATAGACGTTCATGCTTTTTGTTTGACGGTCGATGTAGATGAGCATGATGAAGATGATAATGCGGAGTCCCAGTGGCTAGTTTGACAACATGATAAGGCTGTACTCTTCATGTTCTTTCATTACATGTAACGGTGGCAACCAGCACAGGGAAACAGACAACTGCAGCTTTCGGTCAGCAAATTTAATCAACAGTGAGAGAGCTGCATCCATTAGTTAAATGAAAGTTGCTAGACTGTGTCGTTTCAGTCTTCTCATTTAGGCCCATGGCCTTCTCTCATCCGCCCAAGATAGGAACTTACCAGTCAGAAAATCACCAAATGAGTACCAGGGGATAGTAGCCATATCTCCCGGATGCAGCTCGTGTATGACTGCATCAGCTGGAATAAACATTCATTGCATTTCTTAAAGCCTGTATCTCTTCTTCTCTCATCTGGAATAGTCAGTAGACTAGGTAATATGTGTTGCACTTTTCCAAGAGTTTTCCCCCTCGCTTTCAGTGCCTACATCACTGTCTCTGTTGACCTAGCAAGACAAAGTGTGGTTTTTAACTTATCAGCTGAAGTAAAGCAGAGGTTACATTTTGCTGTAACTTCTCTCCCGTTCTGTACAAAGTTTTCAGTTAATAAAGAAGGACAGAATGTTCTTACTGATTTTTTGTACGATAACTTAATTACATCACTAGCCACGTAACGACCGTCTTTCCTGACGCGCTCGCCCTCTTCGCCTGTTCTGACCCAGCTATAGGCGCATTGAATCTGCTCGTTCCGCCTTTCTTCAGCTTTTTGAGATTTCAAGGGAAATCTCTCTCTCTCTCTCTCTCTCTCTCTCTCTCTCTCTCTCTCTCTCTCTCTCTGTCTCTCTCTCTCTCTGTCTCTCTTTGTAAGAGGAACTGTATCTCTCATCACAATGCTTGCCTAGAGGCCATAGTGGCTTCTGATGGCTTTTTGAGTAGCCAAACTTGGTCAGTTTTCGAAAGAAGGTTTTGGCGCTTTTTTTTTCGTTGTGTCTCTGACACCGGTAGTCGCTATACGGAGAAGCTACTCGTGTTTCTATTTTGGTAACTACAGCTTCTGTATGCTTAAGTGTCAGTTTATGCTAATTTTGTGTATTATTAAATCATTGTTATTAAGTCGATTTTTTTAATTTGCAGTTTGTTACTTCATGAAATCTAGCAGTATCAAACAGGCTTAAGAAATAGACGTCTATATTTTTGGCCAGAAACTTTGTACAACAGAGAGCTGCCTCCGCCATTTAAGTGAATGATAATGGACTGTGCACTTTCTGTTACTCCATTTAAACTCATGGCATACTTAGCGCCTAGTCCAGGGTCCACCGAAATCAACTGATATATCACTTCACTTGGGTCCGAAGCAATACCTCCCAGATGCGGCTCGTGAGTGAATGTATAAATCGGAACAAACAGAGATTGCATTTCTCGGATCCTTGTCCCTTCTCCTCTAATTCAGATTAGTCAGTTCTTTTGCTGTCTAGTCTCTTGCGCACTTTTTCAATTATTTCTAAATTTTATGTGTCCCGTTACAGCTCACCGGACTAAGTCACTCTGTCTGTGTTTCACCTTGTTCTTTAAGACACTGTGGTATAATCAAATCCGAGCAGAAGTAAAGCAGAGATGGAAGTTTGCCATAACTTTCTGTTATAGATTTTCTGTTCATAAAAAGACAGACTGCGGTTGTTTCTTTGGTCCTTTAATTACAGCTGTATCCCCATGAAGCCCGTCTCTTCTGAAATACGCACCTTCTCTGCCCTTTCTGATCCAGCTAACTACGCGGCACATTTACTCTGCTAGCTCAACTTTTGTCAGCTTAGTTTTAAGTTAAAGCTCTTTGAAGTTCCAAGAAAAGAAGAAGAAAGACCTGGCATCTCTCTCTCTCTCTCTCTCTCTCTCTCTCTCTCTCTCTCTCTCTCTCTCTCTCTCTCTCTCTCTGTAACGGGATCTGTCACTCTTTGGCCGTTGTTTGTCTAGAGGCCATATAAGCTTCTGATGGCTGGTTGCGATGTAAAAATTCGGTCATTTCTCTCTTTGGCATCTGGTCATTTCTCTCTTCGGCAGTTTCTAACCCCAGGAAACGCCAAACGGAAATGCTGCTCGTGTTTCTTTCTGTTTTTATTTCGTTTTCTTCTTTACGTGTTACTTACTGCTTCTGTTTGCTTGGTTGTCAGCTTATGCTGACATAGCCAGTTGATTCATTTAGAGTTAAGTTTCTCCTGATCATATTTTGCGTTTAAATACCTTAACATTTGATGTGTCAAACACTCTAAAACTGAACTCCTTTTCCCTTTAGTAACTTCTCCCCCACCCCTCCACCCCCCGCCCCTCGCACTCCTCTTCGGTCAGACTTCCTTTGAAATGATCTCATCTTCAAGCATAATAATTTACTTTGACATTTCAGTAATTGTCAGACAATGACATTCTAATCACAAATTAAATAACACGTTCGTGTGTGATTTATCTTGCTACTTATCTCAATAAGATAACAGAGACTGCATGCTAAGCGTGTGAAACTGACACCACAACTGCTAAGCGTGTGAAATTGACACCACAACTGCTAAGCGTGTGAAATTGACACCACAACTCAGCACAACAATCCTTTCCTCTTTGTTGTGTATCTTTAACTGCCTTCTTTCGCAGTGGTCGCACCAGTTCTATGTGATTATGTTCGCTTTTAAGCTGTTTCAGGTACCAGTGAATAATGAGGAGTCACATAAAAGAACTAACTCTGGTTTTGCCTTGTTGGGAGTTCATCTTGGCGTTTGCCTTCCGGCTTGTCTTCATCTTCCGGCTTGTCGGTCTAAGGAACACTGGTCAGTTTCAATGTTGACTTTCACTCTTTGTTGCCTAATTTACCATCTTCAAAGCTGGAGAATGATTGAAAGATGAGCAAAACATGGTGAACGTTTTTTTCACACTCCCTACATCTTTTCTTTGACTTCTGTCTGTTTAGTGTCAGTTCCAGTGATGCTTGTGCACCCGAGCAGAACACATTTGAAATGCACATCCTGTTTTTTCGTGATGTTTTTAGGGTCGACGTGATGGCTGCTTCTGGCCACTGTTTATCCTCGCTCGCATGCTGTGACGTGCCAGTGTGTGAATTTACTGCTCGTGTTTGCTACCCTGTCTCTCTCTCTCTCTCTCTCTCTCTCTCTCTCTCTCTCTCTCTCTCTCTCTCTCTCTCGCACGCACGCACGCACGCACGCACGCACGCACGCACGCACACACACACACACACACATTCACGCAGTCATAAACGCATGAACACACATTCTCTCTGTGTGTATGTACGTGCGCGCGCGCTCGCGCGTGTGTTTGTGTGTGTGTGTGTGTGTGTGTGTGTGTGTGTGTGTGTGTGTGTGTGTGTGTGCAGACGCGTGAACACACATGTGCACATTCATTTATAGCGATCACACTTTGACTAAACTTTTAGCGAAAACAAAGGTTGAGTAATAATTGGAGAAGAAAAGAAGAAAGGCACTCTAAGATCAATAAACCAATCCTGTTAAAACGTGCTAGTATATAATTAAAGAGAGCGAGAGCGCGCGCGCGCGCGCGCGCTCGCTCGCTCGCGAGAGAGAGAGAGAGAGAGGGAGGGAGGGAAAGAGAATGATACGTAGTTTTATACAGAAAAAGGGGTGTACGTTTCAGGAAGGGTCAGCACAATGCAGTGGGTAGGCATGTACTGTACTGTACAGACCAGCCGATTTCAGATTCAGCAACCTTTCCCCAGTCACCCCAACCAATTAGCACACCGTACTCCTTAGCAAACCGATCAGATTCCGGCACATGAACAAAGCTCTGTGTGAGAACGGTCCCACCTGTTCTCCACCAACAGAAGAAGGGACGGCTATGGTCAGCTTTAGACCTTGTCCGCTGCCTGCCTGCCCCGCTGCTGCTCTGCTCTTATCACTTTCTTCCAAGCAACACTTCAGCACATCTCCGCCCCCTGCCTCTAACCCCTGGTTCCATTTCATCCACCTCTCCCTCCTCTACTCCCCAGCTCTTTCCTTCTGGGCGCTCTGACCAGTCAGTGACTGACCTTGGCTGTGATGGGGGATGAGGTGGGGTGTGTATACGAGTGTAGTAATTCAAGGCTGGTTTCCCCCGAGTGTCGTATTGTTTGTTAAAATGTTCTTATCCCGAGCACGCAATACTCTTTCTGGCACTGTCTTTTTTCCCACTGGGGTGAAACTAGAATGTAAGTAAACGGAAATTGAAATGGATAACGAAATGAATTCTGGAAAACAGTTGGGATTCACAAACTTGGTAGTTCAGTGAAAGTCTCCTGTAGCTGACCAAGAACAACGTTTTCAATGATTTTGGCAAAGAAAGAGATACTTCAAAACAGGTCCCTAGTTCTTTTTTTAATTTTCAGGATGAAGAGAGAGTAGACTTTTTGAAGAGGGTCCGGACAATTGCAGATTCGAAAAAAAGGTTGGAAAAGAGCCAGTGGAATTATTGATAACGGCGATGATGAGAGCAGGAGCGTATCAGGTGGCTGCTAAAAGATGAGAAAGGTGGATCGAGTTCACGGCTTTCAACACCAGGTTAGATTTCATAATGATCTTTCTAAGAACGGTTTCAGACGACAGATGAAAAGAAGTAAAAGAGGCTTCAGATCCGGAAATGACAAGTGATTGTTAGTCTGAGAATCTAATAAAGCTCCGAGGTCAGCTTTCTTACCAACAAAGAGAGAAGGTCTGTGAAAAAAACATATAGGAATACATTAGAAGGCAGTGCAAACGAATCAGCTTTTCCATGGAGTGTTCTCTCTCTCTCTCTCTCTCTCTCTCTCTCTCTCCTCTCTCTCTCTCTCTCTCTCCACCGCATTTCTCTCTCTCTCTCTCTCCTCTCCTCTCTCTCTCTCTCTCTCTCTCTCTCTCTCTCTTTTCCCTTGTCGTACTACAACTAATTGTGCAAATTTACTTAGCAGTCTACTTATTGACGAATAGGAACAGTGCACATACGTACATGATTACAGCAGGAGAAAATGATGTGTTATTAAACAAACTCGCTGACCTTTGTGTGTTGGTTTGTATGTCTCGCCTCCCACTCCCACCTCCCGCCCCGTTTCTCTCTCTCTCTCTGTCTGTCTGTCTGTCTGTCTGTCTGTCTGTCTCTCTCTCTCTCTGACGTACACACATGGACACAGACATGCACATGTATAAACACACACACACACACACACACACACACACACACACACACACACACACACACACACACACACACGCTGCCCATACATCAATTAGTGGTGGTTTTGCGTAATACCTGCACATCATCAAATTAAGGCTCCCACGCTGCATGCTACAGCCATAGCGCGATGGAGACGCTCAGCGCCATGTCTTGTGTTCTTCTTCAAGAAAGAGCTGAGAAGCAGCCAAGGTTCCAGTTGCATCTCCATCCAAGAGAAAGGCTTCACACTGGATGATGTAACAAGCAAAAGAAAAAAGAAAAAAAAAGAAGAAATCAAGTGACTCGAACCTTAATAGCGGCTGGATTCTTCTGCGTTATAAAATAGTTGGTCCCGATAGGCTTAAGTGTAGCTGCGTTTTTTTTTTTTTTAATCGACCCTGTAAGTTAAAGACAATGATCAAGGTTTTGCGGAGAATAAACAAACACACCTTAGATCTCCATTAAAAGCAGGATTTTGAGGACGTGATGAACATGACTCGATTGCTCTCTCTCTCTCTCTCTCTCTCTCTCTCTCTCTCTCTCCTCTCTCTCTCTCTCTCTCTCTGTCACACACACAACACACACACACACACACACAACACACACACACACACACACACACACACACACACATTCTTACAAACGCTCGCACACGCATACACGCACACGCGCGCGCGCGCGCGCGCGCACACGCACACACACACAGAGAGAGAGAGAGAGAGAGAGAGAGAGAGAGAGACAGACAGACAGACAGACAGACAGAGACAGGAGAAACAGAGACAGAGAGGGGAGAGAGAGGGTGGGGGGGGAGGAGAGAGTGTTCACGCTGTAAACTAGGTGAGAGAGACAGAGAGGGGTAGAGACAGAGACAGAGAGAGGAGAGAGGGGGGAGGGGAGAAGAGGGGGGGAGGAGGAGATGTTTCATGCTGTAGACTAGGAGAGAGAAGAGAGGGAGAGACAGAGACAGAGAGAGGAGAGAGGGGAGAGGAGAGAGGGAGGAGAGTGTAAGGTTCCTTGTTGAAATCTATAGCTCAAATTTGCGAGAAGGCACAGACAAACAGCGATAATCATCCTACTTTCTCTTCAGGTGTTCTGTCACCGCTTACTGAAACACTCTCTCGGAACAATTAATTTGTTCAGTGCATGATATAACGGACGAAGTCATTACTATATAGACTGGACAGCTCAACTTTGCTGTGAATATCGGACTTTGATAAAGGTCTCTCTCTCTCTCTCTCTCTCTCTCTCTCTCACACACACACACACACACACACACATAACGCAGAAAACACACACACACACACACACACACACACACACACACACGCTCAGAGAGAGAGAGAGAGAGAGAGAGAGAGAGAGAGAGAGAGAGAGAGAGAGCCGCAACATGCACGAAAAACAAAGGCTTGATTTATAATGAACCCGCATTTTATCATTGACACTTCGCGGCTGAACTTCGCTGTGTTTACCGGGGTTCTCTCTCTCTCTCTCTCTCTCTCTCTCTCTCTCTCTCTCTCTCTCTCCTTCCTTGCTCCAGCTGACACTGCAAATTAACTTAGTAACCTACCCAATGTGGAACAGAAACAGTGCTCATACCTACATGATGGCAGCAAGAGGGAACTGATATGTTATCAAGGTAACTTGCTGATCACTTTCTATCTCTGCCTGTCTATATAGATCTCCCTCCATCCCTTCATCCCTCCCTCAGTCTCCTCTCTCTCTCTCTGTCTCTCTTTTTTTTTCTCTCCTCCCCCCCTCTGTTTCTCTCACGCTCTCCCTCCCTCTATCTCTCTCTCTCTCTCTGGTATACACACACACACACACACACACACACAACATCTCTCTCTCTCTCTGGTATACACATACGGACACAATCACACGCATGCATAAACACACACGCGCGCGCACACACGTACACATATATACATTCGCATACACACACACACGCGCTTCCACGCAACGCCCATGCATCAGTAAGGATGGGTTTGCGTAATATCTGCACATGATCAAATTAAGCCTCCCGCACCACTGTTGCAACAACTCTACGGAGACGTCTGTGCCGCTTCATGTTAGTGTCAGTTCATGTTATGCGTTAAGAGTAGACTTACAAGCTGCCAGTTTTTAGCGGTGTGTGAACCCAAGAGAAAGGCAAGGATGATCGGAAAAAAAAAGAATTAAAACAGTAGATAGTGTTTGATGAACATGACATTTCTTTCTTGATTGTTTCAAAATCCCAATTCATCACAGCACTCGTAAAGTTTCTTAGTTTATTTTGAAGCCCTGTCTTAAAGGAGGAGAAGATAACCGAGTCGTCTGCATACAACAGGCATGGGAGTCCGGTGCTCTCGCTTGTGTTTCAGACAGAATCATCGTTATCCTGCATGTGTTCTGTTGGAGAACACTTTCAGTGAGGGTATCTTCCGTGAAGCCCATCCATTGCCCTTGCACACTGTTTTTCTTTTGTGTGTTACTAGTTGACCTTATCACTTTAAAACAGTTACCCTAAATACTATTCTGAACAGTTTTGTGACTAGACCTTCATGGCAAACGTTATGGAGGGTTTTCTGAAAATCGATAAAACAACTGTACGGTCTATCTTTTCAGACTTCTTTTTTCATTTGCAATGTTTTTCAAAAGAAAGGTGTGATCAGTTATTTCTTACGTTTTGCTTTCTGAATCCCGATGTTGTTAAGCCAGTTGTTCGTTGTCTTCGAAATAATCAGATAACTTCTCAATACAATTATTACAGAAAAAAATTACTAAGATGCTGTTTATATCAGGCTTAAAGGATATTTTGGTTGCATATGGATATGCTGATTCCTATTTTCCAATCTTCAGGGTACTTACCCAAGTACTCTGCCATTTGCAATATTTTCTTAACAGTTAGAAACGATACTGGAAGGCTTGCTCTTGTGATCTCATTTTTATTTCCATCATGATGATCTTTTATTCGTCTTCGACGAGTTTGAAGTGTTGCATATTTTCTTTTAATGCGAAGGGGGAATATAGGCAGAAATTTAGAGAGGGCATTGTTTATTATGTTTTTCTCTTCCTGTTGTTTTATACGAGCTTGTGTGTCTTCCTCTAAGGGGTTTCCTTGAAGGTTTATCCACTTTGTTGCTTTGAAATTTGGATGTTCGTGCATTTGAATTCTTTTGAGTGTTTGATTATTTTGACGTTTTAAATCCACTCCACCCCAGTGATCCTAGACCTCCACTCCTCCCCTGACAAACACGCACAAGAAAACATGTGCAAACGTGTGTACACAAGCCCCACATCAAGTTGCGTCGCACACATGCAAACACCAAACACACACACATATTGAGGGAGAGAGAGAGAGAGAGAGAGAGAGAGAGAGAGAGAGAGAGAGAGAGAGAGAGAGAGAGAGAGAGAGAGAGAGAGAGAGAGAGAGAGAGAGAGAGAGAGAGAGAGAGAGAGAGAAGGGTAGGAAGAAGGCAGGTAAACAAGGTCAGTCAATGTATGCTACGGCACGTCTAATACATGTGAGAAATCGACAACATTGGCGAAAACAGCAACGTCGCCCCTTAACGAAAGAATACAAGAATGTGGAAATTCAAGTTCATTCTACATGGATAAACGAACGGCACTGAACTCCAAGATTAAGTGAAGTCATTGTCCAGTATAGTTAATTCTTCCATGACTTTTCAGTTGGCATTATACGCCTTCGTCTAAGAGCTTAAATATATGGTTCACACATTCCGTTGCTTTGATAGCTCGGATGTTTGTGTCTTTCAGTTGTGATTACTGTAGTATCAATTAAACTCAACTACTCTACTGACTCCACCTTTCTACTCATCCCCTGAAAATCAGACACAAAAAGACATGTGCAAAAATGTGTGCACAAGGATGCCTACAGCATAATTGCAAAACACGCCTGTTGACACTAAACACACACACATGTAGGGGAGAGAGAGAGAGAGAGAGAGAGAGAGAGAGAGAGAGGGGAGAGAGAGAGAGAGAGAGAGAGAGAAGCGGTAAAAGTATTCCGCAGCACGTGTCTTGCATGTGCAAAAGCAACATTAGCAAAAACAGCAACTTTAACACAAACAAGAACGAACGAATATGAGAATATTCAAATTCGAGGAAAATCCACTGAGAGGAACGAACAGAACTGAAATTGGTAAGAACAAACAGGAGAATCAACAATAGCAGGACCACCACCACCGCCACCACCACTACCAAAATTGAAAAATAAGAAGAAGGAGAAGAAGAACAACAACAACAAAAACAACAACACACATACACAAACACAAGATACAGCCACATGCCTGCATGTGTGTGCGCATACGCTCTCTCTCTCTCTCTCTCTCTCTCTCTCACACACACACACACACACACACACACTCACACACACACACCAGCAAGCAAGCACACACACACACACACACACACACACACACACACACACACACACAGAGATATGATATGATATGGTATGATATGATATGATTTATTGCTATAAAGCGGTACAGCTTCATAAGCAAGACGGCGCGGTGAACAATATCACAGCAAAACAATTAAACAAGACAAAGCGGAAAGTCCGACATGGAAACCATGGCAAACAATTTTCTTTTCCCCCTCTTGGCATCTGTCCCATAGTAACCCGTCCGTCAAACGAGTCTCGTGAACACAGGCTGTCACCCCAGGAAGAACTGGATCAGGTCGTGCAGCGTCTCCATAACGCGTGCTGCACGTGCTTGGATCTCGGCGTGTTGTGTTCTGACAACACGTTTCCCTTTACGGAGACTGGCAAGTTTTGCACGTTCTTCTGTCAGCATGTTTTTGTCGTCCTGCTTCACATACCAGAACACACATTTCCAGGACTAGATCGTCTGATTCGCACATCAGCACATCAGTGTCGGTCGATCGCTGGACTGTCACTTTTCGGAAGGATTTATTTCTGTCCTTGTCCCTCAATCGTCTTTGCACAGACCTATCTGAGGGTAGCGACATAGCTTTTAACCACACTGGTGCTGAAACTACCAACAGAACTATCTATCATCGGCTCGATGTCCGTCTCAAGTTGTGAAATGGTGGAACTGTCACAGTCAATCATGCCTAAAGTTTCGCTGGCCTCGTTCAGTTGATACACATCAGACGGCGCTTCGTTCTCGTTGGCCTCGTTCAGTTGATACACATCAGACGGCGCTTCGTTCTCGTTGGCCTCGTTCAGTTGATACACATCAGACGGTGCTTCGTTCTCGTTGGCCTCGTTCAGTTGATACACATCAGACGGTGCTTCGTTCTCGTCTTGGTCGCTGTCATTCTGGTTCGGCCGTGTTGACACAACGTACTCTTGTGTATGTGGCATTTCCGACTGTGTGTCGGGCAAGAACGGCGCATCCAGTGGCCGTACCGTGTCGAGGTCATGATCCTGCTTCTTATTTGCCTGATTAAGTTGCTGTCTGGCCCTTTCCCGGTCACGTCGAATCTGACAGGGTGGTTTTCTTCGGTAATATTGCACCCGTGTATTCCGATTCAGGACAGGGTCCGCCATGTTTGTTGACACTGGCGAGTTGGCAGGTTTGAGACGTAGCACAACCACTGTGCTGTCTCCTTCTCCCGCCACTGTCCAGCTGCTCACCGTGTTGTCCGTCAGCAGGGCACTCGGGGTCTTCTCCACAGTCGTTGGCAGTCCAGTAACTGGCATGTTGACGATGAAATCAGCGAATTTACTGCAGCTCTTCCGATGTGCGCCCTTTCGCTACGCTTCATGTCACGTGACCCCCCCCTCCACACACACACACACACACACACACACACACACACACAAGAGAGAGAGAGAGAGAGAGAGAGTTCAGAACAAAAATTACGCAATGATCTCTTTACTCCTAACCTGGATTTTCCGATCAGACTTAGAGAAAGGAAAGAATGTGGGACCCTTCAAAATGCTCTAAGATATGCAACGACCAGTAACTAGACGAATTACAAATGGGATCATAAAAGCCAGTTTTCCAGCACTTTGTTCTCATCATTTATACACTGTTCTACAAATATGAAACAATAATCAGCATGCCCATGATCGACAATAGTGATCCCTTGAATCCAAATAAACTAAGCAGAATAAGAATAATCAATACATAAGGAAACTTTTTTCTGCCAGATGCGGGATAGAATAGTATCCCATTATCTTGAAGGCAATGAACCACGAGTTACAGCCTCTCTCTCTCTCTCTCTCTCTCTCTCTCTCTCTTGTGTGTGTGTGTGTGTGTGTGTGTGTGTGTGTGTGTGTGTGTGTGTGTGTGTGTGTTTAATCACGCTTGTGGTTTTCATTTTGAAATCTTACTTGAAATATATTTCAACATACTACTGAATCATGTAGGGCAATAGCCAATATATATTTCTTTTGGAAAATTGGATGTGCCTGTGGCAAGCATTGGACAGTACATGCTCATTATCAGCATTGTGCACAGACTGCATTACATGTATGATTATATAGCATTCCAATATAAAAAGAAAATGATATCATTGAAAGCATTACTGGATGAATTAGACATGTAAGACAGAGTTGAAAATAGATCTGGGCTGTACTCACTCGTTCTTCAATGCAAATCTGCCCATTGATTTATGAAATCGTATAATTCAATAACTCAGAATTACCTCCAAACTTTTTTTTTACTTTGACGACTTTGTTTTTATAGCTGTCTCCATATTTGAGCTCTTTTGTCTGCTGTTATGTCTACAGTAATCCTGCTATAGACATACATCATCATCCTCTACTTCCAGACTACGATCTCTTTGTGTCA
>CM065722.1:34290532-34303032 GCA_033310375.1 Conus canariensis | reverse complement strand
TTGAAGCAGCTGTCCAGAACAGTGAATTTCACCATGCGACCACACCACATGTTTTGCACTTTATGTCTTACCTTCTGCCCTTTTTTGGTACGTAGGTGACACTGCATGCAGAACATTTCGGATAGACGCAAGCCATGTGGTGATAGATATATGACTGCATTTCAAATTTCGTCATTATATATCAACCTGCGGTAGGACGCTCGGTCTGTTTTTGTTACGTGTATCCAGGTCACTGTATGGCGTGTTGTTTTCAGGGTTATTCGGAAACAACCAAATTCTGCTGACGTCAGGAGATCCATTGCAATTAATGTCAGCCAGGAAGATTACTACGTAGTTTTGGATGTATTTCTTTTCTGTGAGCATCTTCCTGGAACACGCTCTGTAGGGAAAAAAAAAGTGTATGTAATGTTCTTGTCACGATCTGCACCGAAAGCTTGTTCTTAACATCTCATTTGTAAATCCGTGAGTACCTTGTGATTTTGTAGGTGTTCTGAAGTACTCTTTACTTTTCATGTGTGATGGGAAAATGGAGATGACATTATTAGAGGCCATTGTTTGTTATTTCTAATTGTTCCTGTTCTTTTATCAATGTGTCTTTGTTTGTTCTGTGTCCTCGGTGTTGTCCTTTCTGAGCAGCATTCGTTCAGAGTTATGGGCGTGTACTTATTTCATCATAGGATCAAGAGTTACCCTACTTTCTTGTTTTGCTTTTTCTTCATTTATTTATTTCTTTATTATCTTAAGAGTACTTTTTATAGCGCCTATACTCGTTTAGAAACCAAGCTTTAAGCACTATACAAACCACGCTGTCGCTTACACAACAAGCTGCCTGTCTAGGCAAAACCGATTCTTGAGCTGTCTGCTGGCGCTACCTTCAGTTATTTCCCGTGTGATTCAGTTAATATTAATCAGGTAGGTGTTTTACCGTCATTCTTCTGAATGTTACAGTAATTTATCCCTCCCTTCACCCCCCCCCTCCCCCCGACACACACAAACACATACACAGCACCATTCCACCATCCCCTGACAAACCACTACTACCAGATACGCACAGAAATCCATGCATAATCACATACGTATAGGGATGCTTATCTTATAAATTGGAACACACCACACACACACACACACACACACACACACACACCACGCACGCACGCACACACACACACACACACACACACACACACACACACACACACACACACACACACATGAAGACACAAAGACAAGGAGGGGGTAAGGGTGCAGGTAAGGGGTTGGTTAGATGACGAAACACGCAGGCCACTAAGAACAGTAAATTTATTCGACGACATCTAATGCGTGCGAGAAAGTGACAACAGCGACAATAAATAAAAAGACAAACAGATGATCAAAAAACGAACGAACGAATATGACAATCTGCAAATGCGAGTTCATTCCGCTTGAAGTAACAAAGATGACAAACTGGCAAGGCAACGACAACAACAACAACAACAAAAACAACCAACCAACACACACACAAACACACACACACACACACACACACACACACACACACACACACACACACACACACACACACACACACGCACACACACACACAATCACACACTAGCACACAACATGCACATACTGACACACAAAAACACATACACATACATATACATATGCACGCACGCGCTCAGACATGCATACAGAGAGAGAGGGAGAGACAGACAGACAGACAGACAGAGACAGAGAGGGGAATGAGGGGTTTACAGGAAAAAAACTCGTCATCTTTTTTTCCCCATCCTTCAATCATTCTCTGCCTTTGAACCTGACAAAGAAAGCAATAGAGCATGAACGCCGCCACTAAAACCGAGCGGTTTCCTCTGCCCAACAAGCCATTAGGCGCAGAAGAGCCAGAAGGCAAACGCCACGACGAACCCCTCAAAAGGCAGCACAAGAGTCACTTCTGTTAGCTGGCTGCAACTTGAAACAGCTAGGAAGAGAGGTTGGCGAACAGAGGCAATGAACCACAAAAAGGGAACTAGACTACAGAAGATGAACACTGGCAAAAGAGAGCTTTGGGCGATATACTTCGCGGGAGGCAAAGGTTGTTATGTTGAGCAACAGTGTCAACCAAACAGTGTTAACAGTGTATATTGGTTTATCAACACGGGCTGTTGAATAATTTGCGATGATACCATGATCTGTCGAATCAGTACACAAATAGCTGACTGAAGGTACCTGTGAGTGACGGACTACAAAAAGCGTAGTTTGGTTTGTTAGGTACAACTTGTTCTGAAGAGCCTCCGACAAATGGGACGTAAATATCACCACGCTCGTGGGGTTGTTTTTGCTGGAAGCAGATTTCCTATTTGTTTTGTTTTTTTTCCTTTTCGTTTGTTTGTTTGCTTGTTTTAATGTGCACCATTCATTCACTGTTCCTTTATTGTGACGAATCTATCATTCAAAACTGTAGTTGTGGTCAGATTAAATAGAAAATAAAAGTACACTATATCATAAAAGTACAACTATATCATACAAAATCTATATGTACATATCTTCGACATGGTCTTCAGCATGGTCTTTAGTCAGTTCTCACACACACACACACACACCACACACACACACACACACACACACACACGCACGCACGCACGCACGCACGCACGCACGCACGCACGCGCACGCACGCACGCACGCACGCACACACCATATTCTTTGGTCAAGTAACACACACACACACGCACGTGCGCGCCTGCGCGTACATAAACACGCACGAACGAACGCACGCACGCACGCACGCACGCACGCAAACACGCACATACGCACGCACGCATGCATACAAAGACCATAGCATTTGGTCGAGTAACACACACACACACACACACACACACACACACACACACACACACACCACACACACACACACACACACACACACACACACACACACACGCACATACGCGCGCGCGCGCGCGCGCGCCGAGTAAAAAGAACCACAAAAAAGTAAACAGTCAAAACACCCTATCTAGTGCTTACACCACTTCCTATACTACCGTTTCGCCACTAACCCCAATCTCCTTAAAGTACTCCGTGTGTGTGTGTGTGTGTGTGTGTGTGTGTGTGTGTGTGTGTGTGTGTGTGTGTGTGTGTGCGTGCGTGCGTGCGTGCGTGCGAGCATGCGTGTGTGCATGCGTGCGAGCGTGCGTGTGTGCATGCGTGCGTGCGTGCGTGCATGTGTGTGTGTGTGTGTGTGTGTGTGTGTGTGTGTGTGTGTGTGTGTGTGTGTTCGCGCGCGCGCGTGCTACACCGAACAGGGAAAGCTGGGGAAGGATGGGTGGAGGAGGGTGGGGAAAGCAAGTATTAATGACCAGAAATGACAGCCTTAGCTCAGCAAAAGGTCAGTGGCCAGATGGAGAGCAAAGCCTTGAAAACATTAGCATTTTGTCTTCACCCTTTCGCCCTTTAAGTTACTTCGTGTCGAAAAAACAAAGTTAACTTTCCGTCAAGGGAAGCAATAGTAGGTAAAGACTAAGAGTTTCTTCCTTCATGGTGTTTTTTTTGTTTTTCCTTTCTTTCTTCCTTCGTTTCTTTTTTTCCTTCTTTCTTTCTTTCGTTCTTTTTCTTGTGTGTGTGTGTGTGTGTGTGTGCGTGTGTGTGTGTGTGTGTGTGTGTGTGTGTGTGTGTGTGTGTGTGTGTTTAGTAGGAGATGGAAAATCCAAAAGTTTTAATATTCTACTAAAACTTGACTTTATGTATAGTGACTTCACAGTGTTGATGTTCAATGGCACATTTGTAATAAATTTGCTAAATAGTTTCTGGATCCGCCGTTTAATCCAGATCCTCGATACAAATCCAAACCAACAGTAAATGGAAACGTCCATAGGCAACACTCCGTCTTTCCACCGAGCTTGGTTCTGTGTGTGTGTGTGTGTGTGTGTGTGTGTGTGTGTGTGTGTGTGTGTGTGTGTGTGTGTGTGTGCGTGCGTACGCCACAGGCACTAACGCAATTTTCAAAGCGCGAGCTGCTGAAAACAACATTGTTTATATTAGTTCTTTCTGTGTAAGGTGACTCTGGTGTGTTACTCCGGATTGAAGGGCGCAGGCGACATTTGTTTTCACTTTTTTCAATATTGCAAAATTGGATGTATTTCAAATATGTCATACATTTCTTCGAAAATAAAGTTTGGATCTCAACGTGAAAATCTTCAGGTTGATAATATGTGTTGATATCCACAAATGTGTAAGTTTTGGAGCGGATCCGGACTTCAGTCCACATTCAGTGAGCAAAGGATCTGACAAGGTCTGTGTTCCCCTGAGAGCCCTTCTAATCATGTATACATTCGCTTTTTTTTTTTTTACAGTAATTTGTAATCAAAGGGTTTAAATTAGCCTGCAGTCTAAGAGTCTGATGTCTGTCGTGCAGTTAACAAAACATGTTTGTTTGAACAAAGAAAAAAAAAAGAAGCTGTAGCCATGTTTCCTTTTAAAGCTATATTGCAGACTGCCATGTGAGTGGGTACCGTACATAACAAGAATCTTCAACTGCGGTTGAAAATTTCTTACACTCTACTTTGGAAGATGATCAGTACGTTCATTGTGAAAAATCTCACCATACAAAGGATAAAGAAAGTTCAAATGAAAGAACGTTATGTTGTTTCCTTTTAGTTGAACGCATTTCATGTAATAATTTATTTCAAAAGTATGTTACTTTCGTTAAAGAAAAAAAATAGATTCTCTTTATCAGGCGAGAAGATTTTTTTTTTAGTTAGGAACAATCAACCTGGACACTGATCTCCTAGTAAAGAATCATTTGTGTAAGTTTGAAATGATTAATATTTTGTTGTCTTGGCAATGTAGTCCCGGAGGACAATGCTTGATGCGCCAAATGAGGTTTCTCCTAGGGTTGTGAACAGTGCCTGGTGTGGCTGTGCAACCCAATTCTGGAGTGACAGTCTCTGCTGCAGTTGGTGCAGACGAAGCAGGACGACTGGGACGAAGCAGAGGCTGCTCGCTGTTTGCGGCGTGCTTGTTTCTCTGCTGCCTGCCTTCTCCGCTTGTCTGATTCCTCTCTGCACCATTTGACGCCAGCAGTCAAGGTCGTCGGCAGCTGTTTTCCAGGCACCAGGGTCAATGTTGCACACTTTCATGTCACGTTTGCACACATCCTTGAACCTGAGAGTGGGGCGTCCTGTGCGTCTGGTACCAGTGAAAAGTTGGCCGTAGAGTAGGTCCTTGGGAATGCGTCCATCTTCCATGCGCCTTACGTGCCCGAGCCAGCGTAGACGTCTCTGGCTCAGCATGGCGAACATGCTTGGAATTCCAGCCCTGGCCAGGATGTCGCTGTGCGGTACTCGGTCCTGCCAGGTGATGCCCAGAATGCGTTTGAGGCATTGCATGTGGAAGGTGTTCAGAGGGCGTTCCTGCCACGCGTAGGTGGTCCATGTCTCGCTGCCGTACAGGCGAGTGCTGAGGACGCAGGCCTGATAGACACGCATCTTGGTATTCTCTGTGAGCTTCTTGTTGTCCCACACCCTTTTGGACAGCTTGGCCAAGGTTGCTGCGACTTTTCCTATCCGCCGGTTGATCTCTATGTCAAGTGACAGGCTGGTAGAGATGGTCGACCCAAGGTACGTGAAGTCCTCAGTCACTTCCAGGGTGTAGTCGTTGATGCTGATAGAGGGTGCGTGGCTGACGTTGGTCTTCTGCAGACTGATCGTGAGTCCAAATTCTTTGCATGCATCAGCGAACCTGTCCATGAGTCTCTGCAGGGCCTCTTCAGTGTGTGAGGCAAGCGCTGCATTGTCAGCAAAGAGCATCTCTCTGGTGAGGATCTGTGACACCTTGGTTTTGGCTCTCAAGCGGGCGAGGTTGAACAGCTTTCCATCAGAGAAATGATTAATATATGCTTTGACAAAAACAAATTTTCATTGGCTTTGTTCAAATACATAGATTTTCCTTTTTTGCATCAGCATGATGTATGTCAACATTAATAATGTCTTATTGATTTTCATAATGAGAAATGTTTGCAGCCTAAAAATATTCTGTAAATTGAAATCGCAGTTATGTTTCCCAAAACATCATAAACGTAATTTGCAATGGTGTGTATATTATTTTTACTGTTCTCAGCATTTTGTAAAATTCTGATTGCCCTAGGAAACTGTTCTGCTGAAGCCGAATTTCTCTTTTATTAAGCGATGATTTATTGACCACTGTTCAGGATTTCACTGATTCCCTAAAACGAAATGCATAAGAAATCAACGTCACAGATTTACTATG
This sequence comes from Conus canariensis, assembly GCA_033310375.1. Lineage (NCBI taxonomy): Eukaryota > Metazoa > Mollusca > Gastropoda > Neogastropoda > Conidae > Conus > Conus canariensis. Next base: position 34,296,786 of record CM065722.1, on the reverse strand, counting down.
TAAACTTTGTAATTTCTTGAAATACATATTCGATGACTGCTGAAAAATGTCCCTGGATAATGCAATACTAGGTCTGACATGTCAAATGACGAGGTCAACCCGAATGTCCAGATCTTGTTCCCGAGAAAATTAGCTATCAATAATCAGAATAAGCTTTTCGTCGTTTTTGACTTTGTTTAAATGTTTCTTTTCTTCCAGTTTAGCTACTGAATTGGACAGACACCCGAAAATTAGACAGGTGTAATGACCAGTAACATGTCCATCCAGCTAACTTCTGCATCAGACCGATATACTTACTGAAGAGAATCACGTGATTCCCTTCTTCTGAATATTCTAATCGTGTAGTCATTCATGTATATGTTTGATTTATTTCGTTTAAGTGGTAAAATACGACGACCCTGATTTGTTTGTTTGTTTTTTTTGTTTAAAACGTTCGGTTTTAGTTTTGTTATAACCTAGCCGATCAGACAGCGCCCCTTCAGGGCTTCAAGCGTTTGCCCAAATCAATTAAATATGACTGCATATTTAATTGCGTTCGTAGATTTTAGAAAAGGTCATTTTGTCAGATTCCATATACCTATGGATTGTGGAACGAACAGAGCAGATTATTACACACACACACACACACACACACACACACACACACACACACACACACACACACAAGAGAGAGAGAGAGAGAGAGAGAGAGAGAGAGAGAGAGAGAGAGAGAGAGAGAGTCCTATTAGCTCGTTCCTTATTATTCCCTAGAATCTCAAGCAGTCAAAAAGAGAAGCTCGGAGAAGTTCGGCGTGCAGCCAATGTGTCGTGAAATTGGTTGGAACGAAGACGAACACAAACAAGACACAGACCCTCCAGGCCAGAAACGCGTGCGTGGCGTGGGTGGGTGATGTTATGACCGCACAACGGTTGCAGTCAGTTTGACATTGTCTGTACTTTCAAGCCACAGTCAAGTTGCACATACAGGGTCACGTATCAATGGAAACGGTTAGTAAAAAAAAGAGTTGAGATTCTAGACTGTTGTTTAGTGTCCAAGTGATGAGTCTTAGGTTCCAACCAGCTGATTAATACCATGAAGGTCTAAAACTGAACAAATAGGTTACGCTGGAAGGGAAGTGGTTGGGAGTGCTGGGGGAGGGAGGGGGGGGGGGGCAGCAAGAGGTGGGGGAAGGGAAAGACGGGGAGAGGGGTGTGTTGACGAAAGCGGAATGAGGTGGCTATGACACGGACATGGCGGACCTTTTCAGTTTCAGTTTCATCTTTGGCTCAGCCGACCGCCTGGCCCCTTCCATACCTGTTTCAACAAAGACAAAGAAATGTCTGGGCCGTGTGTAACTGCTGAAAGAGAACTGCTTGACAAGAACAAGAAGAAAAAAGCAACATCATCAGAACTGGCTGCAACAATTTGTAACATAACGGTGTATCTAAGAAAAGGCGAAGCCGTGCTGAGAGCGCCGTTCATGCCGCTTAAGGCCATTCTTAAGGCGAACGACCACTGAGCGCAATCTCGACGATCTTGTCTTTGTTCTTGACTGCCCGATCTTCCAATATGTGATCCAAAATCGGCGAGGTTCGCGTAGCTCGCTGATCCTAAGTTCGCGGAGAAAATAAAAGAAGAGGATTGTTCAACCTGGGAACTGTTTGGGTTCACAGATTCTGAACGTAACCATTTGAAAGCAGTTCTATAATCAGTCTGTGACTACGCTCCTGTGATGGAAATCAGATTGTCTTTGGGCGACCTAAATGTTCGTTATCGATTCATAGAAACGGCCAAAATATTCAACTTCACAATACTTTGGAAATAAATGGATAAAATTCGGACTTAGAGACGAAATTGTTTTCATGGGCTATTCGAAACAGCGCCCATTTTAGAAGACCTATCTATATAATACATTTCAGTCGAAATCAGCGAGCAGTATTTTTCAGATCGTGTTCCCTGCTTTCAGAAATTATCCTTCAAACTTCAATTAAGAATCAGCTTTCACTTCATCGTTACACAGCAAACCAGATCATGGATTGCGGGTTTAGGTGAAGAAAGAAACCGTAGTTTGTCATTAGCTCGCGATCTAGATTCGCAAACCAATGACTCGATCATTTCAGAACAGCTTTTAGTTTGACACACTCTGTTCAAGAATCGTACGCTACAGTACGAGATGAAGAAGCAGACATTGCATGAAGGATGACAGCTAATGTCAACTCCTAAGGGGCTGACTATCAAGTCGCAAGAGCAGAGCATGTTATAAATTGCAGCAACAGAATAAATTGTAAAGAACTAGAACAAAAACGAGTGCCAGTTGACGATTGTAACAGAAATTTGAATACAAAAAAATAAACAACGGATCAGCGAGAATGAGGAAATAGAATAGTAAGGATCGGACAGTCGCGTTAAGTTTTTACCAAGTTTAAACATTTGCATTGGATCTTCATGTCGTAACTTTTGTCTGTACATAATCCAGTTATGCTTATTACCGGGAATCTATTTGTCTGTGAGTACTATGTCGACAAGTACATGTGGATATGGACAATACATCACATTCAATTGAAGCGTGTCAATATAATTCGGTTATCATAAGAACACAAGCAGTCTTGGAACCAGCTGTCCTCAAGAGCTTCAAGTTGACAGATGGTTAGTCACCCCTCTACGGTGTAAAGCACGGGTATATAGTTTCTTCAACTAGAAAACCCTGGACATGACTTTGTCACTTACAGGCTACATATGGAATATTCAAGCATTGTGGAAGAAGTCCATTTGCATGTAGTGTTGTCTCATAAGCTGCATCTTACGGATACCGCCACAATCCTGTCCTAATGTAAAACTGTAAAATAACACTTTATGAGAAGACGTTTGAAATTAATGTCTCAGATATACCGTAGAAACTCCATTAGCAAACACTCTTGTAGATACGGCTGCTTGCACACTGATGTTTGAGTTCAAATGGTGAGAGAGAGAGAGAGAGAGAGAGAGAGAGAGAGAGAGAGAGTACTATGCACACACACACACACACACACACACACACACACACACACACACACACGCACACACACGCACACACACACACACACACACACACACACACACACACACACACACACACACACACACACACGTATACCTGCGTCTTAATGCCATCTTTTTGTCAAAATACCTACACCGCAAAAGACGTCAAACCAAAATTAAACTACGGCGATTAAGTAAGAAGATGTCCCAACACGTATTGGCTAAACCCCGTAAACAGGCACATAAAAAAGAGCTTGAACCCTGCAAAAAAGCAGCCACCATAAACGAAGAGTTCAACGATGTAAACAAATCAGCTTCTTAAAACGAACAAATCTGCAATTTTGCAATCTGAATCTTGAATTCCTGTGCAGGCATCTGCCTGTTACCATTCTTTATTGCCCTTGAAAGCTGATTAACGCTCCTCAACCCCATCCTCCGCATCACCTACCCCTCCCCCCACCTCATCCTACCCACCTCTTCCCCCTCCCATTTCACCCACCACGTTCAATTCCTGTGAGTAATGCGTGGTCCTAATTTGGATTCCAGGCGTCAAGGACAGCAGCTGATTGACCGCCACGGCAGATGTGGCCGAGCTTTAGTGGTGACAATGGAGAGAGTGATGTCCCTTTGATAAGCGAGCCGCAGCTCGGTACGTTCCCATTGGTCAGATCGGCCTGTCCTACAACGCGGTTTCCGTGTAGAATGATAACCCCCCCCCAAAAAAAAAAAAAAAAAAAAAAATTACATGGGTGCAGTTGCTCTTGATTATGTTTTATTATCATTATTGTCAATGCTCAGAGGCACATGTATGCATGTAAGTGATTGCTTACAAACTAGCATGCACACAGACATGCAACGCGCACGCGCGGGCGCGCACACACACACACACACACACACACACACACACATATATACACACACACACGCATGCACGCACGCACGCACGCACGCATGCACGTGCGCACGCATGCATGCACGCGCGCGTGCTGCAGATCCGGGTCAAAGCTAGGGGCGTGCTGCAGATCCGGATCAATGCTAGGGGCGTGCTGCAGATCCGGGTCAAAGCTAGGGGCGTGCTGCAGATCCGGGTCAAGGCTAGGGGGTGCTGCAGATCCGGGTCAATGCTAGGGGGTGCTGCAGATCCGGATCAATGCTAGGGGCGTGCTGCAGATCCAGGTCAAAGCTAGCGGCGTGCTGCAGATCCGGGTCAAGGCTAGGGGGTGCTGCAGATCCGGGTCAATGCTAGGGGGTGCTGCAGATCCGGGTCAAAGCTAGGGGCGTGCTGCAGATCCGGGTCAATGCTAGGGGCGTGCTGCAGAACCGGATCAATCTGGGGTCGAGGCGCAGATCTGCCCCTAGTATTGACCCGGATCTGCAGCACGCCCCTAGCATTGATCCGGGTCTGCAGCACGCCCCTAGCATTGATCCGGATCTGTATAGCGTCACACAGATTATTCTGGATATGCATTACACCCCAAAAATTCATCCGGATCTGCACCACGCCCCAGAATTTCAGATTCGTCTGTCAGCTTTTTATTTCTTCATCTTTTAGGTTCAGTAGTTTTTGCTTGTCCTGCTGACGGACAAACCAAGCAGCCGGCAGATGCAATTATAAACATAACCCCTCCTTCGTGGAGGGGAAACCGCCAGCAGATTAAATTTTCAGAAAATAATTAAAACATAGCTAGCGCCTTCCTGTGGCGATGTGTTCTCTCCCGGGCAGCCCGAATGTCAACACATTTTCATTTTTCGGCATGTTGTATGACCACCTGTAGCCTGGACAAGGACCTGGGTTTGCTGCGTCTTGAATGTATTGTGTTCTCCAAGGCAGTCAGGGTTTGGGGACGCGCAGCCAGGCAGTATGCAGCTAGTCCACGCCTGTCTGGCCTGTTCTATCGGATTAAGGCCCAGGGGTCGGGCTGTCTGTCCACTCTAGATGGGCGACGCTGTTGGCCTGGAATGCATGCCTAGCGGCAGGTGCCCTATCAATTGAGGCATTATCATCCATTAACCTAGATCCTGAACTTTGCTGCTATGCTCTTGCCGTGAGGGGGGGGGGAGGAGAGGGGAGAGGGAGAGGGGCAGGAGGGGGGAGAGGGGGGCAGGAGGGGAGGGGTGGGGAGAGAAATGATTGTGATGACCTCATTCAAATGCCGATAGACCTTCATAGTTCCCCTGGAAAATCACAAAGATCGGTACCCCCCCCCCCTCACCCTCTCCAACTCCCTCTCCTCCCCTCCCCCAACGCCCCCCTCCCCCTCTCCCCCCCCCCCCAGCTGCCATCCCTCCGTAACGATCGAGTTCAGCGACAGTACATTATGCAAGTTAATTTTCGCGTTGTTTCTGCACTGGCTGACATCCCTCGCTGACATCAAACGCAAATTTAGCCTCATCAGTGAATGCCAACGCGACGCCACGAGCACAAGTTTCAAAAACGATACCTGTCTGGCCGAACAATTCAGATGTTCACGCTGCTTTAACATTTTGGGAGGAGCAAGTTTTCGAAACACACACACACACACACACACACACACACACACACACACACGCACGCTCCCCCACCCCCACCCCACACACGCACGCACGCACACACACACACACACACACACACACACACACACACACACACACTCGTGCGCGCGCGCACGCATACACGCACGCAGCCACGCACCCATTCCCCCACCTACACACACAAACACGCAAAACCAAACTGATGCAGAAACGAAATCTGAGAGACACACAAAGGAGGGAGGTTTGAGGAAATGGGAAGTGGGAGGAGGGGAAAGGGGAAGAGAGGAGGAGGATGGTAGGGCAAGGCGGGGGGTGCAATCAAGCAGTGGAAATGAAGGGATGGTCTGTTTGAGTTCAAACCCGCCACCCGTCTGCCCTCCTGCCCGCTTGACATGCATATTAAGCGACCCGCTGGCTAGTTGCCTCTGATGGCACGCTTGGTTTGACAAAAGCGTGCGCGTGTGTGCGCATGCACACGCCACCGTATTTGCTCTCGGGGAGGCGGGGTGGAGAGGATAATAGGAGACGGGATAGAAAGGGAGGGAACTGAAGGGACGAGAGTGATCAGGATGAGGAAGAAGGGAGTTAATTGTAGAGCAGGACTTTGTGACAGATGAGATTTGGACAGCTGCTGAAGAAAATGGGGCGAAAGAGGACTGTGTCCTGGCTGCGTTTTTCATCCATCTCACATTCCCATGACAGAACCCAGAGTTTTCGCGGTAGGAGTTACAGACTACACAAAGTG
>CM065722.1:34275532-34280532 GCA_033310375.1 Conus canariensis | reverse complement strand
CTCTCCTCTCAACTTACGAATATATGAGTAATCGTGTCATTTTCCGACGTATGCTTGTATATATTTGGGGAGGGGGACGAATTGGGAAGCTGGGTGAGGGAAGTGGATGCGTGGGTACGCGTGCGTGTGCGTGCGTGAGTACGTGCGAGCGCGCGCGTGCGCGCGAGTGTGTGTGTGTGTGTGTGTGTGTGTGTGTGTGTGTGTGTGTGTGTGTGTGTGTAGTGTGTGTGTGTGTGTGTGTGTGTGTGTGTGTGTGTGTGTGTGTGTGTTTCTAATTCCATAAATGAACGTAAACATAATTTGTTCCTCTTACTTTTTTCCTTCTCTCTCTCTCTCTCTCTCTCTCTCTCTCTCTCTCTCTCTCTCTCTCTCTCTCTCTCTCTCTCTCTCTCTCTCTCTCTCTCCAGAAGTTTCAATATAATGATGACCTGATATTTTGCCCTGGATGCTAAATCCTCAAGGCAATGAGAAAAAGTAACGCCAGTGGAGAATATAGCACCTAGATATTTATATTGGTTAACAATCTCTAGTTGCATATTATCGTAAAACTATTTTTCTATTGAAGCAATATAACCGCCATTTCTAAACACAATAACTTTTGATTTTTCCAGATTCACTATTAAGTCAAGTTTCTTTGCTGTTTTACTCAAAACGTTCAGCTGTGTCTGAAGACCTATGACAGTGGACGCCACGAGCGCCACATCGTCAGCAAACAGCAGAATCAATAGCTCTATGAAGTCAGGAGATAAAGGAATACTATGCTTACCATGCTCTGTAATTTCTTCAGCAAGTTCATTTATAAATAAAGAAAATAAATCCGGGCTATATATTTATCCTTGCTTCAGGCCTTTGGGACACATCAAAGTATTAGATAAGTCTCCCCTAGCCGTGACAATGGTGTACATACTTTTAATTGCATTGTACACCTTTCCTTTTATACCCTTTTTCTTTAAGACTAACCAAAGTCGATTTCTATCAATCAGGTCGAAAGCCTTTTTAAAATCAATAATAGCCACGTATAGCTTTTGGTGGTTAGAAAGCTGCTTTTGCACTAGAGATAGGAGTGTAAATATATGGTCAGTGGTACTATAGCTCTTTCTAAAACCAGCCTGTGCATCGTTTATTACACTATTATCCTCGATCCATTTGGTTAAGCGTTTATTCAGAATGTAGCTGTATAATTTAGAACTGATATTCAACAGGGAATTACCTCTATAATTATCAGGGGAATTGATATCACCTTTCTTGTGCAACGGTTGAATAAGAGCTTCACACCATGCAGAGGGAAAGATTCCAGAATCAAAGAGTTTGTTGAAATATTTCTTAAGAAAAAGCAGAACGGTGGGCGTAGCATACTTATAAAACTCTCCAATAAGTCCGTCTGGACCAGGAGCTTTGTTTCTTTTTAAAGCCTTTATCGAGTCTAAAATTTCTCCTTCTATTATATCTTGATCAGGAAAACTGGTACCACAGTCAACATCAAGCAAACAGTCATCTTCTGCATGAAAGCCTTGAAACTTGGAGTCATGTAGGGTCAACTCTTCATTAAATAATCGTTCAAAATGCTTAAACCAGTCTATGTTGGATATTGAGTTTGACACAACAGAACTACTTCTTGTTGACTTCAGAGTCCTCCAGAATTGTTTAGAGTCACTACCATTTTTATTAAGAGTTCGCAGAACACATTGTCGATATAACTGCTGCTTATAGCGGAGTAAATCTTTGTACAAATAACAATAATTAAATCTCAGGTCAACGGCGTCAGGGCTATTAGCAAGTCTTACCTGGCTGAACATTCTCAGTGCCTGTCTTACATGACGGCGTTTAACAGAGCATTCTATATCAAACCACGAGCAGCGCTTGTCGTTACCAATGATAATATCTTTATTCATGCACTGACCAGGTACAGAAAGACCCTCGTTGAATTTGGCTAGAGCATGTTCGAAATCAATATCGACAAATTTAACAGCTTCATCAAAAATTGAAGTTACAACATCAGATCCAAGTGCACAAACAAAATCATTTTCTTTAACTGGATCCCACACATACTTTTGCAATTTTGTAATTTTAGGTGCTACCGGTTTCAGACTACGGTTTGGAAAACCTACCTTAAGTTCAACGGGCATATGTTTGGATTCTATCCGCTGAGTTACTTTCAACTCGCGGCACGATGAGATTAAGCTTCTTGAAGAGATAAAGTAGTCGATTACACTTGAACCATTGTGGGCTATATACGTATAATTGCCGTTTTCATCACCAGGTAGAAAACCGTTCAACATTACTAATTCAAAGTACTGACAAATGTTAATTAAATAGTGACCAAAATCGTTTATTGAACGATCTTTTGACGCACGGAAGAGGTCATCACAGGGAGTATCATCTCCACTGTTGAAGTCCCCATCATAAACAGAAAGTGTGTCCCCAAAATTATACTTCAAACTTTTTGATTGTCAGATCCAGCCAATCCTTACTTATGGAGCCGAAGTATGGGGCTTAACTGCAAACCTCTCGGCTACAGAAAAAATACATTTGTTTGCACTCAAGAGATTCTTGAATGTTTTTATAAAAACGCCTGATGCCTTGGTTTATGGAGAAACTGGTAGGTCTCCACTTTATATAAACATTTATGCTAAATGCGTAAGTATTGGATACATATCCTTAATATGCTTGACAATCGTCTTCCCAAAAAAGCATATAAGATATTATATGATTTACATTGCCGGGGTAAAAACAATTGGGTTACGTCAGTCTGCCTCACATTAAATCGTTACGGTTTTGGATATGTATGGGAAAATCAAGGAGTTCCCAACGTAAAAGTTTTCCTTTCAAAATTCAAAAGTCCGCTAATCGATTGTCATTTTCAAGAATGGTATAGCCACATGGAATGTAAGGACCGATTTCTCTTTTACTTTTCTTTTAAGGAGTTTTGGGAAATTCCAAATTATCTGTTCACTGTAAACAACGTGAGCAGTCGTAAAAACTTGATACGGTTCAGACTTGGTGTATCCTGTTTGAACACACACAAACTGCGGTATTCGAGCGTCCCCCGTGAAGCACTGTGCTGTCCGTTCTGCCCGTGTGAGTTGGAATCCGAATATCATTTTCTGATAGTATGTCCAAAATACAAAGTTATTCGCGAGCGTTACATACCTTTCAAGTTTTATGGACGACCATCGGTTTTTAAGATGTCGTTACTGCTCGCCAACGGCAAATTCTGTAATGCTTTGGCTACATTCATCACGAAAGCTTTTGACATCAGATGTGGAAAGACTGATGTGATTTAGAACCATTGTTCCTGCATACACCGTCAAAGTTGCCTTAATAATATCATACCGATTGCGTATGATTGCGGTGTGTGTGTGTGTGTGTGTGTGTGTGTGTGTGTGTGTGTGTGTGTGTGTGTGTGTGTGTACGATGAGAGAGAGAGAGAGAGAGAGAGAGAGAGAGAGAGAGAGAGAGAGAGAGAGAGCGAACACGATTGTTGATTATTTTTCGCGAGATTTATTGTTTAGCTTTGTGTGTTTCGCGAGATTTATTGTTTAGCTTTGTGTGTTTATGTATATACTGTATTTGACGATGCATTGATTTCTTTCCCTACTTATTTCAGTTGCGATCAATTTCATTTTGTGTCTACCCCCTCCCTCTGTTCCCATTGACACGGGCATGTGGCCTAATTCAATTAAAACATTGTCATCTCTCTCTCTCTCTCTCTCTCTCTCTCTCTCTCTCTCTCTCTCTCTCTCTCTCTCTCTCTTACATGAGACACCCAGTTTATCTTGCCTCTATTATCTAGTTCTAATAGCATTTTATACGCTTTATGAGGCAATCTATGTTCAGCCATCTGAGTTAGTTTTATCCAGTATTTAATACATTTAACAGTGGAGTGCAAAGATATAGGGTATCTGTCAGTCTCACCATACACAAGATCATTTGGTGTTTGTGGCGATACACCCAAGAACTTCTTTAAAGCAAATAAATGGACCTTTTCGCATTGCGCAGCAGCAGTATCAAGACCCCAAAGTTCAGCCCCATATTGTAACATAGGTAAGATTTGGGCATCAAACAGTTTCAAAAACAAGGCAAAAGATTCATTGTTCAGCATCGACAACTTCTTCATAATACATAGCAGTGCATTTTTGGCTCGGCAAGCAATATCTTTACAAGCAAAAGTAAAACTTAAATGCGTAGAGAAATATATACCCAAATACTTGTATACATTAACAACAGGCATACTTACCGAATTATATGTCCATTTTTCTCTAGCAGAGAGGTAGCCGCCCTTTCTGAAAACGATTATGTTACTTTTACTCATATTTATTTTCAACTGGAGCGAATCAGCGGCCCTCTGCAAACTATTTAACTGAGTTTGGAGCCCTATTATTGTCTCTGCTATTAATGCAACGTCATCAGCAAGAAGTAGGATAAATATTTCCATAGCATCTCTTATCAAATGGGCGCCATGTCTTCCGGAGTTTATCACTTCCAAAGTCAGCTCATTAATGAATAAAGAAAACAAAACTGGGCTGCAAACATCACCCTGTTTAACACCAGATGTACAATTGATATAATCTGTTAAAGCAGCACCACATCGCACCCTTGCCTTTACACAGTCATACATACTCATTGTGCATTTATACATCTTTCACGAATACCATTTTTTAATAAAATGGGCCAAAGTAAAGTTCTGTTCACAGAATCAAATGCTTTCTCAAAATCGATGAAAGCAACATACAATTTACGATTCAGACAAAACTGTTTTTGGACGAAAGCTAATAATGTAAACATATGGTCTATGGTGGAATAATGTTGTTTAAAACCAGCTTGAAATTCGCCTGTAATATTATTATCCTCAACCCAAACTTGAAGTCTTTTATTAATAATCGTGCTATATACTTTACCGCACACATTACACAGCGATATTCCTCTGTAGTTGTTTGGATTTGTAACATTGCCCTTTTTGTATAATGGCACTACAATTGATTCACACCAGCTTTCAGGGT
>CM065722.1:34268032-34273032 GCA_033310375.1 Conus canariensis | reverse complement strand
GAAAAAATGTAAACACGTGTCTTTACTCGGCATGTATAATGATTTGTTTAAAGAAAGAAAACTTTACAGAAATGTAACATGATTAAACTATGCAAACGGCAAATAGATTGTCATCTTTCGTATATGTATAAGCGATAGTGAGACGCTGGGATAGATGACATTCCCCCACTCACCCCGCCCCCCCCTCCCCCCCCCCACACACACACACGCAACGCACGCACGCACTTGCACATGCACACACTCACACACTTGTATCGTGCTAACATCTTCGAAGGTGGTGAATTAAATAACGGTCAAATACGCAGGAAATTCACTTCTGGTGACCCTTGGACTTCTAGCCAAAGAGGGTGAAAAGAGCGAAACTTGAAAGCCATTTCAACAGGTCTACAGCGTATTTAACCTTGTCGATCAAAGGCCTTAGTTGAAGAGGAGACTTAAAATTCTTTGGGGATAAGCAGGATGACTTTAACTGTTTTTCTGCTCCTCTGCTGTGTTCATGTGGAAGCTTTTGTTCGAGGGTTTGAGGTTAATCGAGAAACATTTAGCGTTACCTGTGTGAAACGCACTCACGGCAACCCTATGACAGGAATGTGGCAGATAGAAATATCTTGTTAAGGGAAAAGCGCAGGACACGCGCTCTCAGAATTTCATTGAATCGATCAGGAGTGACTTGACTTGTGTCCGACATGTCAGTCCCTACGCCTAATGATTTTTAACTGTTACACACACTTGAATATAATCCACACACACACACACACACACACACACACACACACACACACACACACACACACACACACACACAAACACACACACACACACACACACACACACACATATGGAGACAGAGAGACACACACCTACACACACACACACACACCACACACACACACACACACACACACACACACACACACACACACACACACGCGCGCGCGCGCGCGGGCGCGCGCGCGCGCACAGAGAGAGAGAGGAGAGAGGAGAGAGAGAGAAGAGAGAGAAGATGATCCGTGCACAGGTTTGAGGTGCCAAGCATTGCATCACAAGATTGCCTCCTGCCTGGTTGAATGGAACTTGAAGAGTTCATCCCCGTGCCAGCTCTCTTTCAGTTATGCGTGGAGAAGACGATGAGACTTCATTCACCTCATTATGACTCATTGACGTGATCTTGCGTCACGATTATGTAAGTCCAGGAAAGGTTGAGTGGTTTGTATGTTTTTACTTTTCACTTGTTTGTATGCTACCTTTAGTCTCCCTATTTCCGTCAGTTCTACGGCCTGTATTTTCATAATAAGCACTGTGTTTGTATATCTGTTTCTGTATCTAATTACTGTACTTCTTGCATATAGCCCTGCTTCACACCATCTGAAAGTGTGACCGGCATGTGCAGGTATAAAGGAAGCAGTTTATGATTAAGCATGGTGTCCCACGTATTGTCTCATCGTTTCATGTCTAAGGAATTGAAAAGGAGGCGATAGCAATACTAAGTAGAAGAGCACTCGAGAGAGTGTAGACCTCTGCCACTCTTTCATCGGGATCCAGATCCATTGTAAGAAACCCTCACTCCTTCACCCCAAATGATGTGCTTAAGTACTGATGGAGAATAAATAGGTTTCAGTGGTATACATGTACTTTTATTTTGAAGATCTATCTCAAACTTCTCTGTGCAGACCATCATAAATGGAACTATAATTTTTGTTTTGAAACGCGAAGGAATAGTAAGTATGCAATGAAAGAGTCATTTCCTATGTTACCATTGAAAATACTTATTCAGCACTCGTCCTTGACCAGAGACCTTTCAATCCACGCTCTCATTTACACTTTTGGGCTGCCTTCCAGGGTACAGACACCTGAAGAGCTATCTGCTCGTGCTAAACATCCGTTTTCCATGCCGTTCAGTCTAATATTAGCCGTTGAATGTTTCACATATTCTGTCGACTTTTCTTCGAGAAGTATGATATAATAGGCATCGTCCACACTGATGCCCAAACTGGTTTTCTCTTCTAAAAGTTGCGCAAAAGTTTACGCATGCATTCAACCATGGAACAACAGGGGAACATCTCATTCGAGGGATTCTTCTGGAAACGGAGTCAGGGCCAATGTTAACATTGAGGGAAGTATCCTCCCGTACTGAATCAGCCCAAGGGACATTGGAACCCACAGTCCTGGGATCATACGATCGCAAGATCAGCACTCTATTAGCCGAGCAATTCCTATGTACTTTTTAAAGGGCATGGAAAATTTCCAATGCCACTGTTTACTTCACTGCAAAGTTTTAACATTTCATGAAAATATATTGTTTTGCAGATTGTTATCAGCTGGTGGGCAGTGGACTTCATAGTGTTTGTGTTCGGGGGAACATTTGTAATCATGTATTGTATGGATACTTGATCCATCATTTGATCCAAATCTGCACCACGGATCTGAATCAAAATGAAATGAGTTCCATTATGAACCTTATTGCATGTTTCTACTAATTTCTGACGAACATTGGCACCGTACTCTTTGTGTAATCTTGCTGACAAACAAACGCACGCGGCTGAAGACATACTCACCTTGGAGGAGGAAATAGGGATGTGAGAAAAACAACTGCCACTGCCTTAACTGGATAGACCTGGTGTTCTGTCATGAGAAAACAGGAACTCATTCTTGTGGCCAAACAATGTGCTGACGTCGATGGAGAATGCCCCTAGCGCTTGTATGAAAACAGCACTGAAAACAGGCAAAGAAAACACCAAAAAATGTATGAGTATATTGAGCAGGTCTGAGTGAATGTATCGTTGAAGCATAAACATTCTGTTCTGTACTACAGACAAAAAAAGGCAAAATTGGAATTGGTCTTAGAATCTTTGCGAAGGTTGTTGAAATCAGATGTGAACAAAGGGCAAATGGATTATGACACTTAAATGTCTTCTAGAATGGAAGTAATACACCAAAACAAAACCAAACACTTTAAAACTTGCGATTATAGCTTCGTATTACTAACTGCAATTGGAACTATCTTTTAACTCTGGTTTTCTTCTTTATTGCCTTCGGCAAGACATTGCCAGATCGACATATCTCAGGCATCAAAAAGTTAATTAAATGCCTTATGTATCAAAACGCGAACTTCAAGCGGCAGAATTTTCCAAGTTGCTGCCTTTGTTACCTCCAGTAGCGCGAGATTGAAGGTTTCCGGTGCACGGAACACTTGATACGATTTAGAGCTGGCGTAGCATCATTTTGACAGTCGAAGGAAGAGATGCGTGATGTGCCACACGTTATGATGTAAACACACACCTAAAAGTCACTTTAAAATTGTCGTCCTTCATTTTACTTTTACTGATGCTTTCTAATTACAACTAATATTTCAAATGTCAATACGATACTGAAAGATGATATTCGACGGATGTTCTCTCTCTCTCTCTCTCTCTCTCTCTCTCTCTCTCTCTCTCTCTCTCTCTCTCTCTCTCTCTCTCTCTCCTCCTTCTCCTCCTCTCCCTTCCTCCCTCATCCCTCACCTCTCCCTCTCTCTCCCTGCCCTCTCCCTCTCTCTTTCTTTCTGTCTGTTCTGTCTCTTACTCTCTCTCCGCCTGTCTAACTGTCTCTCTCTGTCTCTGTCTCTATCCCTATATCTCTGTCTGTGTCCCTGTTTCTGTCTCTGTCTGTCTCACTGTTTCTCTCTATCACTGTCTGTCTGTCTGTTTGAATGTATGTATGTCCGTCTGTCTGTATGTATGTATGTCTCTGTCTCTCTGTCTCTTTGTCTCTGTCTCTCTGTCTCTGTCTCTGTCTCTCTCTCTCTCTCTCTCCCTCCTCTCTCTCTTCTATCTATCTATCTCTGTCTTCTGTTTATTGAAATGGACTAATGATAAAAACATAGCAAACGAAACATGTCCAGTCCATCCTACAAAATGCACTACACCTAATCTGCAAAAGGAGAAGTCGAGTCCCCTTCAGCAGGGACTGAGCTGTCAATAAATAGACATTGCTTAATGAAGAACGCTTGCATTCATATCTCACCGCTTTTCTCCTTTTTCTACCTCTTCTCTCTCTCTCTCTCTCTCTCTCTCTCTCTCTCTCTCTCTCTCTCTCTCTCTTCTCTCTCTCTCTCTCTCTCTCTCGCTCGCTCGCTCGCTCGCTCTGCTCCTGGTTCTGTTGATTCTTCATCCCCCCTACGTTCCCAAATCCATTTCCTAACCCGTCCCCTCGGCCGGTCAAGTATTAAGTACCTTCTCAGTATCAACAGGAAAAGAAGTTATTCCCACAAAGTGTCAGCATTTCCACCTCTGGAAATGGGAACGCTGCCAAGTGGAAAATGAAATTTCCGCCACACACCAAACGTCTCCAGTGACCAGCTTTCTTAAAACAGTCTGGAGCGGGCGGAGATGGGAAGAGATGGCCGTGCAAGAGGAAATAGTGCTGGTCGCTCGCTACAAGGGACGATTATGATAAAACGTAGCATACCTTTTCACGACTCTCTCTCTCTCTCTCTCTCTCTCTCTCTCTCTCTCTCTCTCTCTCTCTCTCTCTCTCTCTCTCTCTCTCTCTCTCATGTTTTGCTCTGATTAATAGTAGCAGAACTTCTCCCTTGTTGCAGTCGTGTGGAAGAGGGTACTCTCATCATCAGGGTCATGGCTCAATGATTCCAAAGTTTTTACTCTAAAGTAGGGACCAAGACATCATTTGTCTTGTACTTTCTAAGACATTTCAAAAGACCAGTCTATGTATGTGCGTGTGTGTGGGAAGGGGTCCGTTTGACGGGTATGAGGGGAAGGCGAAGAAGAGGTCCACAATAGGTCAACAACCCCTGGACAAACACGCTGATTTTAACTCTCTCTCTCTCTCTCTCTCTCTCTCTCTCTCTCTCTCTCTCTCTCTCTCTCTGAGACCTACAAACATACGCATACACGCGTACACACACACACGCACAAACATACCTACACACACTCATATATATGCATGCAAACACACACACACACACACACACACACACACACACACACACACACACACACTTA
>CM065722.1:34238032-34263032 GCA_033310375.1 Conus canariensis | reverse complement strand
GACTTATCGCCCTATCTTGCGTCATGCACACATCCGATTATAAAAGTTCTGGGAAGGTTGCGTGGATTGTATATTTTTCACCTTCGCTTTTTTGTACGCTAACTTACGAGTCTCCCTGTTTCCATCAGTTTCACATCCTCTATTTCCACCATGTATTCTGTGCCTGTGTATGTGTTTCTCTGTCTCATTACTGGAATTTCTTCGTAGAGCCCTTGCCTCACGCCGGATAGAAATTTGACATATGTGTATAGGAATGAGGGATTCAGGTATGTCTTGGACGGTATTTCATGCATTGCCTCATTATTCAAGTTCTTAAGAATGGAAAACGAGACGTTGCCAACACCAACTAGAATAGCACTCAGGAGAGCGCAGACTTCTGCCGTCCTTTGGTATATTAAGGTCAAACAGTAACGCCGCCCTTTGACACAGATGCACACCAATATGTAGGGCACCCTTATCCCTTTCCCTAAAAATGTTTACTGTAATGATGGAGAATAAAGCAGTCTGGGCAGGTAGGTTTTCATTCCATATATAGAATTTTAAATTTCAGTGCGCAAGTAACTTCATGAATGGAAATGCAATTTACCTTTTTGACCAGGGAGGGGTTAGCAAGTATAGACTGTGAAAGTCATGTCCTATGTCATTATTGAGAGTAATTATATAGCGCCTGTTCTTGGTTAGATGACCAAGCTCTATGTGTTTTATGACCGCGCTCTTGTTTGCACAACGGGCTGCCTACCTGGGTAAAGCTGACAGAAGCTAATTATTCGTATTCCATATCATTCAATCGAATATCAGTCACTCAGTTTTGTTTTACTTATTCCGCCGATTTTTCACGGAGGATGCTTGCTGTCTCTCTGTCGTCCATACTGACGGCCAATTGGGCCTTCTTTCCTGACAGTTGAAATGGGACTTTACATATGCGATATATGTTACTGTGCGCTCAAGCGTGGAACCTCTATACACAGTCTCATTCGAAGGACTTTTCAGGAAACAGAGTCAGAACCAATGGTAGCACTAAGGGGAAAACCCACATGTACTGAATAGGCCCAACAGACATTTGAACCCACAACTCCAGGATCACTATTATCGTGATTCCAGCGCTCTACCAGCTGAGCTATACTCTGGTATATTTTTAGATACGGTATGGGAAAGTCGGAATGTTACTATTTACATCACAAGAAAGTTTCAACATTCCCTGAAGATATATGACTCCAAAGACAGTAATCAACACTTTAAAAAGTAACTTCACAATGGTAATTCTCAGGGGGAAATTTGTCAAGCAATATTGATTTATGGATACTTAATCACCATTTGATACAAATGTGCACCACGAGTCTGCATCTAAATTCATTGGGTTTCTTCATGGATGGTATCCCATCTTTCAACCAAGTTTGGTGAAAACAAGTTCAGTAGTATATGTGTAACCATGCTGACATATGAAAAAAAAACAAGCCTACGGACGTGGATGGAAATATACCCACCATGGTAGAGGTAGTAATGATGTAAAATAAATAAATAAATAAATAAAAAATAATCTGTTTATGCCTGAAATGCAGCTTGTGTTCTGTCAGTGAGGGAGCAATACTGATTGTTTTATAATAAAACAATGTGTTGCAGTCGATGGAAGATAACCAGACTGACATTAAAATATTACTGAAAGCTATTGAGGTAAGGAAGTGTATAAGTGTATCATGCGTGTCAATGTATCGGTGAAAGGTAAACATCCTTTCCTATGCCCATGAAGAAAAGGCACGACGAGAACTGTGTCTGTGTGTTTCTTTTTTAATGATTTTTGTTATCAGTTATGAGTTTTGGGGGAGATTTTTACATTTTGCTTGAAGGTCCCCTTAAAGAAAATGATTGGCTAAAAACAGAAAAAAGAAGAAAAGAAAAACGAAAACGCTCTGAAACTTTTGTCTGTAAGATTTCTATTTATTATTGCAAGTGTTCATTGTTTTTATGTATATAACTTTTTCTTTTGTTTTTCTCTTTGACAGCATGAGTTAAGACATAACCAGCTGAAACATATCTCATGCACCAAAACCTTAATTCAAGGCTAAAGAATTTTCGGATCAAAGTTGCTATTTTTTGCTATCTAATGTGACACGAGACTGTGTATCTGCCCTATGCCGTAGCTGACGTCAATGCAGGAGACGAATAGTCTACTCTATTGAGTATAGCCCCTTCACTGGAGATGACTAAAAGATCGAGCTTAACACTCTCATGCCATTGCGATCGCAATTTGTTTTCTATTCCTTTTTGGTACGTCGTATACGTCATGTGGTAAATTAAGTATGTTGTCTGAGAACTCAACGTAGCGAAGTCTGTGGCCAGTCAAAACATTCATTTTTCAAACATATATATCTCTCTCTAATCGGGCCTATTCTGAAGAAAAAAAAAAAACCCAGAAGGTGACGCCTGTCTTACCAGTGCAAATTAAATGACCTTTTCTCACTTTATAACCAAATCTGGACAGTCAAACGTTTGATTGGAAGTTCACGCCAGGATAACGATCGGGATATCGACAGTCTGCAACACAGGCGCACCGTTTCACAACTTGGTTAAGGCAAATTCTATTTCTGAACTGTTGAGCTGACTGATGAGGCAAAATGGCTTTGGGCGTGTCCACCCATCTGCTTCTGTCCCTTGAAAACGGCGAAGTCACTCTCATTGAATGCGAACTGTCACTCAGATTGCTTCCTGTGAAGATTTCCGGACATCTAAATAGCGACGATAAGTTTAATAATTTAATTCTTAATGCAACTAGCATAACGATCAGGGATTTCAGAGCAGTTTGAATCTACAGTTTGAAAACGGAGTGACTGAGGGCGGAAAAAGAGGCAAAATTTAGAAAGAGAGGGGGTTAGTTACCGCCAAGGACACAGACAAACAGAGTAAAGGACTAGACACAATGCATTTCGACCTCTTGGGTCTTCTTCTGTGTCCTTGGTGGTAACTAAACCCCTCTCTTTCTAAATTATATAATATAAATTTTGTTTTCGCCTGAAGAAGACCCAACAGGTCGAAATGCATTTTGACCTCTTGGGTCTTCTTCTGTGTCCTTGGTGGTAACTAAACCCCTCTCTTTCTAAATTATATAATACAAATTTTGTTTTCGTTGAAGAAGACCCAACAGGTCGAAATGCAGGGTGTCTAGTCCTGTACTCTGTTTGTCTGTGTCCTTGGCGGTAACTAACCCCCTCTCTTTCTAAACTTTGAATCTACAGTTAATGTTCCTTTAAAGACTGCAGACAAAGTTTTCGGTGCAGAAAATGACTAATTATCTGTGCACGAGCTGACGCAGTATATTATTTCTTTTTTACAGTTGAAGAAATAGATGCGTAATGTACAATGCGTTGTGATTTAAACATATATGTACAGGTAACATGAATTGTTGTCCATCAGTTTATGTTTACTAATATCTTTTCTAGAACAAGAGCGGTTTTTGGGTATTAACATGATATTATGAGATAACATTTGACAAATGTTCTCTCTCTCTCCCCTTTCTCTCTCTCTCTCTCTCTCTCTCTCTCTCTCTCTCTCTCTCTCTCTGTTTTTTTTCCTGTAATACATTTTGAGATGCAAAATCTGAAAACTTCGTTGCAGTGAAGGAAAAGAGAAAACAAAGCATGGCAAGTCCATCCGATAAAATGCACTACCCGTTTTCTTCTTTTTTCTTTCTTTTTCTTTTTTATTTGAAATGCACTAACCTGATCTGCAAAGGGAGAAGTCGAGTCCCCTTTAGCAGAGACTGAGCTGTCAATAAATAGAATTGATGTAGAACTTTTCCGTTCATAATCCACCTCCTTTCTCTTCTTCCTATCCTTCCCCTCCCCCCACCCCCCACCCCTCTCTCTCTCTCTCTCTCTCTCGCTCCATCTCTCTCCCTCCCCCCCCTCTCTCTCCCTCTCTCTCTCTCTCTCTCTCTCTCTCTCTCTCTCTCTCTCTCTCTGTCCTCCCCGTTGAGTGCTAACACTGTTCTGCTCTCCTTCCCGAATCCAGTCCCCCTCCCGTGCCCTTGACTGGTAAGTATCACGTGCCATCTTAGTATTAACAGTAGAAGAAGTTATTTTAGCAGAGTGTGTCATCATTCTCACCTCTAGAAAATGCAAGGACCGACAAGTGGAAAATGAACTGTCAGCCACACGGAGCGGAGATGGATAGAGTTGTCCGTGCAAAAGGGAAACGCCGTTGGTCGCTACAAGGGACGATTTCATTCTGTGTTCAGATAAAACTAAGTTTATACTTTGAATTATAAATTCGGTTACATAGGCAGTAACACACTTTTCTTCTCTAGCACTCAATTTCGTTTATTTATGGTCATATCCCCCCCCCCCCTCTCTCTCTCTCTCTCTCTCTCTCTCATCTCTCCTCTCTCCCTCTCCCTCCCTCCCTTCCTCTCTCTCTCTCTCTCTCTCTCTCTGTCTCTCTCTCTCTCCTCGCGCGCGCGCTGCCTCAAGCATATTTTTCATGTCTTGATATAGTAGAAATTAACAGAAGTGCTGTATCTTTGAAATTCTCTTTCATGGTAGCAGTAATGTGCAAGAGGATACGATCGTTATCAGGTTTATAGCTCTCGTGATAAAATAGTTTTCACTCTAAACCAGGGAACAAATTATAAATTGTCTAGTATTGTCTAAGAACAAAACAGTAAAGACCAGTCTTGTTCGCGTATGTGTGTATGCGTGTCCTGGAAGGGGTCAGGTTCAGGGTTAGGAGGGGAAAGGGAAGAAGGGATCCACAATAGGTTTAACAATTCTCTCTCACTCTCTTACTATATCTCTGTCTCTCTCTCTCTCTGTCTCTCTGTCTCTCTGTCTCTGTCTCTGTCTCTCTGTCTGTCTGTCTGTCTGTCTGTCTCTCTCTCTCTCTCTCTTTCTCTCTCTCACGCTCTCTCTGTCTGTATGTCTGTCTGTCTCTCACTTTCTCTCTCTCTCTCGCTCTCTCTCGCACTCTCTCTCTCTCTCTCTCTCTCTCTCTCTCTCTCTCGCTCTCCCTGTCTGTCTGTCGGTCTGTCTCTCTGTCTCTGTCTCTGTCTCTGTCTCTGTCTCTCTCTCTCTCTCTCATACCTACAAATACTCACGGACACACCCACACAAACCCACCCACTCAACTACACAAAATTACACACACACACACACACACACACACACACACACACACACACACACACACACACACACACACACCACACACACACATACACACACGCGCGCGCACGCAGAGAGAGAGAGAGAGAGAGAGAGAGAGAGAGAGAGAGAGAGAGAGAGAGAGAGAGAGAGAGAGAGGAATGTCAAATACCGATCTTCCTGAGACGTAAAGTGTATAACCACAGTCTGTACCTACACTACCGGTCATTCCTTCAGAGAAGGCGTAAACGTATATCTGCATAATGCACACCACTTTCCACCCTGAACCTCATAACCCATATCAACAAGAAACAACTGCATCAGAAGTCCTCCAGACCTGTCATTAGATGACCTGGATGTGCCCACTACATGAGAATATGGGACATCTGCTGACAGTTATCCGAGACGCTTGGATCCCTTCCTGGCTGCACATGTCTCTTCCCTCTGACAGCTACTGTCGACTTGCTGTTGGGATCTGAAATCCCTGGGCGGATTGTGTGTCTGGCGTTTATAATGACGGTTAGACGGACGTCGTGGACAAAATGAATGACGTGTGTTACACATCCGCGGTCAAGTGAATGAAGGTCATGGCGGGGATGTCTGGATGTGGGGTTTCAGTGGCTTGTTTATTGTGTGGAAATGTTTCATTGTTGTGCATGTGTGATGTAGTCCACAGCGTTATGATTTGACTTGGCATGTTTGTAACACGTAAAGTGTGATCTGCTGACCTGAACGCTGTTGAACCCTATCCTTTCATGCATGCTCCTTGTCCTGTGACATATTACAACACTGAGTGTACTAAATTGTTCTCAATTTTGACACTGAAAATAAGTTTTGGAACTTAGCTTGTATAATTGGGATTATCCACACGTTTCGTGGGAAAAAAAGTCAGAAAAAACTAACAAGATCTAAAGTAATCATCCAATTAACTAATTAACGAACTTATAACCAACCCACTCAACTTCCAAAGTCAGTTGTGAGCTAATCAACAGACAGATAAACGACTAATTGTTAACATACTCCACTTCTTACTGTGTTAACACAATATGTAGGAAAGAGGTTGGGTATAGAGATTCAACGAAATTAGCTCGAAGATTCTACCTTGGAGAATGCCATACTGCAGAGGGAGAGGGGGCGGTACCTAACAAACAACGAAAACAGGTTAGGATTTCTACTAATAAGGTAAGATTGTAATTATTTAAGGACTATGGTTAAATAGCATGAAACTGCTACACCCCAACATAATTCGAGTTTGAATTATGTTTATGGCAGCAGCAATATCAAGCAAAGTAGCAATGACACAAGGTTGTTATCAGTGGGCCAAAGCAGACTTTCAGTAACATAGTAGACAGTTAGTTGTGTCCTGTGGTTTTGTCTGTTTGCAGACTGTTAGAATACGCGAACTTCGTGTGTAGTGGGAGGGGTGAGGTAGGAAGAAAGAAGAAGAAGAAGAAGAAGAAGAAGAAGAAGATAATGATGATGATGATGATGATCTTGATGATCATGATGATCATGATGCCGATGATGATGCTGATTATGACGCTGATGATAATGCTGCTGCTGATGATGATGAGAGAGACAGACAGTCAGACAAACAGAGAGAGAGAGAGAGAGAGAGAGAGAGAGAGAGAGAGAGAGAGAGAGAGAGAGAGAGAGAGAGAGAGAACGATAACCAACAATGACTATGAATGGAATTCCTCATGAAGAAATCCCATTATCATTTTTAGCCCCTCAAGAGCAAACACGACAAGAATGCATTCTGCTTTTGCTTAAAAAGGCCATTGAAATAATTGATAACAGTCTGCCTTTTTTCGTGTTTAGAGACGTGAATTGTAGCCTGAATTAAGTAACGCCTAACAAGAAGACAACAAAGAGGGCAGTTGGCAAAGACATTGCTGGAATGGCGCTGATGGTAGCATCATGCGGTCCTACCTTATGGGCAAACTGAAGTGCATTCAAAGAGCGTGAATTTCGATGATTTTCAGTTTGAGTTTATGTGGAAGAGCACGAGTCTGAAATCGTCAGAAACTGCGAATTTTTACACCAAAAGTTGAAGGACTCCGGCATTTAATTTCCGACACTCTCCGTCTATGTGTATAATATAGTATGAATCTTAATGTGTGTTGCAAAGAAGGGTTTATGTGTGCAGTGTGTTGTGTACAGCATCGGGGAAACATTTCCCCTTCGTACTGGACCTCTCTCTCGTACGAATGCTTCTTTCCATCAATTATCAAGGACAGTCTGGTTACAGAGAATACAGAGAACGCTCCATGATGATAAAGGAACATATAATGCCACTGGATTTCAGTCAGTCAGATCTAGTATTTTGACAGAAAGAAGCCCTTGTACATTCAGTGCCATTAGATTTTGATTAGTCACCTCAAACATTTTGACGGAAAGAAGCCCATGTGTCCACGTGGCGTATTTTGCAAGATGAAGAGAAGGCAACTATCGAGAAACACGTATACTGTAAAAAGAAAATCCCACTGTACTCGCACCTCTTTACATTTACCATTTGCGCTTTTTTATATTTAAATTCTCGCACTTTGGGGCTCGTGTTTTGGGGCTATATGTGTCTTTAGGCTTTATTTAAAAAGAAAAGAGGTTTGATATCGTCATCATCGTAAATTTTCTTCATACACTAAACTACCTGCAACAGATGGCTAAGGTATCCACAGACAGAACTTGCATCCGATTTTGTCCGCCAGCCTCAATGTCGTGAGTTTACAAACAAAAAAATGAAGAAAAAAGAATTGAACAAACAAAACAAAAAGAAGAAGAAAACAAGGAAGGGGGGGGGGGGGGGGGGGGGGAGAAAAAACCGACAAAATCTGGCATGGCGGAAACACACATCGGCCATTGTTGCAAAGCATGCTGGGCACCCTGGTATGGCAATCGATGGCGGAAAGAACTACGTGCTTCTTCGGCGCCAGAAGGCGAACACGAAGAGGAGTGACGTATTGTTTCATTCAGTCGACCGGGGTTGATGGTAGGGGAGATGGGGAGGGGGGGGGGGGGGGAGAAGCAGATGGAAGAAGGGGCGGGGCTAATTTGATTGCCTCCCTTGGACCTGACAACATGTTGTGGCGGAGGAATGGTGAAAGGAGGCCGGTTCATCACTTCACCTTAATGCATTGATCTTCTGATGAGTTGTTTCATTTCCGAAGTCTTGACTACAAGGTTGGAACCTTTGGGCATAAATTTTGTCCTGAAAAACGAATAGAGGAAACAGACGTCCATACAGCCGACCTACCCTTCTCTTCTCTACCTCCTCTTTGATAACAAGAGTTCGGACTGGGTGTGGAGTTCAGGGACGTAACGACACATTTCCAAACAAATCAAACAAACTAATCAAAGCGAATTTAAAAGAAAACCTACGAAAGGTTAGTAGAATAGTTAAAAGAAATTATCCTGGATGCCGTCGCTTAGCCTTTCCCCCTAAATCTCTCATGCCCACGCCTTCATACTCACGACCCCGTCTCCTTCTGTAATCCCTTCCCCTACCTCAGTCTCCAAACGTCCTCCCCCATCTCTGTGTTCCTGGCCTGTAGGTGACATGGATGATGCTACGATACAAAGACATGGACAGATTTGCAGACTTCTTCGATACGACCAATGGTCGGTTTGTTGGGATACAAAACTATGGGTCAGCCAGTCACAAAGGAAAACATCAGCAGAAAAATCAATAACAAACAAACAGCAACAAAAACAGCATAAAACGTAAAATCATGTTTCAATGATTCTCGTATATCTGTCAACAGATCATAAACAAATGCAAATATTTGGCTTGTTTCAGTGAGTGTGGACACATTTTGCAATATGCGTATTGAATGCTCCTTCTTTCCTAATTCCCGACCGACGCCCCTCCGACCCCCCCCCCCCCCCCCCCCACCACCTCCTCTCTACATACATCCCCATTCCCCGCCATTCCCCAACCCGGTACTTGTACTATTTTAGAAGTTAGCTCTGATGACAAGAATCTCTTTAGAAAACAGCATCATTATCTAATGAAGAGCGGTGACTATACGCCCAACCCCACTCCTTCCTGACCGTACTGATGTGATGTAGTAGGGAAAAAATGCATGCGTACAATCTGAGATACGTAAGTGGACTAATGATCCCGAAATCGATTCTTCCGTGGACATTTGGCCTATCAGCTATTATGGCCATGATTATGTTCTTTCATTACAAACTTCAGACACAAAACAACTATAAACAGTCGGGCATGCCGGTGCGCGCGCGCGCGCGCGCGCGCGCCACACACACACACACACACACACACACACACACACACACACACACACACACACTCACACGCGCACGCACGCACGCACATCACACACACACACACACACACACACACACACACACACACACACACACACACACACACACACACACACGATAGACATCGACATCGTCCAACGACAGCCCCCAAGGACTCGCCGATACTGGTGACCCCGACGGAACCAAACCAAGGCCACAGACGTGGAGAGGACATCGAAACTGAGATCACCATGAGAGCAGGGTATGAAGGACCACAGAATTTGAGACATTTTTTATGCTGATCGATGAGAATGAGGATGATAAATTAAGATGATGCTACGGATTTCCATTTCGGTCTGAGACTACATGACAGGGCTGTACTCTACGCTTCCTTTCATAATATAACCCGGCGTCAACCAGGCCCGAGAGATACAGGCACCTGCAGTGTTGGTCAGGAAATTTGAGCAACACTCTCAGAAACGCATCCATTAAGTGGATGAAACTCGACTGTGTGGTCCCAGTCTTCCCAACTGAGTCCGCAGCAAACCCAACTCTGGGTAGGAGCCGGTGGGGGCAGAAAAACCCACATGACTCGGATTGGATTCGAACCCACGACCTCCCAGCCGGGAGTCCGCAACGCTAACCACTTCGCCACGGCGGCTGGTCGA
Organism: Conus canariensis; assembly: GCA_033310375.1. Classification (NCBI taxonomy): domain Eukaryota; kingdom Metazoa; phylum Mollusca; class Gastropoda; order Neogastropoda; family Conidae; genus Conus; species Conus canariensis. Next base: position 34,252,966 of record CM065722.1, on the reverse strand, counting down.
GACGAGAAGTCTTGATGTGAGAAGTTGTGACTTTTTCGTTGTGATTTTTACAGACTTGTTTCGAAAAATCTGTAAACTCTTCAGCAGGTGAAAGCATTTTTACTTTTAAGCCATTTGCTTTTGAGTACAGGTGTGTGTACAGATACATGTGAGTGTGTGTGTGGGGTGGGTTTGTGTGTGTGTGTGTGTGTGTGTGAGTAATCTATTTCTGCAAAATGAAAATTTGCACAATTTATTTCATCGGTCTTCGTTTTCTCCTTATTATTATATTTCATAAACATGACTTAATATAGCAAGGACATGTTGGAAAATTAGGTTGTGCCTAAAATCCCAGTCTTCATTTGAAACAAAAAAACTGATGAACTCTCTCTCTTCTCTCTCTCTCTCTCTCTCTCTTCTCTCTCTCTCTCTCTCTCTCTCTCTCTCTCTCTCTCTCTCTCTCTCGTCAATGCCTCCGACTGTCCTCGAATTCCATCTCGCAGCCATGCACCATCCAGTGAACTGTGTGTGAAGAAGTCATTCCAGTCAAACTAGGCAAGATTTCTGCAACAGTTTAGAAACACGAATCCCCTCAAGTGGAAAATGAAATCCCCTGCACAAGCCAAGCGTCTGAGCTGCTCATCCGCTAAACATGCTTAACACTGTCTGGGGCGTGCCGGGATGGTGAGAGACGTGAGTTTGGGCTTGTGGTGATTCTGTGGGGTGTAGCAACTAAACGCATTTGGCGAGATGCCGTGAAAAAATGAGCTGTATATATCATACTATGTTTTTTCAATTTCGTCAAATGATCAGATATAGCACAATCATTCTAACATGTTCGGTCGTGCTTTGTTTGTCTTACAGATGAAAAATTTGACAGTTTATGAGCTCCCTGACTCTCCTGTTCAGCTCTACATAAGATGAATATTTTCTCTTCTTTCCGTGGAATAAGACTGAATTAGTTGGTTTTTTTTAAATAATGCAGGCGTTGTCCTTGTTCGCACTTGTAGATCATTTATGTTATTTTCCCTTATACAAATTGCCTTGAACTTTGACGGAAAGAAAACTCGATGGAAAAATAACTTGTTAAAAGGTTAGCGACTGTCTATTGTGGGGAGACCCTGAACTCCAGATTTTTTCAGAAGTTTTGTGTTCGAGTTCTACTGTTAGAGATACACTTCTGCTTCTTTCTTCTTCTGATTGTTTTTATCATCATACGCATTGCATCTGGCTATCAACGACAATGATATGATTTGCCAAAACATTTTTTTTCTGTATAGAAGTCGTTTGTGTAAAACATGAGTTTGTGATGAACGTTTTGTTTCGTTTTGTTTTTGCAGGTTGTGGAGATAACTATCACGATGATCCAATGCATTGTGTCAATTTGTGAGTGATGAGTTAGGCTGCATTGACCAAGTAACATATGATCCATCAGGCATAATGTTTGGTAAAAGAAAAAAAAACACCCATTATATCAGAAATAAAAATCCAGAGAGACAGAGAGAGTGGGTAGATACTGTGTGTGTGTTTGGGGGGGATCAAAAGGGAGAAATACAACACGCGCGCGCGCGCGCGCGCGCGCGCCGCGAGAGAGAGAGAGAGAGAGAGAGAGAGAGAGAGAGAGAGAGAGAGAGATTGCTTTCTTATTATAGACCCACTGTAAACATCTTGGTGTAATTTTACACCAAAATGGAACATTTATGTTTATCCAAGAACATGCATTTAGGCAGGCCTTTCATGCTTTCAGACGAGAAATCCATGGGCAAAATATGAAACCTGATATCAAACTGCAGTTATTCGTCCGCATGATTACACCAATTTTGGCGTATGGAGCAAAGATGTGGTTTCCTTATGGTTTTAATAGAAAAGATGAATTTGACATTTATGACTTGTTTAAACATACTTAACAAGTTAGTGTCTATATGATAATCTACACATAGCATTCTGTACACAGATCTTAGGTATTCATAAGAAAGAAAATAATGGCATTATCTATTCCGGGAAAACTAGGGGATACCCTTTACGATAGTAAGCGAGATAGTAAGTGTCTGAATTCATGTAACAGAGTCAAAATGAAACTCGTGTGTCAGATTACTTTACGACTATTTATATACATCAGAATGGTGAAAATAGTTAATGGTTGAATACGTTGAAATGAGCTATCCAAGCAATAAGATCAAAGCACGTTTGGAAGACTCAGAGCAACCTTAATGTAAAACATCTATAGGTTCTGCAGATCAAGATAAGCTTGAAGACGTATACTGTTGTTTACGCTCTGTACAGATGAAAGATTCTTCTAAGCTCATATTCTACGATTTTGAAACAAAAAATACTGACCAGAGCAGTAATAAGTAAAGCCCCCGAAACAAAAAATATCGACAAATGTCAAACAAATTTCGAGCGAGTTCTCATGATTAATGATAAAGATATGAAAACATATCCAAAGAGACCAGAATATGTCAACAGTGCAGCAAATTGAGACGAAGTTGATGAATTTCCATTATACGGTGATCTACAGAGACTATTTTTTATTTCAGGTTGAGAGCAGTTTACAAAGGTATTAAGAAGGAACCGACACAGTGGGTAGAGGAGTAAAACCGGATATCTCAAAACTGCCGTGATGAAACATATTTATGAATGTTTTGATAGAAGAATACGAATAGATTAGAACTGCAACATTTCTCTTATTTTTCATCTTCGAGACGTTCCCTGTCATCGTGTTAGTGTTTATGTCAAATAAGTCTTCCCGGGTTTTATGGCACACACGCACACACGCACGCATGCACACACGCACCACGCACGCACGCACGCACGCACGCACCACCACACACACACACACACACACACACACACACACACACACACACACACCATTCACATTTGTATGCAGCTATCATCTCCGAAGACGATGTGATTAACACGGTGACACACGCAAAAACGTAAATTATGAAGAACCACATACTTTTAGCCAAAGAACGAAGAGCAAGCGAAATACGAAATCCACGCTGATAGGCCTACAGGACATTTAACCTTGTCGATCAAAGGCCAAAGCTAAAGGGGAGACCTATAAGAATCTTCAGAGATAAGCAGCATGAATTTATCTGTTTTTCGGCAATTCCACTTTGCTCATGTGGAAGGGTTTATTTGGGGTCTTGAGGTTAGTTGAGAAAAGGTTTCGCGTTACCGGTGTGAAATGGACTCAAGACAACTCGATTGACAGGAGTGTGACAGATAGAAATATTGTGTTAAGGGAAAGCGCAGGTCATGCACTTTTCAGAATTCCACTGAATGGATCAGGAGCGGTTTGACGTGTGTCTGACATGCGAATCCTCACGCACACACACACACACACACACACACACACACACACACACACACACACACACACACACACACACACACACACACACACACACACACACACACACACACTAAAAGAAAAAGAAAACGTGACCATTTTGCAATCCCTCGTTTTACCAAGTTGAACCAAAACAGCCTTGTTGCATGCAAATTCAAATACAAAGAGAGAGAGAGAGAGAGAGAGAGAGAGAGAGAGAGAGAGAGAGAGAGAGAGAGTCCACACACGGGTTTGAGGTAGCGAAGTGTTGGATCGCAAGAATGTTCCCCGCCTGGCTGAATGAAACTTGAAGAGTTCATCCCCTTGCAAGCTGTCCTTCCATTATGTATGGGGAAGACGATGAAATCTCACACACCTTATAACGGCTCGGCAACGTGATCTTGCGTCACGCATACATCCGCTTTTGTTAAGTTCCGGAAAGGTTGCGTAGATTGTATATTGCTTATTACCTTCCGCTTCTTTGAAGGCTATCTTAGGGTCGTTTCTTGTCATCCTATTTCCGTCAGTTCCACGACCTCTATCATTATCACGGACTTTGTGCCTGTGTGTGTGTTTCTCTGACTGATTGTTGGGTTTTCCTTAACCAGCCCCTGCTTCACGCCTGCTGGGAGTTTGATTGATGTGTGCAGGTATGAAGGGAGCCGTGTGTGTTATATATGTTTCATGTACTGTCTCATTGTTCAAGTTCTTAAAGACGGAAGAAGAGACCATGGCAATACAACTGGAACAACACACAGGAGAGCGCAGATCTCTGTCGCCCTTTGATCCAGATACATACCAAAATGTAAGGCACCCTCAACCTTTCTCCCCAAAATGTTGTTAGAAAACAAGATTGGTTCCGCAGTCAGGTTTTTATTTCATATTTACATCTTTTATACTTCCCTCTAGCTCTGCAAATCATTTAATGAACAGAAATCGAATTCACTTTTTTGCCCTGACAGGGAATAGTAAGTCTGAACTGTAAGAGTCATTTCCTATGTTATTATTGAGAGTACTTACATAGCGTCTGACCTTGATTAGACGACCATGCTTTAAGTGTCTTATCATTCATGTTCTCGTTTACACAAAGGCTGAAGAGCTGCTGTTGATCGCAAGAGTTCGTTTTCTAAATGCATAATTTCGTACTTTTCTTTTTCTTCTCGACAGCGTCCGTCAAGACAATACCAGTTCAAGCATACCCCGTGCACCAAAAAGGTTATTTGAAGCGATAGAATTCCGATAAAAGTCGCTATTTTTGTTATCTTGAGTGGCGCGAGAATATGAGTCTGCCCGGTGCCGTAGCTGGCGTCAGTAGGGAAATACAAATCGTTTTCATTTTTTCGCCGACCCCCCACACTGCAGTTACAACAGATGACCTCACAGGCCAAGCTAAACATTTTACATGCCATGGCGGTCGCAGTTTGGTTTTCTGTTTATTTCTCTGCGTCCTATGTGTCACATAGTGAACTAAGTACGTTGTCAGAGAATTCCGCATAGCGAAGAAGTCGGTGGATGGTCAAGGCATTTTATGTTTGAAAAGGTATATTTCTCTGGCTAATAGGCCTACACCTGTTCTGGAAAACAAAGCAGCGGAAGATTGTCTTACCATTGAAAACAGAATGACCTTTTTCTCAGTTTATGATCAAGCAAAGAGATCTGGACAGTCAAAAATTTGATTTGAAGCTTACGCCAGGATATCGATCGGGTTATCGACCACCTGCACTACAGGCGCACCGTTTCACACCCGCGTTTTGGCTATACTTATCTTTGATTGAAGTGTTGCGCTGACTGATGGGGTCAAATTGTTTTGGGTGTGCCCACCAGTGGCATGGAAATGGCAGGTTCACTCTCATTGAACGCGACCTCTGGACAGATTACTCCCTTTGCACGTTTTTCAGGCTTCGTCAATTGCAACGATGATTATGTTTCAATCCAGTTTCAAAACGGAGTGACTGAGGGCAGAAAATAAAGCAAAATCTAGAAAGAGCGGGGGCTAGTTACCGCCACGGACACAGACAAAGTACAGGACAAAACACAATGCATTTCGATCTCTTGGGTCTTCTTCAGGCAAAAACAATTAACATTTAGGACAGTGAAAACGAAGAACGAGAACCCACTTATCTTCTCATATTTGGCGCAATTTTTTTTTCTTATTTTGCGCCGAATATGAGAAGATAAGCGGTTTCTCGTTCTTCATTTTCACTGTCGTAAATGGTATTTGTTTTTGCCTGAAGAAGATCCAAGAGGTCGAATTGCATTGTGTTTTGTCTTGTACTTTGTTTATCTGTGTCCTTGACGGTAACTAGCCCCCTCTCTTTCTACATATGTTAGCTTTTCTAATATAAGAATGGTTTTTAAGCGTTACCATGTTTTTGTAACATAACGTTCAACAAATGCCCCCCCCTCTCTCTCTCTCTCTTTTCTCTCTCCCTCCCTCTCTCTCTCTCCCCCCCCCCTCTCTCTCTCTCTCGCCTTCTCTGTCTGTCGGTCTGTCTCTCTCTGGTTCTGTTCAAACACCATTCCCTTCACCTTCTCAAAATCATTTACCCTCCCGTCCCCTTGGCTGACGAAGTATGAAGTATCGTCTGAGTATCAACAGAAGAAGTGATTCCAGCACAGTGTGTCATCATTTCCACATAAGAAACTCCAACGCCGTCAACTGGAAAATGAAATATCCGCCACAAACCAAACGTCTCTGGTGGCCAGCTTCCTTGAAAAAGAGCGGAGATGGATAGATTTGTCAGTGCGAGAGGGAAACGCCGTTGGTCGCTAGAAGGGATGATTGTATGGATAAAAGTCAGCATACATTGATTTTTTAGTTAGGTTAAATGGTCAGTGTTTTCGTACTGTCCTTTAGCACCGTGTTTTTTTTTTTTTTAAATTGATGGTAAAATGGTATACTCTGTCTGTCTGTCTGTCTGTCTGTCTGTCTCTCTCTGTCTCCCCCTCCCACCACGCGCACGCGTGCGCACACACACACACACACAAAACATACACATGTATATACACACACGCGCGCACGCGCGCGCGCGCACACACACACACACACACACACACACACACACACACACACACACATCCCTGCATGTGCACAAACGCACACATAGGCGCCCGCTCACCACACACGCACGCATGCACACGCACACGCACACGTAGAGAGAGAGAGAGAGAGAGAGAGAGAGAGAGAACAGAGAGACAGAGGAGAGAGAGAGAGCATTGTCGCGCATGCTGATCCTCTAAACGTGGTAAGTACATAACTTCAGTCTATAGCAACAGTACTAGTCATCCCATTACATAAGGCTTAACTCCAGCATCTTCTGCACAGTGCACACAACTCCACCCCTGAAACCTCATAACCTATATCACCGAAAAACAACGGTATCAAAAGTCCTGCAGTCCTGTCAGCAAAGGGCCTGGATTTTCCCGCCACACCATGATAATGGGACAGCTCCAATCTGACAGTTATCCCGGCCATTTCTGGCCGTTCGTGGCTCTTCGCTCTGCCCGCCACTGTCAGCTTGCTGTCAGGATCTCAGACCCCGGCAGGATGGCGTCTGAAGTTTATAGGACGGGTAGACTGACGTCATGGGCCAATTAAGTGACGTGTTATGTCACCGTGGTCCGGTGCATGGAGGTCACGGCAGGGAATGTCTTTGGGGCTTGCTTATTAACTGGTAATGCTTGGTTGGGTGCATGAATAATATGGCGCATTGCGTCATGATTTGACGTGATATATTTGTGTAATGTGGATGTGATGTACTGCCCTGCACTCTGTTGAACCGCATTGTCTTGAAAACGGTCCTTGTACTGTTAGAACGTTGCGCATCAGTTTTGACACTGCAAATCGACAAATTTTCAAACATAGCTCAAGGAACTGGATTATCCACATTTTTCTTTTTAAAACAGTTCAGAACAAAACGTACATGTAAAATCTTGATTTCAGTGACTTAACTCCAACTACATAACTAACGAACTGATATAACCTGTCGATCCTAAGAAAGTCATAATCTAACTAGCTCACCGGCAGATAAAGATTTTTTTTTTCAAAAGCTCCACTTTACAGTTAGCTGTCAAGAAAAATGTATAGCTACGAACGAATGAGTGAATGAACTGTTCTGTTCTTATTTGCTCATTTTCTGTTTTACACAGCTGATCAAGATGTCCATTTCCAGTCCTTCATCCTCGTGTTGGGTTCTCCTGACTAGAAGACTGAAGAGACAGTAAGAGAGGCAATGACAGTGGGAAAAGTTGCTGTGTTTGTCTCACACTGAAAGTTAGCAACTTCTCAAGCTAACTACTGTGAAATATGATCTTGATTCCTTTTTTGTATATTTTGTCATTCTAGAGACATGTTTCTACCTCAACATGTTTGCTGCTGTCTTATACACTAATGAAAATAACAATCAGCATGACCAGCCATTCTGATGCAGTAAGCAGCTTTTCAGGGAACAAGCTAGGACGTCGTGGATTTTGCAAGTAACTGGTATCATCAAAGAATACATGCTTTACACCAGACTCAAAAACTATTTGTCCTCTTCTTTCATTGACTGCGTGGTCAGTAAAAGAGTGCACACTGACCATCAAAAAATCACGTTCTTAGTCAATTAGATGGACGTTGTTGCTTAGCATGCATCACCTCACAGATTGAAGGAAAATTGTAGATGTTAGTTGCAAAGTGAGGCCGAGGCGACTGCAGGCGGAAATCTGAACAAATTTTAAATAATGTTAGCGAACCGCCAAAAACGTGGACATACGAATCACAAGACAAAACACGACGCGTTTCGACCTGTTAGGTCTTCTTCAGGCAAGATACAAAACAATTAGGACAACGAAAATGAACGAGCAATCACTCATCTTCATTCACTTTATCGCAAAATAGGCGTTGAATAGGATGTTAGATAATACGTGAAAGCTGATTAGTTCAAATGCATTCTGTAGATGTGGCTCATCCACAAATTTCTCTCTGTGTTGACGGAATATGTAGAAAAGAGGCTAAGTGTACAGAATAAACAGAACATTAAAAAATTTTCAGAAGTGTCAACATTCGAGAATGCCTAACAGAAAACGGAGTCAGGATAATATCGAGTAAATTACAGAAACAAGCCGTGCTTTGTGCCAGTGAATTAAGATCAGAACAGCGAGGACAGTTAGCAGTACCTCAAACGTGTGTTAAGGACAATGGTCAAACAACAAGCAGCAAAGGACAGTGACAGCCTAAGATGCTTCTAGAATGAATTGTTTTATATCAGCACGAATATCAAGCAAGATTGTAGTGACACAAGCTGGTTATCAGCAGAGCAACGCGCAGTGTCAGTTATACTGAACAAAGTGACTTGTATCCTATGCTGTGTGTTCTTTTTGTTCTTTTTGATACACTCGACTATGGTATGCCTGAAGCAGTAAGGGACAATTCTTATCAGAAAAAAAAGTTGTTTCATGGTTTTAATAACGATTTGGAAACACCCAGTAAGGTAGAACTCGACAACGTAAACGTACATATTTTAAGGTGGGATTTATTTGATATATAATGAGTTGTTCCTTGTTTTATCTTTGTACGAGATGATAATGGAAACAGGAATTTGGATGTATAGATACAATTACCGTAAAATGAAAGTTGGAAGCAATCACACACACACACACACACACACACACACACACACACACACACACACACACACACACACACATATATATATTATAATAGAGAGAGAGAGAGAGAGAGACACACACACACACATACACGCACGCACGCACGCACACACGCACGCACGCACGCACAACACACACACACACACACACACACACACACACACACACACACACACACACACACACACACACACACACACGCACGCACATAGATAGGCAAAAAAGGCCCATGTAAAGGAAAATTCGCCGGCTGATGAGGCCTCTGTGGCCGGCTGGGCTATAAAGCACAGGACTTTGCAGAACTGTTGTGAATATGTCTGACACAGCTTACAGGAGCACAAGTACGAAGAGGCACACCAAGCGTGTGCTCCAGTCCACAGCTGCAATTAAACCACAATGATGACAGAGGAGACGGGTCTGGGTGGTTGACATGGATATCAAGTGATCATTAATGTGGTGGGCTGCTGGTGGTGGAATGCCTGGCAGCAAACGGGTGAACTTGCAGGAATCTAAGAAATGAGCGTGTTCGCTGGGATACAAGCGGTGGAGTAATGAGAGATAATTGTAGGAGTAAGGCCATCATAGAACGGATGAGACCTGGACTGCAGCTGATTAACGTAGGACGACATAGGACTATGGAGCCATCTGTATGTTAGGAAAGTTGTGTTATAATATACTTCTTGTTCTTCGTTTTCATTGTCCTGAATGAAGAAGACCTAAGAGGTCGAAAAGCGTCATGTTTTTGCCTGGTTATTTGTTTGTCCCTGTGATCCGATGAATTAACTTTTTTTTTTCTTTTTAAAATATGTGTGAATTTCCGTCTGCAGTCACCTCACTTTGAAACTGTATCTCTCGAAACACTTCCAAGAGTAAACAGACAGCTTCTGCTGTATAGAAGGGTAAGGGGAGAATGCTGAGGCGGGGGAGTGATAGAGGACCAAGGTAGTGAGAGAGAGAGAGAGGGGCAAACGGACGTAAGAAAGTCCATCAATAAGAAGGACATGAAAGACGTTGAGCAGGTTTAATGGTGAGAAGCGGAAGAGGAAGTGGATGCCTCCCGTTCAATAGGGGAGAGAGAGAGAGAGAGAGAGAGAGAGAGAGAGAGAGAGAGAGAGAGAGAGAGAGAGAGAGAGAGAGAAGTAGTGGATTCTTTCCATTCAATAGGATTAAGGGGAGAGAGAGAGAGGGAGAGAGAGAGAGAGAGAGAGAGAGAGAGGAGAGACAGACAGACAGACAGACAGACAGACAACAGACAGACAGACATACAGACAGAGGAACGCTTCCGTCCAATAAGAGAGAAGAGAGAGAGAGAGAGAGAGAGAGAGAGAGAGAGAGAGAGAGAGAGAGAGAGAGAGAGAGATGCAGGACCCACACGTGATTATGTAAAAGTGTCTCTAGCAAAACGGACGCGGAGAAAAATAAAGCAAGAACATCAAAAATGATAGATCCTTTTGGAATCATGAATCATATTTTGATTTATGGGCTGCGCATGTTTAATCCATCGATACTCAGTGACGTGAAAGCCCACCTGACCAACTGACATATATTTTCAAGTATGAGCTAAAAAGCACCTGACAGTGAAGACACGCATTCCTGGCAGTGAACGGGTTGTTCGGACGTATGCATTAGGATATAAGTGTGAGCATCGCAGCAGAGATGGGTGAACTGTAGTTCAATAAGATCATACGAGACAAGATACACACGTGCCCTGTATGCTGCAGACGATATTGATCCTGCGCACGTTTCCAAGACAGAACCGACTTTTGACGCTGGGGGGATAAAGGGAGGATTGAAAGTGCGGAAAAAATGTCAGCAGGAGGTGAGAGATAATTACAAATTGACGGGTGGGTGTTTGAAATTTCTTCCCCTTCACCCCTGCCAACTGCCCTCCTTTGTCCCAAACTTCCCCTCTCACATACCACACAGACAGTCATGATCATGGTTCAATACAAAAGAGAAAGATACGGAGTGGTCAGGAGGGCAGTGGAAGGTAAGGGATGGGGCGTTACTGGATGTAGGTAACTGTGGCAGAGGAATAATGAACAATATTAAAGATTCTGACCCACTTTTTGAACTTTTTTTTTTTCTGTACCTCATACATTCTGTTCCTCTGTGGTAACTTGTCGTGTTGGTACTGAAAACAATGTTTTGCGTATTCATCCGTGTATGAAATATTCAACTAACATAAGGAGCTGTAGCCATGATGTGTGTGTGTTCTCTGGCAAAAGGAACGAAATTCAATCATCTCCCACACTCCAATAAAGAAACACGTCAATTCTCTTTGCGACGACCTTCTCGCGTCGAGGAGGTACTGTAGTTTTTTCTGTGATAGATCATCCACAACGCAGTGCGTGTGCACCCAATGTTTTTTTCAACAATAACTGATTTGGTTTTGAATTGCTTTCCTATCCTGAAGATGGCACTACTCTTAATTTGCAAACGAAGAAGTCAAGTGTCCTTCAGCAGAAACTGAGCCGTCAATAACTGGAATTGTTTGAAGAGCTCACGCATTCACACCTGTTTCTTTTCCGCCTTCTCTCTCTCTCTCTCTCTCTCTCTCTCTCTCTCTCTCTCTCTCTCTCTCTCTCTCTCTCTCTCTCTCTCTCTCTCTCTTTTCTCTTGAACCTTCATTTCCCCAACTACCCCAAATCCAGTCCCGTACTTTTAGCGGGTTTAAGTATCAAGCGCCTGCCAGGAATCGACAGAAGATGGAGCAGTTCTTCCAGCCAAGTGTGGCAACATTTCCGCCTCCAGAAATGTGAACGCTGCCAAGTGGAAAATGAAATTTCCGCCACACACCAAACGTCTCTGGCGACCAGCTTTCTTAAAACAGTCTGGAGCGTGCAGAGATGTATAGAGTTGGCACCGCTAGAAGGACGCGTTGTTGGTTGCTACAAAGGGTGATCTTTGGCGCTGTGTTACGATAAAAGCAGGTTTACATCAATGTAATCATTTCCTTGCATGGTCAGTAATTTGAATTTTGTTTATTACAGCTCTCAGTAAGATTAAATGGTTGAATAGTACCCCCCTCTGTCTGTCTGTCTGTCTGTCTGTCTGTCTGTCTGTCTCTCTCTCTCTCTCTCTCTCTCTCTCTCTCTCTCTCTCTCTCTCTCTCTCGCTCATTCATGTGTTTTCAGGTTTTTCATGTTCCTTTTCTGTTAACACTAATGTAAGTAGTATACATTTTAACGTAGCACAAATTACAAGTGTAGTCTACATTAAGCCACTTTTGCTGATCTACATTTGTGTGTCAGAATTCAGCTTTATACCTCTTCTCATTAGAATTGGTAGTACTGGAGGTAGAAGTAGTATTACAAGGAAGGAGTGTACCTTAATCATCAGGTTTAGGATACTGGTGCTTCCCAAATTTTCTCCATAATCAAGGAAGAAGATGTTTAGTGTTTAGAACACTCTAAGAAACCTAGTAAGTCTACATCGCAGATATATGAAAAATGTGCGTTGAGAATATGGAGGCTATGGTTATTAAAGATCAAAGGGAGGAGGGGGGATCTGCAATAGATCATCAGGTCCTTGATAAAGGTAATTGTTTTGATGATTTTACACACACACACACACACACACACACACACACACACACACACACACACACACACACACACACGCACGCACGCACGCACGCACGCACGCACACCGCGCACATACACACACACACACACACACACACACACACACACACACACACACACACACATGTTCGCATATACACTTGCATATTCGTATGCACACACTAAGAGAAACAGACAGACAGACAGACAGACGGACAGAAACAGAGACAGAGAAAGACAAAGATAGGCACAGAGACAGCAGAGAGCAAAGTGAGAAGTGGGACAGTACCAATCTTCCTATTAGTACATAACATGCTGCCTGCCTTGCACCCTGCCTTCCTTCTCATTTCAAAACCTACATCAACGCGCAAACAACTGCATCAAAAGTCCTCTCGTCCAGTCAGCAACAGGCCTGGATGTGCCAGCCACAGGAGAACAGAGGCACAGCTCCTGCTGACAGTCATCCTGGATACTTGGATCTCTCTCTCTCTCTCTCTCTCTCTCTCTCTCTCTCTCTCTCTCTCTCTCTCTCTCTCTCTCTCTCTCTCTCTCTGGCCGTACATGTCTCCTCACTCTACTCTGCTGGCCACTGTCAGCTTGCTGTCAGGTTCTGAAATCCCCGGCAGGATTTGGTCTGACGTTTATACGGACAGATAGATTGAGTTGTTTTTTATGTAGGGATTTAGTAGCTTGCTTACTTGCATGTTAATTTTGTGTGTGTGTGTGTGTGTTATAGTACAGGTGTGATGTAGAGCATTGCGTTGTGACTTGACGTGGTATGTTCGGGAGATGTAGATGTAATGCGCTGCCCTACATTCTGTTGAGCCGTATCCTGTGGTGTATGGTCCTACTACTGTGACACATTACTGCGTTGCATATGCTAAATTGGACACAGGTTTGACACTGAAAATAAACATTTTTCTTAACGTAACTTTGATTAGCAACAGTTTTAGTTTTGAAAAAAAAAACCATGAACAGGATGTAAAAGTTTTATACCCATAATTAACCATCCAGCTAGCTAACTAACAAACTGATCACTCACCAATCCAGCTTCTCGGGAAAATTGTAATATTATTAACCATCAACCTAGTATATGATTAATTCTCCCTATGATCCAGTTTACAGTTAACAAAAAAGCAAACGTATACCTACGAACGAATTATTTGGTCTTTTATTCCAGTATTCATATTTATGCACTTTCTGATTTACACAGCTGATTTAGATTTCCATTCCTTCCCTAGTCCCTCATCATGTTGATGTTTTTCTGACTAGAGCGTCAAGCTTCAGAAGCCGCAGCAGACTGACAGAGGAGACAGTGAGAGAAGTACGGACAGTGTAAAGGGGTGGCATGTGTAAATGAAAATGAGGAACACCTCAAGATATCCCCTAGGTGAATTATAACCTCGCTGCATATTTTGCTCTTGAACTAGGCTTTTATCTCGATATGTATGCTCCTGTCTTATATAACGATGGTGATAACAATAATTATAACCAGCCGTCCTGATGGTACGGGCTGGGACGCCCTGGTTTACACACGTAGGTGCTGTGATCAACAAGTTCTCGCCTAGGAATAGACGCTTCTCACAGGACTCTAAACTGTTTTGTTTTTCTCTGCTTGGATAGTCTTTAAGATCATCTGCTCGATAATAGACTGTACACAGGCCACCATGGCATAACGTTTCTTGTTTAGTTGGAGGTGATTGCTGAGCATCTATAATTTTACATACTGATGCAAACTTTGGAATTTGAGGTCATGCATTTAAAGTTGATTGGCTGAGATACATGATATAGTTGTGCGTCATCTACAAAGTCTTTGCTGGGTTGACTGAGTATGTAGGAAAAAGGCTGGGTGTAGAGAGGGAAGAGAATGGGAATGTAGCTCCACAAAAGAAGTTCAGGATATATCGGTTAGACAATAGGTTATGTTTTTTGCCAGTTAAGATGGCTTGGGACCATTTTATAATAGTGGCAAAGGAAAACAACAAAGATCATTGAATGCCGGTAATAACTCTTGGTGAGCTGTGTTTATAGCAGCTTGAATGTAAGGAAGTAATGACATTAGACTGTTTTCAGCATTGCAAGGCAGACTTTCATTAACAGTGAATAAAGTTAATTGTGTTCAGTGGGTTTATTTTTATGCAGATTTGTAGGCTTCACAGAGGTTGCTATGAGGTAACTGGCACAAGAACAATTTTGTTTCATATTTTCCTTTAAAGAAACAGAAGATTTGAAATGAGCCTGATTTTCTCCACATCATTAGATTTTATGCACGTGTCTTATGAAGGAGTTCAATTATAGTACGCTTGAAGCAGCCAGGGATTGTTCCTGTTGGAAACAAGTTTTTTTTAATGGTTTTGATGACGATGGAGACGCACAGTAAGTAGTGCTTGACTAAGAAGTCAT
>CM065722.1:34225532-34228032 GCA_033310375.1 Conus canariensis | reverse complement strand
ATGATTGCAAACCGGGTCAGATTGTCCCCATCCCTTCCTCTCGTCTGTTCGTCATGTTTCACAACACTGTAAACCCGATCTGATCACATGCCTTATAAGTACCAGAAGACATCAGCCTGATCATACCTCTGATAGGCGAATGTCCCTTCCTTCCTATCTGCTGGTCCAAATAGATAAGCACAAGAAAAAGAAATCTCCTGGGAGTATACAGCGTCTTCAACGACTAAACAGTGGAGGAAAACAAGTTGATGCATACAATGTTCTGACATTGTATAAAAATATATGTTGGAACTCTGTCTCTATCTATCTGTCTGTCTGTCTGTCTGTCTGTCTGTCTCTCTCTCTCTCTCTCTCTCTCTCTCTCTCTCTCTCTCTCTCTGTCTCCCTCTCTGTCTGTCTGTCTCTCTTTGTCTCTGCCTCTCTGTCTCTCTCGCTCTGTCTGTCTGTCTCTCCTCTCTCTGTCTCTGTCTCTGTCTCTGTCTCTCTCTCTCTCTCTCTCTCTCTCTCTCTCTCTCTCTCTCTCTCCCCACTTACTTTTCCCCTGTGAAATTCATCAGAAAGATTCAGACAGAAAGAAATATTTTGATGATAAGGATTAAAGCTAAACAAAATGTAAGTTCACAAAGAGTAAAAACTTGGCCAGTGTATGAGATGACAGTCCACTACAGTAAAAGAAATATTAAAGCAAATGAGTTACTTGAATGGTGTTCTACACTCCCACTGCTAATTTCACACAGAGAAGAATCAGCATGTAGACGGACCCCAGAGACAAGTGCAAATGTCATGGAAGAAAAACAATGAAACCACAATGAATCCTTTTTAATTAAGAAAAATCATCTGAAGAAGAGAATTTGTTTGATCATGGAAATCTCATCGCCCAGTGCATGCAAAAGAATCACCCACCCTTTAAACATCCTGCTTTGTCCACCGGCGATAATGTGATGAGTTTGAAAAACTATTCATGCAGTGGAAGAGCAAGACAGTCATTGTTGCAAAGCACGCCTGGTGCACTTGCATTGCATTGTTGAAGATTAAAGCCAAACGGAACTACATGCTTCTTCAACCTAGAAAGGTAAACCCAGGCAGAATTAACATGTTCGTTCACGCAGTCGCCCGAAGTGTCGGGCCTGATTGGATTGCGTCCCTTATATCAGAGAACAAGTTTGGGAGTGGTAAAAGCAAGCCAATTCATCACTGCATATGACGTTAATATGGCCTTTCGATACATTCTTGAACTTCAGCGCTGATTAGGCTGGGGATGAGGGAAGGGAAACAAATGTGGATGGGTAAGTAGATGTTGGGTGGCTGTGAGCTTGGTGGAAGAGCACAAGGAAAAGGGTGAGGCTCACCTCACAACTGGGTGTCTACGTGACTCAATGATAGAGCAATGGCTTCCATCAGAGTTAGGCGTGGGAGGTCGAATCACACCATCAGCCAACATGGAATCTGTCACTGTCGATGTTCATCTTAACATGTTGTCGTTCTGGTGGTGTCAGTGTGCAGTGTTGGACAGGTCCTGTCATCACACTTAGGATGGTTATCCCAATACCATATCACCTGAAATGGCTAGATGGGTGTGGTCGTGAAACCTAAATATAAATATCTAGAGAAACTCCTAACTTGTTTATATGAAATTTCGGGGTAGTGTTCCAAGACCAGTTTTGTCCTTTAAGAAATTTGCCTTACAGAGATGCTGTAATGATAACTTGACATTAGATAAAAGAAAAGATGGGGAGAGAGAGAGAGAGAGAGAGAGAGAGAGAGAGAGAGAGAGAGAGAGAATACTCTCTCTTCTTCTGTGTGTGTGTGTGTGTGTGTGTGTGTGTGTGTGTGAGTGTTATTATATATATATATATATATATATATATATATATATATGTGTGTGTGTGTGTGTGTGTATGTGTGTGTGTGTGTGTGTGTGTCCTCTCTGTCTGGCCCCTTTACTTTTTTTAATAGACATAAGATATGAAAATAAAGCTCCTTTTTGCAACAGAGGAAAAGAAGAAGAAATTAAGAATAGCATGTCTATCCTACATATGACACTACTCTTAATGTGTAAACGAAGAAGACGAATCTCCTTCAGCAGATACTGAGCTTTCAATAACTGGAATTGTTTGAAGAAATCTCGCATTCACAGCCAGTTCCTTTCACTTTCTTCGCCTCTCTCTCTCTCTCTCTCTCTCTCTCTCTCTTCTCTCTCTCTCTCTCTCTCTCTCTCTCTCTCTCTCTCTCTCTCCGATTTTTTTTCCGACTTCATTCCCATCACCTCCCCAAATCCAGTCCCATCCTTTCAGCTGGTTAAGTATCAAGCGCCTGCCAAGAATCGACAGAAGATGGAGCAGTTCTTCCAGCCGAGTGTGGCAACATTTCCGCCTCTAGAAATGCGAACGCCGTCAAGTGGAAAATGAAATTTCCGCCACACACCAAACGTCTCTGGCGACCAGCTTTCTTAAAACTGTCTGGAGCGGGCGGAGACGGATAGAGTTGTCAGTGCAAGAGG
>CM065722.1:34210532-34213032 GCA_033310375.1 Conus canariensis | reverse complement strand
TGCTCGGTTGTATTAGGTATTGAGATCTTCATGTAACACCGCTATCAGGGGTACAGGATACGGGTAGTAGGGAAGAAGAGAGATAGAATGAGAGAGAGAGAGAGAAAGAGGGAGGGGGGGAGGAGAGAGAGAGAGAGAGAGAGAGAGAGAGAGAGAGAGAGAGAGAATGAGACTGACAGACAAGAGAGGATATAAACTGTACAAAAAAGAAACTGACACAGGACAGGACAAAACGGATCAACCATCAAAAAAATGTTTATGAAGATGCCCTGGAAGGGTTATACTAAACGGACGGAAACTTCCATAGGCAAAACAAAAAAACAATCAAGGCAAGAGTCGGATGAATACACAATATGGAATAACAATTTGACTTCAGGAAAGGTTGAGAACACACACACACACACACACACACACACACACACACACACACACACACACACACACACACACACACACTCGCCCAGCGAGAGAGAGGGGGAGTCCTCTCATTTTTGTGCGCAGCTCACGGCGAAATAGAGTGTATATTGTAGCTATATTTCATAAACTTGAAACGATCACAAGAGATGACAGACATAAAATAATACTGTAACGTACGTGCCTTGCAGGAGCACATAGCCGACTACTAGCTTCTCCTGGTGGCTATTTACTCTCGAATCGATTTCACAGTATACATCGTACAACCTTTTTGTTATTCCTCTTTTAATATGTGGTGTTTAGAATAATGTTCTCAAGCCTCATTATTAGTTCCCAAATGTTCTTGTCTTTGTGGTAGCGCGAAATTGTGTAACTAAGATTCTGATCTCTTGTGATTAAAAAAAAGTGGATTAAACTCTGGTATTCGAAAATGATGAATATGATTTTGAGTATATATGTGATTGTCCGTACTAGCAGTCAATGAAATAAAGCCCCAGTTTACAGCTAGGCCAGCGAAGGACGGCATTTCTGTTTTGTAAAGATTTGCAGTCCAGGCTCCCAACAGGATACAAAAACAACACAAGCAGAGCGATCGACCCGAGTGATGACGAAGACATCTTACCCCGCATGGAAAAAAGGGGAAAAATGAAAGAAAAAAAAGCAATAAAAGGGGAACACATCGTGCACAGCACGTAATATGTTTCACTTGACAAGTGTTCAGAATCAAAAGCAAAGATCACAAAGTCATGATTTCACATTTACATGTTGAATTCACTATGAGTGTGCCCTTTAAACAGTTGACGTCCAAACTTGGACCGTGACAAAAAAAAGAGATAATCGTGATAATGGACACACACACACACACACACACACACACACACACACACACACACACACACACACACACACACACACACACACACTCGATCTGGCTCACACACACGCACACACACACACACACACACACACACGCACACACACACACACACACACACACACACGCACACACGCACGCACGCACGCACACACACACACACACACACACACATACACACTCACACACACACACACACACACACACACACACGCGCGCGCGCACGCGCACGCGCACGCGCGCACACACACACACACACACACACACACACACACACACACACATACCATACCCGCACGCTCGCACGTGCACTCACAGGATGACCAAAAAAAAAACAAACAAACAAACAAACAAACAAACAAACAAAAAACCCTCTAGTTTAAAAACACAAATGAGAAAAGAGAAAGCAGTTTGGCTTGTATGAGCCGTACACACCGTCCTCGCACCACACCTCACCAGGTGCCCGTCTTGTCCCTCTACCAATAACATGCGGAAATTCATGCTGGCCAAGATCTCTATACATACGAAGATACACACACACACACACACACACACACACACACACACGCGCGCGCGCGCGCGCGCGCGCGTACATACACACACCTACATACATTTACATGTATATACAGACACATATATATATTAAAATACACACATATACACGCATACACATCAATATATGTTCCTCCCCTCTATCCGTGCTACCGCTAGCACCATGACCATTTACATCACTTGCTAGACCAGTCTCTAATATCCAAGCAAGTGCTTGTTTAGAATTAATCAGATGAACTCACCTCCTCCCCTTTCTTAATTAATGACTCAGTCAGTAAAAAAAGAAAAGATACTACAGGAAAAAAAAGGAGCGGGGGGGGGGGGGGGGGGGGGGGGGGGGGGGGGGGGGGGGGGGGGGAAAGGAAATCTAGTTCTTACAAGGCATATTGGCATAATATCTGAATCGGATTTTCGCGCCCGTGCCCAGGGCCATCTTCATCATCCCCCATACATGTTTTGTGTACACATACACATATGCAGTGGAAGTATTGTTGCTAAAGCGCAATTAACTAGCACACCTCAGTTTAGAGTGAGGTAAATCCACTTCTTTCACCCACACACTACCACAAACGCATAAGGATGAGGACGGACAGGGGGAGCCAGTGAAGGAGGGGAAAAAAATCAGCTCATGAATACATCAATGCTATATAAGCGTCCCAC
>CM065722.1:34173032-34188032 GCA_033310375.1 Conus canariensis | reverse complement strand
TCAAAGCCAGGAGCGCTTGGATTTTAATGGAAGGTTTTGCTTCTTTGATTTTGCTGTCTCTTCTTCCGCGCCATTTCAGTGGCTTTTTTTCTTTCAACGCTGCTCATTCAGTCTCGCTGTTCACAGCCACACTGCGTTTGTTCTCTTGCAGTCCCTTCTGAGAATCCTCAAAGACATTTATTACTCTCTTTTTTTTTGGCAGAAGATCTGCGTTCAAAAATCTGTTTTGTTATTCATATAGCCTATAGGTTGAAGTAATGACTAGCGATAAAAAAAAAAAGTGTTTCGTTTCAGTTGCATTTTACGCGTGTGTTTCCCAGCTGATTTTGAAGTCTAGGCCACTTCAATTCAATCTTTTCAAAACAATCAGTCTGGAAAAGAGAGACAGCGGCAAAAAAGTTGTAAAGGAAGGAACGATTGTAAGGAAGTCAGAGAGAGAGAGATGAGAGAGAGAGAGAGAGAGAGAGGAGAGAGAGAGAGAGAGTTGTCCTACTAGCAGAACACCTCCGTGCCTTTTGTTTTTAATCAAAGTTGGGATTTTAATTTAATCTATTAATTTAGTTAATCATCTGACTTTCAGCTGTCATGATTTTCCAATGTTTCAGCACGGAGACAAAATGGTCATGCAGGTCTTAGCTCAATTCTGGAGTGCGGATATTACTAAGGATGGGACCATAAAAGAGTAACATTTCCTTTAAATGACAGAACTTTCTGGCTCAAGAAAATGAAACATCAAATAGGACGAGAGATCATATACTTCACCGCAATAAAACAGCCAGTGACAGAGCACAGTCCGCGGAATAAAATAAATCCTCCTGTTCAATCAGCTTGAGCCAACTCTGTGTGAAAAGAACATCCGCAAGGCAAACGTGAGGAGAAGTTGTTTCCTGCATTGTCAAAAGAGTTTATGGAGAGTTCGCCCCTTACCAGCTCTCGACACATTCAACTAGGGAATAGTGTCGTAAGCTGTAACCCAAAATTTGTTCATAGTCCTGAGATCTGACGTTGCTTATGTGCCAGGATGTTGACTTGGGTCCAAAATCATGAACAGGGTTCTTGATCAGCAGTGTAATAGTGTGTGGTCACACACACACACACACACACACACACACACACACACACACACACACACACACATGCGCACGCGCACTCACACACACGCACAGACACACACACACACACACACACACACACACACACCACACACACACACACACACACACACACACACACACACACACACACTCAAACAAACCAGAGAGAGAGAGAGAGAGAGAGAGAGGAGATCATGCTGGATATGTTTACTGGTACAAAAGCAGACAGTAATGGATTTGTAGGCCAGTCACTCTTTCCTTTTCGTTTTTCAAAGCTGCTTTTGTAAAGATGAACAAACTGCACAGTATCACCACATTATTTTCATTGGCTTCTTGTCGTGGCAAACGTGTGTGTTGTGTCTATCAGCATAAAGTGGCGAGGAAAACTCTTAACACTCCATTGTAGGAGAAGAGCAGGATGCGCTCCCCTGGCTGTCCAGTACTGGTGCGGGGAAAGATGCCAGCTCTTTCTGCCACCAGACGCCAGCAGTAGTAGGGACAAATCAATAGTTAATCGGCCGTTGATTTGACAGGATTAGCAAGGATGGATGTTTATAGACACTGCACTGGGGCCCACTTTGGACATTCACTTGATCGGCACCCTCGTGTTTGTAGCCGGCAGACATATATCTGGTTGACGTCTTATGTGTACTAATCAAGTCAGTACTTGGAAACAGATTTCAGTCACCTCCATTGTCTTTTGTTGCTGTCTGACTGTTCAGAGCTATTTCGAGCGCTTTTTAAAAACAAACAACAAAACAATAATCAGGGCAGCGAAATGCTCCAATGATGGGTGACAACCCTCCCTCCCCCTCCTACCGCGCTCCCGCTATAAACGGGACATATACGCTTGAGTTTTGTCCTCATTCTCGAAGCATCATAAACGGTCACACACGCAAACATCTCTTCTATGGTGAACCATCGCCTTTTGGCCGGTGATAAAAAGGAGAGGAACATATATGGCAGGCACGCCCGCGCGCGCGCGCGCGCGGACACACACACACACACACACACACACACACACACACACACACACACACATGTATATATATTATATATATAATATATATATATACAGAGAGAGAGAGAGAGGGAGACAGACAGGCAGACAGACAGACAGTCATGCATGCACACACATACAGAGAGAGAGAGAGAGAGAGAGAGAGAGAGAGAGAGAGAGAGAGAGAGAGAGAGGGGAGCATCAGTTTAACGGTTCGAAGTTGCCAACATTATACCACAAGATTAGTTCCTGCCTGTTGAAAACGACTTGAAGAGATCATCTCCTTGCCAGCTTTCACTGGGGAGGACGAGACCCTCGTAATCTTGCACCACGCACTGGTCATTATGATCATAGAAGTTCTGGAAAGATTGCATGGGTTTTGTCTTGTTTTACTGTCTGTCTGTTTCTCCCGATTCCAGGGCCTCTTTTGTCATCATGTACTTTGTGTTTGTGAATCTGTTCCTTTGTCTGATTGCTGGACTCTTTGCACACACACACACACACACACACACACACACACACACACACACACACACACACAAACACGCGCGCGCGCGCACACACACACACAAAACACACACACACACACACACACACACACACACACACGGCCTGACACTAATCTTTCAGGTCTGCAAGTTACATGACCGCCCGTGGTTGCACAATCATTTAGTTATTCCTTCACAGACAGCGCAAATCCTGCATCTTCTGTATAATGCACACCTTACCGCACGCCCTCCAACCATCTGAATCTCAGAACGTATCAGAATTCCTTCCCCTGGTCCATCGTGCAACTGACCTGGATATGCCCGCTACATGAGACTAGTGGGACAGCTCCTGGTGACAGTCATGCTGGGTGGTTGGATCTCTTTCTGAACCTACATGTCTCCGCACTCTGCTAGGCACTGTCAGCTTGATGTCGGGATCCGAAATCCTCTTTGAACTGGGTCTGACGTTTATAAGGATGGTGATATTGGCGTCATGGGCACGTGTGTAAAAATAACACCGCGGTCCGATTGCTGACGGTTATGGTGTGGCATGCCTTGAGGCCGACATTTAGTAGCTTGTTTCCTCCTGGTGATTTTATGCCGTTGTTCATGTGCGACGGAGCATAGTGTGGTGTCGTTTGACGTGTTAAATTTGTGTGATGAAGAGCAAGTATTCTTATATACACAGACAACAACAGGCCCATAAAAATTGGGACACGCACACGCGCGCGCGCGCGCACACTCACACACACACACACACACACACACACACACACACACACACACACACACACACACACACACACACGGGGACGCGCGTGCACGTACACGCATACAAATGGTCCCCGTATGAAGAGAATATTGCAAGCTGGTGTGGCTTCCAAGATCGGCTAGGCTATTAACAACGTGATCTGACAGAAACATAAACACTTATGACACAGCTGTTGCAAGTACAGATCTAGCCAGATACATCAAACCCTAACCCAGTCCACGCCTTCTATAGTTAAACTACAATGGTGACAGTGCCAACATGGCCACTGGTCTGGTTAGTTGACAATGTTCATTGATCATTCATTTGGTGGACTGCTGGTGGGCATGTGCACATTTGCCTAAACTCACAGTGTTCGTTAGGATAAGGGGTGGCAGAATTGTGAGATATACTTGTCGAATCTGAGCCATAGGATAAATCAGACTTGGACTGCTGCTGAAGAACATAGCAAGACACAGGACTGAGAAGCCAGCTGCATCTTGCAACAGTTCTTTTTTTCTGTAACTGAGAAGGATCTATGAGTAAGAACATAGTTTAGCTCGAGAGTAAGATGAGGGGAGTATGCTGAGGCGATGGGCGAAGTCAGGGGGCCAGGGTTGTGAGGGAGATGAGCATGCAGACATGGGAGAGACCGTCAGAAGATAAGATATGAGACAAGTTTAATGAGGAGAAGCAGGAAGAAATAGTAGATCCGCCCAGTCTAACAGGAATAAGAGAGAGAGAGAGAGAGAGAGAGAGAGAGAGAGAGAGAGAGAGAGAGAGACAGACAGACAGACAGACAGACAGACAGACAGAGACAGAGACCGAGAGATTAGGGAAGATAATGAAGGGGAGAGAAAGTGTCTGAGAGAAGTTGGGGGAAGGTAGTGATGGGGGAGAGAGAGAGAGAGAGGGGGGGGGGGTATGTATGTTCATGAATGTCGCTGGCAGAACTGCTGTGGACAATAGAATCTCTCAGAGCTATGTATTGGAGGGGTGAATGCAGTTCCAGGCCATAGTCACAGTTGAAATCCACCTGCCCAACTGATAAACATTGGAAGCAGCCTTTAACAGAAGTTAACTACTTG
Source organism: Conus canariensis (assembly GCA_033310375.1). Taxonomy (NCBI): domain Eukaryota; kingdom Metazoa; phylum Mollusca; class Gastropoda; order Neogastropoda; family Conidae; genus Conus; species Conus canariensis. Next base: position 34,183,614 of record CM065722.1, on the reverse strand, counting down.
TAGCAGCACGCTCGTCTGGCAGCGAGCATGCTATTCAGACGTATGTGTTGGGTCATGTTGTGGCAGAAATGGGCGGAGTTCCGATCAGATTTTGGCTGTAGTGAAATATACTATGTACAAAAAGAAACGCATATTTTTATTTCAATCATTTCATGCGTCATTTAGCATTCAAAATATTACATCCACAGAAGAAATAAGACATCAGTCTACTGTTATGTCTATTCATTATGTCTGGCTATTCACACTAGACAGAGTTCCCTGCTATACGGGGCATGTTTCTGTCAAAATTTTCCTTGATATTTTCAGCGAAAAAAAAAAATGCGTTTCTTTTTGTGCACAGTATAGAAGAGGACGAGAAAGGACTGAACCGTGACATGAATGTCGCAGACAATATTGATCCTGCTGACGTTTCCTTGACGCAAATGAGTTTTGGAACTGGGGGATGAAGCGGGGACATGAAGTGCAAAAGGGGAGGCGGCAGGGGATGAGAGACAATTACAAGCTGAATGGATGGTGCAGAAGGAATTGTCTTGCCCTATCCCTGATACTGCCCCCCCCCCCTTCCCCGTTCCCTTCTCCAATCTCCTTCTCTTGCACAAATAGACATTCATTATTACAATTTAATGGGGAAAACGTGGTGCGGTGGTATGTGTTGTGTGTGTGTGTCTGTGTCTGTGTGTGTGTGTGTGTGTGTGTGTGTGTGTGTGTGTGTTGTGTGTGTGTGTGTGTGTGTGTGTGTGTGTGTGTGTGTGTGTGTGTGTGTGTGTGTGTGGTGGCAGAAAAGAACCAACGAACAAAATTAAAGATCTTCTCGCCTCCTCGCCCAGTTCAAATGTCTTCTACACACATTTTTTTCGTTTCTGTTTGTTTATTGTTTAGGATCTAAACATGTTTACCATGCACATCCTCATATCAAATGATCAACCTGTGAATATGGCTTTAGCCCACTTCTTTTTTAACTGGCTCTGATATGTCTACTAGCCAATGCATTTAAAAAGCTGATCTCCTGAGTTTTAAGTTTCTCTCTCTCTCTCTCTCTCTCTCTCTCTCTCTCTCTCTCTCTCTCTCTCTCTCTCTCTCAGAGAGACAGATACAGAGAGACAGACAAATATAAAAACGTGAAACAGGAGAGAGAGAGAGAGAGAGAGAGAGAGAGAGAGAGAGAGAGAGAGAGAGAGAGAGAGAGAGAGAGAGAGAGAAGGAGTTATTTTCCTGCTTCTTTCCCGTAAATGAATTCTTATTCTCGATAGGATACGGTTTTCAACTGTTTATGTGTTTTCTTGTTTCTTAAGCATACCTGTCTGAAAATACATTTCTACAACGGAAGTTTCCACAACAAACCTGATTTCTTTCAAAACATTTCACAAAAAGGAAGGATGGAGGGGCAAAATGTATACGGCGTGAATCCTCCCCACCCACCCACCCTCCCCACCACCACCACAGCCCCAGCCTTCCCCGCACATTCGGCAGACTAAGAGTAGAGCGGAACGACTCGTTATATCAATGCCTTCAAAGAAGCGATGAATTGCCTTCTTTCACCACGCCTCCCCATCAACTTGTTTTCTGGTACAAGGGACGCAATCCAATCAGCCCCCACACTCCTGGCGACGGAGTGAAAGAATTCGTCAATTCTCTTCGTGTCTACATTCCTGCACAGAGGAATCACGTGGTTCCATCCGCCATCGATCTCCCACAATGCAATGCGTGCGTGCCCCGCGTGCTTTTCAACAATGGGACGACTTGCTTTTTCCCCACATGCACTTTGTTTTAACTTGTGACATCGTCGCTTGTGGGCCCAGCAGATTAAAAAAAAAAAAAAAAAAAAAAACGACACGTATTTCTGTGTATTTGACAAAGCGATGTTTGTGGTTTAACAAATGTTTTCTTCCACTGGTGGTTTTGTTGGGGAAAAAACAGTATTCATGGTGACAACTTTGCCGTCAGCACGGTCAGATCGTGTTGTTTACAATGTCAAAATGTGAAATATTCATTGCCTCCACCAGTTCTGTCAAATATGTAGCCATGCTTAACCTTGCCAGTCAGCATTTTCTTGAAGCACAAAATCCCCGTCTTGAATAAGAGTAGGTGGATTAATTGTTATTTATATCACTATACCCCGACTGGAAGAGGTACTGATACTGTCCACTTTTTTTGCACTTGAAGACGTACGAATTATCACTTTTTATTGCTAATTGTTTTGTCCATATACCTCGCCTTCCCCTTCCCTCTCTGTAGAAACAGTATTGAAATAACCGAGAGCGAATCAAGGCATTTGAACATAGATTAAAGCAACTTCGAGAGAGACAGACAGACAGACAGACGGACACAGACAGACAGACAGGCAGACAGACAGATAGATAAGAGAGAGAGGCGGATAGATAAGAGATAGAGGCAGATAGACAGACAGACAGACGGACGGACAGACAGACAGAGAGAGAGAGACAGAGAGATCATCCTTCGAATGGCGGTCTTGTTGTTCTGTAATCTGTGTCAGAACAGTCTGTGGCAGGACTGTCAATTATTCCTTCTTAAAATCTATAACATAATATAACATACGGTAACATATACATAAGGTAACATACAAGGTCACATGAAGCTCTAACCCACCGATACAGAAGTCAGCTTTAGTAGTGCCCTACAGTTCCGTCAGCAAGACAGGCTGGCCATCCCAAAACAAGAGCGGAACAGCTCCTGCTGGCAGTGATTTTAGGAGTTCATGTCTTCCCACCCACCCGGCCCTTCTAAGCGCGCTGCAAGGATCTGAGTTCTGTAGGGATTAGGTCTGTCGTTCAACAGGGCGTTTAGACCGAGGTCATGGGCACAGCAGTCACGTGGTGTAGCTGTTGTGTTCTAGTGGCAAAAACAGTATGGCGAGTGTAATGAATGGTTGATTCTCTCTCTCTCTCTCTCTCTCTCTCTCTCTCTCTCTCTCTCCTCTCTCTCTCTCTCTCTCTCTCTCTCTCTCCCTCTGCACAAAATGTATGGAGAGTGGTCATAGTCTGGTATCTTATCTCGGGGTTGAAAGTGAAACAACTCATTGCAACATCAATGCCGTAATATGAAGTGATAACCTGGCCTCCTTTCACCACTCTTCCACCGCAACTTGTTCTCTGGTACAAGGGACGCAATCCAATCAGGCCTCACACTCCGGGCGACTGCGTGCGTGAATGCATCAATTCTTCTTGGGTTCACATTCCTGCGTGAAGAAGCACGTAGTTCTATCCGCCATTAATCTTCCACAGTGCTATGCGCGTGCACCAGGCGTGCTCTGCAACAATGATTGGTTTGTTTTTCCCACTCCAAGAATAGTTTTTAAAACTCATGACATCATCGCTGGTGGTTGACATAGGATATTTAAAGAGTGGGTGATTCTTTTATGGCACTTCGCAGCAGGATGTTTATGATCAAACAAGTACTCTTTTTCCTATAGTTTTTTTTTAAACACTGCTTTTCTCCCATGACTTTAGTATTTGTCACAGGGGTCAGTCCACATGCTGGTTCTTCTCAGTGTCAAATTAACAATGCCTTTGTTAGCTGCACCACTATTTGACTTCGTGTTAGATATGTCAGGGGCTCTTTCTTTGTAGTAAAAGTTCCTGGGAATGTTTGACGTCAGTCAAGATATTGTCAGCAGCTCTGATCTTCTTACTAGAGAGGACTGTAATTTAAAACCCTGGCCATGTTTTTGGTCTTCATGAACTTACAGCAAAACGTTTGTTCACCTTTAAAGCTTATCATTAAAATGTCTCTTCCTTTCTAATTGTTTATGATATACCTCGCAGGGGAGAGGGAACAGGCAGAGAGTCATAAGAGAGAGACGGAGGGAGAGAGAGAGAGGGAGGGTGGGAAGGAGGCAGAGAGACAGACAGAGAGAGAGAGAGAGAGAGAGAGAGAGAGAGAGAGAGAGACAGAGACAGAGAGACAGAGAGAGAGAGAGTTCAAAAATGTTTGTTTTCACAATGCGGGAGCATTCTGGGCCTGACCTTGTTTTATTTCACTACTTTGTTGCTGAAGACTTATTCTCGAAGGAGAATCCGTGTGTTTTTTTTGCCCTTATATTTCAAATGGACCAGCAGAGAGCCAGAAAGTGACATTCACCCATCAAAGACATCATCAGGCTGATATCTTCTGGTACTAATATGGCAAGTGATTGGATCGAATCACGTTTGCTGTCAGACAAGACAAACAGACGTGAGGATGGTGGGCGGATGAGGGGGGGGGGGGGGGGGGGGGGTCAGTGTAGTCTGACCAGGCTTGCAACCACAAACCCAAATTTTTATTTCATATGTTTAAACGTTAACAAAACAGAAGCATTATCCTTTGCTGGCGTCTGTAAACTGGAACTTTGACGGTTTCACTGACTGTCAGTGTGTACACAGTTCTGATAATGCACACTTAAACCGTTGAATCCTTTTCTTTTTAATTTTTTTTGTTATTAATTCATTAATGTTTTGTTTGTTTATTCGTTTCTTAATTACAAAAGATCAAGATCTTCACAACAGAGAAGTACACAACATCGAAGACCAAAACATTGGGGAGCCCATCAGCAGACTTTTTTTTTTTTTTTTTTTTTTGCTGTCCCAACCTCTGTGCCACCTCAGAGGCAGTGCACCCACGCCGCTCTTTCCGGCTCCCCGTCTACAGCCACAGCCCGGTCGGCCCCGCTGCAGCCCCGGCACCGGCAATCCACAGGGAGTAGTCAATGTCAAGTCGTCAAGAGGCAGCCCACCGGAGGAGACACTGCACTGCTGCCGAGTCACTTCGGTAGTGTTCAGTGGCGCCTGTTCTGATCTAACATACGCAGGACATCACCTACTAAGCCCCCTACTGACGACAATAATTGCTTAGTCGCGGAGCCGGCGTGAGTGAGCTCTCCCTCCGGAGGGCGCCACCACGTCCGTCCAACGACAGCCTCCATGGACTCGCCGATACCGGTGACCCCGACGGAACCAAACCAAGGCCACAGACGTGGAGAGGATAACGAAATTGAGGTCACCATGAGAGCAGGGCATGAAGGGCCACAGAATTTGAGACTTTTTTATGCTGATCAATGAGAATGAGGATGATTAAGATGATGCTACGGATTTCCATTTCGGTCTGAGACTACATGACAGGGCTGTACTCCACGCTTCCTTTCATAATATATCCCGGCGTCAACCAGGCCCGAGAGATACAGGCACCTGCAGTGTTGGTCAGGAAATTTGAGCAACACTCTCAGAAACGCATCCATTAAGTGGATGAAACTCGACTGTGTGGTCCCAGTCTTCCCAACTGAGTCCGCAGCAAACTCAACTCTGGGTAGGAGCCGGTCAGGGCAGAAAAACCCATCAGCAGACTGGATTACCACCAGATACTGAAATGAGGAATAACATGAAGGGTATCCGGCGAATACGGTGAGATCGATCTGGAACTAAAGAACCGCCATAAGAAGCTAAATGTCATGTAAGTGTTCCCGCAAGGAACGTACGTAGCACTGTAATTTTACGTCTGTCCGCTCTTTTGATCTTTCAATCAGGCCTCGGTACACGTTCTGTTCCGTCATGAGCTGCGCAGAGGACTCGCCAGTCTGTTTCTTTTTTTTTTCTCTCAACTTTTTTTGAAGTTTAATTGTTACCCAGTATTGTGCCTTCCGTCTGACCCTTGCTTCTGTATTTTTTTTTTTTTTTGGTCGCTTTTTAATCTTTATGTTTGCATTATATCATCTGTATTAGACATTTTTTGTTGTTGTTGTTGTTGTTGCTATCCTATGTTCGTACATTTTTGGTGCTGTCCGTATCCTATCTGTGTGTCTCTGTGTCTGTCTTGTCTCTGTCTGTCTGTCTGTCTGTCTGTCTCTCTCTCTCTCTCTCTCTCTCTCTCTCTCTCTCTCTCTCTCTTCCATCTCAACCCAACCTCCTTTCTCACGCTGTCTCCATTTCTTTTCTAAATTCGATCTAACCCTCTTTTGTGTTAGGCTTAACTGAGTATTGACTACAATAAACTACTCACATTCGAATCATATTCTCTCTCCCACCCTCTGTCTGTCTGTCTGTCTGTCTGTCTGTCTGCTCTCTCTCTCTCTCTCGCCTCTCTCTCTCTCTCTCTCTCTCTCTCTCTCTCTCTCTCTCTCTCTCTCTCTCTCTTTGCCCCTACCACCCCTACGTTCTGTGTCTCTGGTAGCTATCTTACATGAAGTTTTCCGTATGCACTGCGATCAGGCAGCTCAAGATATTAAACAGTCATCGTTCACTTTGACGACGTTCTGTTCCTCATCTGCAAGTGAAAAGATTCAGGTGCATTTCAACAGCAGCACAATAAAGGAGCATCCACAACAACAAATTGAAGTGGAACATCGACTTTCAGCCCCCCGCTTCTCATCACCTCTCACCATCATTCTATCCACTCCTCTTCCAGACTCCTCCGAGCTCCTTCCTAGCTCCATTTCAGCCAGGTTCATGCCAAGCATTGTACTCGCTCGAGCACTTGGGCAGGAAGTTATTCTAGTCAAGCATTGCAGCGTTTCCGCCAATGAAAATACGAATCACATCAGGTGGAAAATGAAATCGCTGCTCCTAGGCAACCGTTGCCTTTCTTATATTTGCCCAGGACATGCTGAGGTAGATGACGTTGTCAAGTCATCCTTCAGTTGCCTCAACTGCCAGCGCCTCAGTTGGTTAATGCACTGTCTTCACAAGAAAAGAGCTTGTGCTTATTTGCGTCAACTACTATATCTGACCGTGGATTCACTTTCAATGATTAAGCAAAAGAATCTGAAAAAGATTGTTTATTGAATTATTTTAAAAACACAGAAGTGCTTCGCCATGATCAGATACAAAAAGATGCGATGCGTTCAGAATTGTTTCGTAAACAATATTTTTAATGCGATATATATGTATGTCTTGTTTAACATGCAGACTTTTATGTAATGCATCGCCGACAAACTATTTGTAGCGATGGCAAATGTATTTAAGTAATAATTCCTTTCTGCATAACGTGTCTGAGTGCTATTTGGAAAGCCCTTCTTGACCAAAAAATTTTGTTTCCACAAAATGATATTATGTGAAATTTTATGCTTCTTAACTTCGTTTTCGATTGTTTCTTTAGCTAAATTAGCCATTTTTACTTTAGCTAAATTAGCCATTTTGTCGACATGGTCGATCACAATAATATTCCTTATTAGTCCTCTAAGGTTCATTTCTTCCCACGTCATACTGTCAATCTCTGTTTGTTTCTCCTTGCCTTTACTCCCCCCCCCCCCCCCTCCCCACTCTGTGCGTTATAACATTACCCTCTTTCGTTTTTTTTATGTTGTGTCAGTGATAACATGTGAACGGTAAGTTATTTTATTTCAATATGTACAGTCATCTGCTTTTGATCGAACGTAAAATTGAATTATAACAATCAGTCAGTTGCCTAATGATCTGTGCAACATATATGTATGTATGTATACACACACACACACACACACACACACACACACACACACGCACACGCGCGTGCGCGCGGGCGCGCGCGCGCGCACACACACATACACATACACACACACACACACACACACACACACACACACACACACACACACACACACACACAACACACCAGGCACAGGCATGCGACAAGCAGTGCAACTCCACATGCCTTTCTGCTTGATTGAATGACGTACGGAGAGTTCATCCCCTTTCCTGCTCAACTTCCATTTCACACAAAGCTACGACCTCTGGCACAAAACGGTCTGTGGCAGACAACTCTAGCGCTGCACTCGTTGCCGCTGCACGACGATGAGTGGCTCAGTTCAAATTGTGTGTCGTCTCTAGTGCAACAGACTGTGCGATTGTCAAAACTGGGTTCCATTATTTCACGATGATTCTCAGTAACAGAGAAGAGGGGAAGGCAGAAATGATTAAAGTGCAATAACTATCAAAGAAATTGGAGAGAGAAGAGAGAGAGAGAGAGAGAGAGAGAGAGAGAGAGAGAGAGAGAGAGAGAGAATTTGAATTTCAGTTATTTTAAAAGGGTTTATTTTGTGTAGAATTGTCCATGAGTGTTTTTTTTTTTTCCTCGACTGGTATTCTAGCTAGCCAAAGTGAACTCGTGTTAGAAAGTGAAAGAAGAATCCGGTGGGTGACACTTCGCAAATGCTACACGGGAAAGGAATACAGACAAATTAATATGAATTTGTCTTTGCATAAACAGCATATTCAAGTTCTCTTATCGGTTTTAAAGCAAAATGTCATACGGTTCATGCCTTCTTCGTAGTTTTTAATGTTGTTATCCTCCGTATCAAAGTAATGATAATCAGGATTTTGTGAAGGTTAGTGATGAGGGAAAATGGGTGATTGGTCAAATGGCTACATATACATGCACATTGGTATGGGCGCTCGTGGGCAACAGAAAAGAATACGAAATAGAAAGAGGTGTGATGCTGTTTTTCAGAAGCAAAAGAACAAAGTCACACTGCAGGCTCTTTGGACTGAATCCTTATTTCGCCTGCTTAAGTCAACACAGTCTAGGTGTTGCATGTGGAGATCGTGTCTCGCTTGTTGAAAGAATGTGCGGGAGTTCGCCCCAGTTTGAGCTGTCCTCTCATTCAACACAGGAAAGATGTCACCAGTGTATTTCCCACCTGCTTTCCGATCCCACTTTCCCAGCTGTGAAATGTGTTGTCTTCTCAAGCCCCAAAGTTACATGGTTACTGTAGCTGGGTTTTTTCTTTCGTTGTTGTTGGTTTTCAATCTTGTCCACAGTGGTTGCTGATTAAGGGAGATATGCAAATAATGTTCCAGTAGCAGAACCAGGAGCACTGAGACATCAATCGAAGGTTGTTGTTTTTTTTAATTTGTTTTCGCTGTCTTGTCTTCTGTGCCATTTAAGCTGCGTTATTCCAGCGCTGCTCTCTCCGGCTCCCCGTTCACAGCCACACCCGGTTTGTGCTGTCACGGATCCTGCACCGGTGATCCACACAGCGCATTCAATCACAAATTGCATTAGGCAGCCCAGCAGAGGTGTTTCCACCGAAGTGACTCGCCAGCAGTGAAGTATCTCCTCCGGTGGGTTGCCTCTTGACGACTTGACATTGACTGCTCTGTGTGGATTGCCGGTTCCGCGGCTGCGGCGGGACTGACCGGGCTGTGGCTGTGAACAGGGTGTCAGAATGAGCGGCGTGGGTGCACTGTCACTGAGGTGGCACAGAAGATGGGACAGCAAAAAAAAAAAAAAAAAAAAAAAAAAAAAAAAAAAAAAAATCGGTGGTGTTTACTGATGCCTATTCTGATATAACACACATTAGGAAACCACCTGCTAAGCCCCCTGTTGATAACAATGAATTGGTCTTTCGTGGAGCCAGCATGGGTGATGGCAAAGCCATAACCGTCCTAGAACAATTCACATTGACTTTTCAATACCGACGTCCCCGACACAGACTCACCACGTGGAGAGGACCTGGAGAGGAAATCATAACTGTGGTCACCATGAAAACAGAGCATGAAGGACAAGATGATGATATGGCTTTCCATTCTGGTTTGACATGGCTGTAATGTACGCATAATTTTCATGTGTTCAGGAGTCAACCAGGCCCTCGAGATTTAAACACCTGCAGCTTTTGGTCATAAAATTCAAGGAACATTTTTGACGAAGCATCAGTTAAGTGAATGAAACTCGACCGTATGGGTTTAATCTTCTCATTTGAGCTCATCAAACTCAACTCCGGATAGGAACTGGACAAGACTGAAAAATCCCGCAAATCAATGGTAATCGAGCAACCCCCCCCCCCCCCCCCCCCCCCTCTCTTCATCCGACAGTTCGCGACGCTACTACATAGCCACAGGGGCTGGTGACATCGATCAAGCCTAAGTCTAACACCGATGACGTGAAATTCTAATTTGTGGAGTAAAAAGACTCTCGCTGTTGTCGTCAGCTGACCCTTGATCTATTGATAATAGTAATTGAAGACCTCGTTGATGTTGTGGATATGGAGGGACAGTCCAGCTGTGGAGGGAGACGTCTGAGGACAATGGGGGCATTGGAATGATGCTGAAGGAGGGTTGGACGCTGCTGCCTTTCTGTGATGCCTGACGTATAGAAAACATTGATGCAATCTAAATGTCTCTTTAGTAACAACATTGGCGTGTTGGAAATTTCTTTCGTCTTTTGTGTTTCTGGTGAATAATCGTGAAGTCTGAGATTCTGCTAGATTCTGAACGAGTCAGTCGCAAATTCTTTTCATTGATGTCTACTATCTGTAATTTTGAGAAGACATATAGCCAATATCTTTGAAGTAATGACAATCCTTAAAAGCTGTTTCGTTTCAGTTTCATTTTATGCCGAATTGACTATGAAGTTTACCACACTTCGATCCAATATTGCACAAAACAAACATAATCAGTCCAGAAGAAGAGAGACAGCGGCCAAAAAATTATCATAGAAGGAATAACTGTGAGGGAATTGTGGAGAGAGAGAGAGAGAGAGAGAGAGAGAGAGAGAGAGAGAGAGAGAGAGAGAGAGAGAGAGAGAGATGTTTGTTCTAATAGTTAAAAGGAAAGAAAGGCATTTCTGTGGCATCTTTATCAAGGTTGGGGTTGTGAAAATAATTATTCACAAAATGGCG
>CM065722.1:34153032-34168032 GCA_033310375.1 Conus canariensis | reverse complement strand
ATATACGGTATGCTTCCAGCCTGGTAGACTTACGGTAAAGCAAAACAACTTGTCCCATCAATGCCCCAGTGTGAAGTAATCAATTTGGCTTCTGTCACCACTCCTGTCCTGCAACTTGTTTTCTGGTACAAGGGACGCAATCCAATCAGCCCCCACACTCCAGGCGACTGTGTGAAAGAATACGTCAATTCTCTTCGTGTCTACATCCCGGCTCAGTGGAATCACGTAGTTCTATCCGCCATCGATCACGCACAATGCAAGGCGTGCGCTCTGTGCGTGCTTTTCAACAATGGACAGCTGTTCCTTTTTCAACAAGCACTTTTTACTTTTGACATCTTCTTTTTCTTCTTCTGTTACGCAGGCTGATACTCCTGGGACACCCCCTGTATAGAAAGGCAAGGATTAATCCAATCTACCCAACAAAGGGAGTGGAGTTTTGTGTGTATGACCCGTTTTTTATCCCGCCATTAAGGCAGCCATACTCCAACTTCGGGGAAGGTGCATGCTATGTGTAACGTGTCATCCATACCAATGGCCAAACTGGCCTTCTCGTCCGAAAGTTGGTGATGAGAGTTTACGTGTGTGCAAGATGTTATGCGTGCGTTCACACACGGAACCTCGGTTTATAGTCTCATTCGAAGGACTGTTTGGAAAATGGAGTCAGAACCAATGTTAACTCCGAGGGAAAAATCCCCCTGTACCGAAACGGCCAAGGCGGAGATTCGAACCCGCAACCCCATGATTATGAGTCTGGCGCTCTATCACTGAGTTGTTCCGGCCCTTGTGGGAAAGCAGTGAATAAAGCACGTATTTCTGGGTGTTTGGTGATGTAAAGTTTGTGGTTTATGAAATATTTTCTTCGCCTAATGGTTTTGTACAGAAAGAGATGAATGTTGATCACCATGAGCAGGGCCATTTCTTGGGGTGCCTGATGTTAGTGTGGAATTTTCATTCCATCCACTAAATGTGTCAGATTTGTCGCTTCATTGAACCATGCCAGTCAGTATTTTTATCAAACACAAAGTCCTCGTTCTGTATATAAGTATACGTATTAACTGTCATTTATATGACTATTCCCTAGCTGGAAGAGGTGCAGACACTGCCGACTGTTTTGCACTTTGGAACGTATGTAAAATAACTCGTTATTGTTAGCTGCTTATCTCATATACCTCCCCTTTTTCTTCCATATCTATGGAAACAGCATTGACAGAGAGTGAATCAACGCATGAAAAATGTGTTAGAGCAAATCTAGAGAGACAGACAGACAGAGAGACAGACAGAGATGGAGAGACAGAGAGACAAGGAGAAAGATAGAGACAAAGGCAGACATACACAGAGCGTTAGAGATCGTTCCTCAGATAGTGGTCATGCTCTTCCATAATCCGTATCAGAACATTCTGTGGCAGGACTGTCCCTTGTTCATTCTTAAAGTCTGCGATGTAATGCAATACACCAAGTCATGTGAAGTTCTAACCTATTAACATGTAAGACAGCATTAACAATGTTCTACAGCTCTTTCAGCAACATAACCTGGCCACCCCCACAACAGTGGAACAGCTCTGCTGGCAGTCATCCCAGGCAATTTGATCCCATTTAGGAGTACATGTCTTTTCACCCTGCCAGCCACTGTGAGCTCTTAGCTAGCATCTGAATCATACAGGATTAGGACTGATTCTTATCGTACGTCTAGACGCCCTTATTGGATAGCAGTGACGTGTGTTCTGCTGGCAAAAATGTATGGCGAGTACAACGAATAATATTTTGTTGTCTTATATGTTCCGACAAAGAATCAAGGCTTTAAATCCCAGGGGTACGAATCTGAGAAAAGAAAAGCTTACACTAAAAGTTAAAGACAAGACACATTATGAAACACACACACTGAGGAAGCAATAGTGTAAACCAGTAAGAAGAGATAGTCATGTCTCACGTCACCACGCTCTTCCATTCTGCCCATGTTCAAGATGGTGGGTAGATGAAAACGCTGCTTTTGACTGACTTCAATCTGTCTAATCTTTTTGGTTAAGGAATGACTGAATTGTTTGTATCCATCCTAGTATTACTCTTCAGTGAATTTACTTGGACTCTACCTGTGCAGATATCCTGTGTGGACAGGATTTTTTTTTATCTTCCCCTGTCACCAATGAGTGTTTCATTACACACGTTGAAGGCATTCATCACTTCCTGTTGTCTGCTTTGCTCTGTGTTTGCCTCCTGTTTACTGACTGGTGTTCGTTTTCAAGACAACACTCTTTCTCATGTCAAACTGTCAAGTTTGAATCACAGACATAGCGGCTGAGTCATTGCATAAGGCCAGACACAGGTGGTAGGCCGACGTCGCTGAACGTTCGAGAAAACGACGCTGGAATGAAACAAATGACTCGTCAGGAAATCGGTACGGACCTACAAAAGAGAACAGGACTCCAACGAAGGCATAGAGGGGGAAACGCATCAGATACTCACCCTCTCCCCAGTACTTTCTTGATCTGTGCTTCTTTGCTAAAACCTCTGTCTCTCCTTCTCCGTCTGTTTTGTCTCTCTTTCTGTCTTAGTCTCTCTCTCTCTCTCTCTCTCTCTCTCTCTCTCTCTCTCTCTCTCTCATCTCCTCCCTCATAAAACACACACACACACACACACACACACACACACACACACACACACACACACACACAAGCACGCACGCACGCACGCACGCATGCACACACACACAACACCTGCGTGCGCACGCACGCATGCGCTTTTCTGGCGCATTTCCTGGCATAGAACTTTCGTGATTTGTACAAGGGGAATATTTTTGCCATCTGCCTCTTGGTTGCACAATCATAAATTAAGCACTACTTTTTCTTAAGTCGGTGGAAATACAGTAACAGACATGATGTGCATGAATTACAGCTAGCCCAAGACACTAACAGTAGAGGAAAGAGTGGAAAGTCTGCTTGTTACTAGGGCGAGTGCTTTTCTCTGTCCTCTTTTCTTTTACAGTGGGAAAGTTATGTACGGTATTCCCTGCCCAGTAGCCTGAAGGTGAAAGCGAAACAACTCATCGCAACATCAATGCCCTCATATGAAGTGATAGACGCCTCCTTTCACGACTCTTCCGCCCCAACTTGTTCTCTGGTTCAAGGGACGCAATCCAATCAGGCCCCACACTTCGGGCGGCTGAGTGAATGAATACGTCACTTCTCCCCACAACCATCTTCCTGCAGCAAAACAGCACGTAGTTCTAGCCACCATCGATCTCCCACAGTGCAATGCGTGTGCACCCAGCGTACTTTGTAGCAATAGCTGACATGCTGTCCCACCATGTGACGACTTTCTCTTCGAAACTCATGACATCATCGCTGGTGGATGAAATAGGATGTTTAAAATGTGGGTAATTCTTTAACATGCACTTGGTAACAGGATTTTCATGGTCAAAGAAATCGTATTCTCCCAGCAGTTGTTGCACTACAAAGAGTATTGATGTTGAGAACGCTGTTCTTCCATGATTTTTCACATTTGTGGATGGAGTCAGTCTACAAGGTGATTCTATCAGTGTCAAATCAACAGTTCCTTCCTTAGCTTCACCACCCTTTTTCTCTGTGTTAAAATGTCAGTAGTTGTTTCTTAATGGGGAAAGTTCCTGGCAGTGTATAAAACTCGGGAAACAAGTGTCATTTTTCTTCACTGTTCTGTTCTGTGCAGCACTGCCATCTTACGCCCTGGTCATAGTTTCGCTCCTCAGCCTGTCAGCAGCAGTTTTTCCTCGCCGTTAAACCGTGTCATTTAAATCTCTTTCGTTTTGACTCGTTATCATATATATCCTACAGGAAAGAGAGAGAGAGAGAGGAGAGAGAGAGAGAGAGAGAGAGGAGAGAGAGAGAGAGAGAAAGGGGGGTAATGAGGGAAGGAGGGAAGAAGGGAGGGGGGCGGATATTTCATTCAATGTAGGTCAAGGCTTCTCATGAAGGGGGTATCATGAACCAAATTTCAGATTCAGCAAAAGCAGAACAGAAAATTGAAATAAGTTGCATGTCTTACAACAAGCATTAGAATCCTCTCTAATGAATTTAATTCTACATCAGCTGATACTTAAGTACATACTGTACGGCGAATCTTAAATAATTTGAACGAAAAAGTACCCAAATATCTAGCAGTCGTTTCCTTCGTGGATGTCGTGAGTAAAGAGAGTAGACAAAATGGAGAAGATCGGTAATACTTTTTAGAAATTAATTGATTATTAATATCATAGCAGGAGGCAGCAAAACCCAAAATGAACCTGTTTCTGAGAGAGAGAGAGAGAGAGAGAGAGAGAGAGAGAGAGAGAGAGAGAGAGAGAGAGAGAGAGAGAGAGAGAGAGTATTAGTGCATTGTGTGCCTACGCTTGCATGTAGGTGCTCGGCATGTTCTGGAGTTTGGAGGATCTGAAATTCTTTTCTTGTCCTTGTTTTATTTTGTTTTGTTTTTGACTCGACCAAACGTATGCAAGGAAAAGTTTCTTGCCATCAAAGACATTGTTAGGCTGGTCTTTACTGGTGTGAACATGACATTGAACAGTTCCGATGTGCTGTCTGTCAAGACAAAAGCGGTGGGGGGGGGGGGGGGGGGTTGACGGGACTGGCAATTACACACTCGAAATCTTCATTCTATGAAAATGAACTTTACAGAACGGTAATATCTTCCAACTCCAAAATCTGCTTAAGTGGAGCAACTGTTAACTGGAACTTTGGTCGTGTCACTTACTGGTAGTGTGGGCACAGTTCTGCCGCATGTACATCCAAATCTTTTTAATGATATGGTTCCCTAACCGGTTTTTTTTTTCTTCTAAATATGAAAGATCAGAATCTTCGTTACAAAGAAACTCCTTACAACGAAGACGAGAAGGTTAGGGAACCCACAATGAAACGTGACAGTATCCTCAGCACGACATATTAAAATGTGGAATAACAAAAAGGTACTTGTGTAAGGTCTGATTGGTCGGGGAGTTACCTTCCACTGAAAGAAGCTGATAGTCTGATATGCTCCTACAAGGAGCGAAGAATTTACTATTATTCTATGACTGACTTCCGCTTGTGATCGTTTAGCTTATGAAGCAGGGATACGGTACACGTTCTATTTTTTTGTTAAGAAAATGATAGCCGACCCATAGTCACCCCTTCCTCATTCTTCTTCCCCCGACAATTACAATCATACACACTCCTTCTAAGGGGGTTTGGCCCTACTCGAATAAAATGTCATTGTCATTGTCATTGTCATTGTCTTCTCTCTCTCTCTCTCTCTCTCTCTCTCTCTCTCTCTCTCTCTCTCTCTCTCTCTCTCTCTCTTGTGTGTATATCCGCTTTACCTGCCATGTCTATGATAGCTTAATACTCGATCTCAATAATTCGTATCCTCCACCCACAAAGACTGAGCATGCCTTTACCTTGTAAACGTCCTGTTCCTCATTTGCAATGTAAACGTTCCTGTGAGCATCAACAGCAATACATAATGTAGCTTTGAGCTGGAACTGTTCGAAGAGAAACACCTATATTCACACCCTCTCCACCCTCATTTCCTCACCATCAGTCTTCCCCCCCCCCACACACACACACACACACCTCCCTCCTGGCTTCATCTCAGCCAGTTTTTCATCGGAAGAAATTCGTATTTTATAAGCTTCGGTAACGTAGTGTACACACACGTGCGGCTCCGTGCTACTCTGTCTCCTGCGTGGCCGACAGATATGAATGGAGAGTTAATCCCCTTGCCGGCTGTTCCTCCATCCTGCACAGAAGAGCTAATACAGCCTCTCCCCTTAGTTTAGTCTCACGTTGCTATAAGTAATAGTGATCTCAACATCCGGCACTAGACAGGATTTCCGTCCCATGTAACCATACCACTGAATATAATATGAGAAATGCTGTGTACTTTCCCCACTTTAGGAAAACAAATTTCTAAAGTAAAGTGTTTACATTGATCCTGAGTTGAAACAGAACGAAAGCAGTTTTCAAAACAAACAAACTTCAAACATTGTCTCTCATGTGCGCGTCAGCTGGGCTACTCACTCTTTTCTATACTGTTCAAAAAAAGTTAAGGACCAATATTGAGAATGCACAAAAACTTTTAAAAATTCACAAAAATTCAATTGTACCGCCTTTGTGATCCAAACAAATTGAACCACACGCACAACTTGATAGTGAATGCGGCAACTGCAATTTTGTGGCACACATTTCTCACGCGCCTTGAAAAACACGTGTCGCGACTTGTCATTTTTGGAACAAATTGGGGTGAATTTCTGATGTGTTTGGGATCCGAGGAGCATGTGCTGAATCAAAATCATGTAAAGCACGAGCTAAATCAGGCTGTAGGTCATAAAGTATGCTCAACCAAATGTCTTTAAAAGCCACTGTACTGGCGAAAAATGCAATGCAACAGCATGCCTCCACGTCGAAGACTAAACGAGCTGGATCGAGGAAGAGCAATAGGATGGCTCCAAGAAGGAGTTGCAGTCCGGGAAGTGGCACGGAGATTTGGGGTATCACACTCTGTTGTTATCAGACTCAGACAACGCTTTCAGGACACAGGAAGAGTGCAAGAGCGACCACGCTCTGGTCGACCCAGAATAACAACACCACGAGAGGACCGATACATTGAAAGGCAGGCCATACAAGAAAGAACAGCAAGTGCAAACAACATCAGACTTCGCCTTAGAGATGCCACCAACACTGTTGTCAGTGATCAGACCATACGAAACCGCCTACACGCTGCTAACCTCCGTGCTCGACGACCAGCCATAAGACCTCGTTTGACTGATGCCCACAGAGCAGCACGCCGAGTATGGTGCACGCAGCACGTGAGATGGACACATGAACAGTGGGCTAACGTGATGTTTACAGACGAGTCGCGGTTCTGCCTGGATCCCACCAATAGACGGAACAGGGTCTGGAGACGCCGTGGGGAGCGTTTTGCAGAAGAAGCTGTCCTGGAAAGGAACCGCTATGGTGGGGGATCCGTTATGATTTGGGGCGGCATAAGCACACGCTACAGAACGGTTCTCTACAATGTGGCAGGGAACTTGAATGGTGTTTGCTACCAAATAGAGATTTTGCAACCCCTGGTGCTGCCAGCCCTTCAACAGCTTGGACTTCAGGCAGTCTTTCAAGACGACAATGCACGGCCCCATCACACCAGAGCAGTAAACACGTTTCTCCAAGCTGCTGGTGTCAACAGAATGCAGTGGACCGCAAATAGCCCAGACCTGAACCCCATCGAACATCTTTGGGATGAGCTGGGCCAGAGACTGCAGCAGCGTCGTCCTCCTCCTGCTAACCTGGGTCAGCTGTTTGAGTCACTCCAGCAGGAGTGGGCTGCTGTCCCCCAGGCCTTTCTGCACACACTGGTGAACTCCATGCGACAACGCTGCCTTGAATGCCTTGCCAATAACGGGGGACACACACGTTATTGACCATGACATTGAACAAACACTCCTCCTGTGACTTTCAAATTTGGGGGTGGGGGTGTTTGTACTGCGCTCGATTCCAGTTTGTTGATTTCTCGGACTTGTCATTGTCTTTGCACACCTTTCACATATTCAATAAATTCATGTTACACTTGGAGATTGATCACTTCCCAATTTTCTTTTTTATAAGTCAGTGAAATGTTGGTCCTTAACTTTTTTGAACAGTATATGTACAGGGACACTCGGGAACAGCAGACATCTGTCACTTCAGAACAAACCTTGTATGTCCACATTCATCCCGATCAGCACCAAAACATAAGGGGAAAAAGGTTAGAGAAGATAAAGAGTATTCTTGCCTCCAGGGGAATGTTAGTAGCTACAAAATGAAACATTTACTTTCCTTGCGCGCTGTGTAACAAGATATGGAAAACATGAAAAGTCAACGTTTTCAACACAAGAAAGTTTACCTGTTTCATGAAAATACATTACTTCGTAGACAGTAATCAGTCCGTAAACAGTAAGTTAACAGTGCTCATGTTGAGAGGAACACTTGTAACAATCTTGCTGAATGGAGCATAGATCCTCTCTGGGATCGAGATGCGCTCGAGGGATCCACGCCAGTATTTTAGGGATCCATCCTGGGGCTACTGTCCATCTTTCCACCGAGTGCCGTTTAAAACAACTTTGGCAGTTGTTGTTGTTGTTGTTGTTGTTGTTAACTATTACT
The DNA here is from genome assembly GCA_033310375.1 of Conus canariensis. Lineage (NCBI taxonomy): Eukaryota > Metazoa > Mollusca > Gastropoda > Neogastropoda > Conidae > Conus > Conus canariensis. Next base: position 34,159,891 of record CM065722.1, on the reverse strand, counting down.
AACAGCCAAGCAAACAATATGAAAAGAGAGTCTCAATGGCGAAGATAATCAGGAAGGGCGATGTACACATGCGTACATAGAGACAGACAGACCGACAGACAGACAGTTAAACCACTATGAGGACACTGCTGACAAGTATACTGATTTGTCTGACTGACATGTAGATTGAGCGATTATTAATTTGGTGGGCTGCTGGTGGTGACATGCCTAGTACCAAATCAGTATGCGTGTGGACGCTTGCCAACACTGAGCGTGTTCATTGGGATAGAGATGACAGAATTGGGAGATATAATTGTGGGAGCAGTGCCACAGGACAAATCAGACCTGGACCGCAAATGAACAACATAGGACAACATAGGAATGAGGAGCCAGCTGCATGTTGCAAAAGTTTTTTTTTTTTTTTTTTTTTTTTTTACTTTTGAAAATACCAAAGATATATGGGTAAGCACGTGATTTTGCTCTGCAGCAGAGGGGTGAAGTGAGGGGCCAGGGCAGTGAGAGAGAGCCATGAAGACATGAAAGAGACATTCAGTAGGAAAGACATGAAATAGGTCATGGAGAGAGGCAAAATGAGGCAGCCGGTCCGCTCACTCTTATGGGATTAAGGAGAGAGAGAGAGAGAGAGAGAGAGAGAGAGAGAGAGAGAGAGACAGACAGACAGACAGACAGACAGACAGACAGACAGACAGACAGTTAAACAGACGGACAGATAGACAGACAGACGCAAAGAGTTGGTGAACGATAGTGATAGAAAGAGAAAGTGTGTGAGAGAGTTGGGGGAAGGTAGTAATGGAGAGAAGAGAGAGAGAGAGAGAGAGAGAGAGAAGAAGAGAGAGAGAGAGAGAGAGAGAGGAGAGAGAGAAGAGAGAGAGAGAGAGAGAGAAGAGAGAGAGAGAGAGAGAGAGAGAGAGAGAGAGAGAGCAGCCCTGTGTGTGATTTTATGTATGTCACTGACAGAACTGTTCTGGACACGAAATCGAGCAACAAACCTAAAACGGAATTCTCTCTGCCCCGTGCTTCTTTTTGTTGTTGAAACAATGAGAAAGTAAGTGAAAGCTCACCCGTTCGACTGATATCCATTTGGAGCAGTCATTAACTGAACTCTAGTGATGCATGCATGTTAAGCACTGAACAGGTACTTAAGACGTATTTACTAGGACATAAAAGCGAGTATTGTGAACGATACAGGCGGACTTCCTGCATTGCAGAAGACAGGATGAGAAAGCACTGACACCTGACGTGTAAGTTGCAGACAATATTGATCCTGCTAACATTTCTTTGACAAACCTGAGTTTCGACCCAGGGGGATGAAGCGGGGACTTGAAGTGAACAACGGGAGGCAGCAGGGGGTGAAAGGCAATTCCAGGGTGCATGGATGGAGTGCAAGAAATTGCCTAACCTCTACCGCTGCAAGGCCTCCACCTCCTGCACACACAGACATTCATTATTACAGCTCAATGGGGGGAAAGGGTGTGTGTGTGTGTGTGTGTGTGTGTGTGTGTGTGTGTGTGTGTGTGTGTGTGTGTGTGTGTGTGTGCGTGCGAGGCGCATGCGCAATGGAAATAGACTTTGGCAGAAAAGAAATAACCAAGAAACTTATCGATCTTGGCCCACCATTCATATGTCCTATTTTGTTCGTTTTTCACGGTTTGTTAATTTGGTTCTAATCATAATATGTTCATATACATCCTCATTTCAAATTATCAATCTTTGCATAATCATGGCCTGTACCCATTTTTGTGTGTTTTGTTTGCTGTGCTTAAAAGTGGCTCTAATTTGTTTACTAGTCTATGTATTTAAAGGCTAATCCTTTGATTTGTAAGCTTTTGTCTCTGTCTACTTGCCTGTCTGTCTGTCTCCCTCCCTCTCTCTCTCTCTCTCTCTCTCTCTGTCTGTCTGTCTCTCTCCCCCCGCCTCTCTCTCTCTCTCTCTCCCCCTCTCTCTCTCTCTCTCTCTCTCTCTCTCTCTCTCTCTCTCTTTACACACTAACACAATCGCATACTGAGGGAGGGAGAAAGACAGAGTCAAAAACAGAGAGATTTTCCTACTTCTTGACCTTAAAATAATTCTTGTTATTCAAGACAGGATATAGTTTTCAACTGTTTTTGTGTTTTCTTTTCTCTTAAGCACATCTGTCTGAAAATATATTTATAAACCCAAAATTTCTACAACAAACCCGATTTCTTTCAAACATTTGAGGAAAATGAAGGATGTGGGAGGCAAAATATATTATGTGGTGTGGCCCCTGCTTGGCAGACTTAGGGTATAACAAAGCAACTCGTAACTTCAATGCGCTAATCTGAAGTGAGAAATTGACCTTCTGTCACCACTCCTCTCCTTCAACTTGTTTTCTGGTACAAGGGACGCAATCCAATCAGCCCTCACACTCCGGGCGACTGAGTGAAAGAATTCGTCAATTCTCTTCGTGTCTACATTCCCGCCCAGAGAAATCACGCAGTTCTATCTGCCATCGATCTCCCACAATGAAACGCGTGCACGCCCCGCTTGCTTTTAAACAATGGAAAACTGGTGTGTGTGTGTGTGTGTGTGTGTGTGTGTGGTGTGTGTGTGTGTGTGTGTGTGTGTGTGTGTGTGTGTGTGACATCGTCGCTTGTGAGCAAAGCAGATTGAATAAAGGTCATGTATTTCTGGGTATTTGGTTAAGTAAAATTTGTGGTTTATCACATATTTACCTCTCCTAGTGGCATGTACAAAAAAAATTGAGTATTGATGTTGACAACATTACTGCCAACAGGGTCAGTTCTTTGGTGCTTGATGTCAGTGTGAAATATTAATGATCTCCACCAAAGTTGTTAAATATACCGCCATACCACACTGTATTCTTTTAAAACACAAAATCCCAGTCCTGTCTAAAATTCGTGGATTAACTGCTATTTATGTCACTATTTCCTGGCTGGAAGAGTTACGGACACTGCGCTCTATTTGCATTTTAGGTCTTATGAAAACTTAGTGTTTATTGTTAATTGTTTTGTACCTATACCTAATTTTCTCCTTCTCTGCCTGTGAACACAGAAGAAAAAGAAACACCCGAAGGTGCTGGGGAGGGCCCAGGGAAGCACTGTCTTCACGCGCCTTTTGAGCAGTCCTGTACCACCCTTGGAGGCCTGCGCTGTGCTGACGATGGGTACAGGCACGCGCAGGATACTCCATTAAGATATCAAGGGACATAACTGCTCCTGAACAGAGGTAAATCAGACCACAGGATGCAACTCATGACAGCCTTAAAATAGTATCCCCATGGGTGTACCAGCCCGTATTTCATGACTGCAGAGCCCAACGGCAAAAGACACTACCCTCCAGCTGCCGAGCACACCCCACAGACCCAACCACCCCTGCCCACGGACAGATGTAGACAGTGCCCCTCCAGACACAGCCAAGCTTTCGCCATACGGTCTTATGTGCCCTCCAGAGAGAATCCAAAGTTGTAGTCTTTCCCACTGTCAACAGGACTTTCCCTGTGGTCAGTGGGTCTTTCCTCACCGTCACTGGACCTTTCTCCAGGGTCAGCCTAGTTAGGCAAAGAAGAAAAAGAAACACCCGAAGGTGCTGGGGAGGACCCAGAGAAGCACTGTCTTCACCCGCCTTTTGAGCAGTCCTGTACCACCCTTGGAGGCCTGCGCTGTGTTGGCGATGGGTACAGGCACGCGCAGGATACTCCATTAAGATATCAAGGTACATAACTGCTCCTGAACAGAGGTAAATCAGACCACAGGATGCAACTCATAACAGCCTTAAAATAGTATCCCCATGGGTTTACCAGCCCGTATTTCATGACTGCAGAGCCCAACGGCAAAAGACACTACCCTCCAGCTGCCGAGCACACCCCACAGACCCAACCACCCCTGCCCACGGACAGATGTAGACAGTGCCCCTCCAGACACAGCCAAGCTTTCGCCATACGGTCTTATGTGCCCTCCAGAGAGAATCCAAAGTTGTAGTCTTTCCCACTGTCAACAGGACTTTCCCTGTGGTCAGTGGGTCTTTCCTCACCGTCACTGGACCTTTCTCCAGGGTTAGCCTAGTTAAGGCAAAGAAGAAAAAGAAACACCCGAAGGTGCTGGGGAGAACCCAGAGAAGCACTGTCTACACCCGCCTTTTGCTTGATGCTTGATGTCAGTGTGAAATATTAATGGTCTCCACCAAAGTTGTTAAATATATCGCCATACTACACTGTATACTTTTAAAACACAAAATCCCACTCCTGTCTAAAATTCGTGGATTAACTGCTATTTATGTCACTATATCCTGGCTGGAAGAGTTACAGACATTGCGCTCTATTTGCATTTTAGGTCTTATGAAAACGTAGTGTTTATTGTTAATTGTTTTGTACCTATACCTAATTTTCTCCTTCTCTGTGTATGAACACAACGATAACTGGGAGCGAATCAACGCAGGGCGAATGGATTAAAGCAAATTTGGAGAGAGAGAGAGAGAGAGAGAGAGGGAGGGAGGGAGGAGAGGAGAGAGAGAGAGAGAGAGAGAGAGAACAGACAGACAGACAGATAGAGACAAAGGACAGAGCGAGAGACAGAGACAGACAGAACAGACCAGAACAGAATTTTATTAAAAAAAAGACCAAAGCCCCATTTGAAGAGACAAACAGACAAAAACAGAGGAGAGAGAGAGAGAGAGAGAGAGAGAGAGAGAGAGAGAGAGAGAGAGAGAGAGAGAGTTCTTTAGGTAGTGTTTTGCTGTTCTGTGCTGTGTATGAGAGCAGTTTGTGGTATTAGAACACGTCTTTGATGTAATGCAATACATGTTGTCATATGAAGTTCTATCCTATCAATACAGAAGATGGCTTCAGCTGTCCTGCACCTGTCAACAAGACAACCTGGACGCCCCCAAAATAGTCGAACAATTCCTGCTGGTCATCATCCCGGGTGTTTGGATCTCACTTTAGGAGTACATGTCTTTCCACCCTGCCGGCCATTCTGAGCGAGCTGCTAGATCTGAAGCCTGGCAATATTAGGACTGACGTTCACAGGACGCTGAGACTGACATCATGTACACAGTAGCAACTTGGTTAAAATTAAGATGTTATGTTCTAGTGGCAAAAAGTATGTTGAGTGTTATGAATTGTTGATTGTTCTGATATTTCCGACACAGAATCACGAGTGTTAGTCCCAAGGGTATGAACAGGAGAAACTATGCTGGCAGATACTGAGGGAGAGCGTGGAGAGAAAACACCTTATGAAACACAGACTGAGGAAGCAGTAGTGTGAAGCAGGAAGAAGGGATAAATGCATGTCTCCCATCACCACCCTCCTCCCTTCTCCCCATGATGATGGCTGGATGAAAACGGTGTTTACGGCTGACTTTCATCTGTTTCATTTGCTTGGTTAAGGTAAGATTGAATGTCTATCAATCCTAGTATTACTGTTCAGTCAGTTTACTTGGAGTTTGCCTATGCAAAGATACACAGAGAACAGGAATAGTATCTTCGCCTGTCACCAGTAAAGTTCCATTATACACGTTGAAGGCATTTATCATTTCCCTTTGGTCTAAGTACCTCGGTATCTGCCTTCTGGTCACTGATGTTTTTGTCACACTGCCCCCTAATAGTGTCAAACTGTCAACTTTGAATCATACACATGGTGGTTAACTCGTGGGCAAAGACTAGGTGCAGGCGATAGGCAGATCTTACTGAACGGCTTGTCTGCATGGCCATACGGCATGGCCATATTGGGTGAGATGCGTTGTGTCTGGTCTTCTCCTGTGCTTGTGACTCTGCAGGAGGTCTGCCTGCTGGCCTCAGCTGACACATTCTGACTTCAGGGCAGCTCATGGTTGTCTGGCTAACCTGTTAATACGGGGCTAACGTGCACCAGACAGCGCGGGTTTAGACGCCAAGTTTTCCTTCTATTAGGCTATGTTGGTTCGCGAAACCTTCCTCCGTATTAAGCAGTGCACACACACACACACACACACACACACACACACACACACACACACACACACACACACACACACACACACACACACAAGCGCAGGGCTTGAAGGATCCCCAATCCACCAAGCAGAGAAAAGCACCTCTACACTGTACAGCCGCAGTGCGAGGTCACTGAATGTCAGATAGCAAGACGCTGCCATGTTTGGTTACCTCGGATGGCAGTCAATGTTTTGCACAAATGCCTCACCAGGAAATGGTTAAAGACTTACAAAAGTGAACGGGTCTCTCAAAAGGCAAATAGAGGGAAGTGCATGAGATACTGATTCTCTCCCATCTACATTCTCAGTCTGTGTTTCTTGGGTAAAATTTCTCTCTCTCTGTCTCTGTCTCTCTGTCTCTCTCTCTCTCTCTCTCTCTCTCTCTCTCTCTCTCTCTCTCTCTCTCTCTCTCCCCTCACACACACACACACACACACACACACACACACACACACACATTCTCTGTCTGTCTGGCTGGCTGGCTGGCTGTCTCTCTCTCTCTCGCCTCCCTCTATCTATCTATCTCACCTTCCATCAACACACACACACACACACACACACCACACACACACACACACACACACATACACAAAATGCGCGCGCGCGCGCGTGCGTGCGTGCGTGCGTGCGTGTGTTATTCTCACTTTTTTTTTTTGGCATAGATCTTTGGTGATCCGAAAAAAGTGAAGATATTTGCCAGCTGCGGTCTTGATTAAACAATCATAACATTAGCACTACGTTTTGCTTGTGTCTGTGGAAGTGTTATAATAGTCTTATGTACTTAAAATCACAGAAAGCGCAAGACACTGTCTAACTTTTAAAGGAAAGGGCGGTAAACCTGGCTGAAAGGGAAGTTGGTTAGAGCGAGTGGGTCTCTCTTTCCTCTTTTCTTTTTTCGGTGGGAAATTTA
>CM065722.1:34110532-34148032 GCA_033310375.1 Conus canariensis | reverse complement strand
AGGAGGGTCGGGAGGGGGCGGAGAGGGGGAGAATAATGCTGGTTGACACTCAAGAAACATAACTACTTTCTGACATATGGCTTTTTAAAGGAAACACTTGGCAAAAGTAAATGGAAGATCAAGAAGATTTTAAACGAAAAGAAGTTGAATCAACAGACTAGGTTGTTAAAACTTCCGTCTTTGCTTTCCGTCTCTGTTTCGTTTGAAATACGTGTCGAGCTATGCGCTTTGCCAAACTCTGTCAACTGTTTCGCGACTTTCCAATAAAACCTAACTTATACATGAATGTGTGTGCTGCACAAATCGCAGGTCCCAAAAGGCGGGGTATGAATGCCATGCGAGCTAAGTTTAAACTCGTCACGGTTTTCCCGTTCCGTACGTGGTTGCTTGCTGTCACTGTGCTTGCTCACCGCGCAGTCAGACCACGTCCGCTTCAGCTGAAGATGTACTGGGATGTGCTACAGTTTTGTAAGAAGGAAAGAGAAACAGGAGCAAAGCAACAGAAGCAAAAACAGCAATAACAACAGGGTGTCGCCATACTCTTTGCGGATGGTACTTGCAGAGGTGACGTTGCTTGGTGCCAGTGTTGGCTGTGCCAACACTTTAGACAGTGACGGAGGACTCGCTTACCACGACCTACGGCATCAACATGTGACCACATGAGACAAAAGAGTAAGTTCCTTAATATTTCTGACTGTGCATGCGCGCGCGCGCGCGCGCGCGCGCGCGCGCGCGTGTGTGTGTGTGTAATATGATGTGCTGTATAACACGCGTTGCATGCATTGTAGGTGTTGTAATGGGAAAGTGAATGATGACAGTGTCACTGATCAGAGTCCTGAGGTGTAAAAGCTCGGTCACAGGCGCTCACTAAATTAAACGTTTCTTCAAAATTGACTCATTTATCTATATTTGAGGATAGGGGAAAATTTTCTTGCGGAGACTTATGAAAGCTAATGGAACCGTATGTTACATGGGCACTTTCGAATGTTTCCCTTTTTTTCCGCAACAAAACTATGACCTTGACGGAAACTCGTTTCGGAGGAAGGAGAGATGGGGAGGGGGAGGGGAGTGGTGGAGCTTAAAGGAATCTTTCGAGCTAATCAAGCGATCGATCAATCAAGCGGTTTTATTTAGAATCGGCTAATTAAAATATGGTTATTCATTTATTCACTTTTTTTTCGTTTATTCATTAACACCCTAATCCTTTTTACCAAGAAATTGCCACCGTTCTCTTTTGCTTCACAGCATCAATTTTGGTGTTTAAATCCATTTTGTCCGTTATGCTCAGAACCCGGGAAGACTGATTGTAAAGCTGCGTGTTTCATGAAGGAAACAAGGTCTGTGGACCTGGGCAGATTTCCTTTGTTAACAGCTCGTGATTCACTGCTGTCCACCGGCTCAGACTACTGTCAGGCCACGTATGCTTCAGTTAAGGACGCATTGAGGGTAGGGAAAAGAAAAGAAAATATGACAGTGAAACCAGGTTGGTAAAAGTACAACAACAATAGCGGTTATGTAACTACCTAGCAGATGCTACTTGTTGAGGAGATGACGTTCCTCAGTGGCCGTGTTGGCAGTGCTCACAGTGACCATGGATTCGCATGGATCCACGCCGTTATCAGAGCATGCGAGACAAAGAGGTAAGTTTCGTATTATATTTTAACTTTGTGTGCGTGTGTGTACGTGTGTGTGTGTGTGTGTGTGTGTGTGTGTGTGTGTGTGTGTGTGTTGTGTGTGTGTTGTGCGCATGCTTGTGTGCCTTGTTTTGTCTTTTGTCTTGAGTCTTTTGTTTTTGGAGTTACCTGTGTTGTGCATATTTTGGTGTTGAAATGGGTAAATAATCAATGATTTCAATGTGACTTTGGCCTGAGTCATGTTGTGCGGATCTCAGGCACACGAACGTAGAAAATTAAAAACATTTTTCCAAGATTGATATGCATCTGTGGTTAAAGGTAGGGAATGACTTTCTTTGTTTCTTCTACACCAGTACACAGATTTCTTTTGGTCAAATGTTACAGTTTAGTCATTGAAATCTTACAGCAGTTTGTGTTTCTTCGGCATTCTAGAGCATTTCCCAATATATTATGCAACGAAACTTTTATTCTGATGGAACAAAACTTTGTACGGGAGGGAGGGGGAGAAGGGAGGTTACCAAAGGAAATTGTTCCGACGGGAGGCCAGGGCTGGTTAATTCATAATAAGAAAACTATCAGTAAGCCGTTGATGATTGATTAGATAAGCAATCAAAGGTACTATAAATTCAGCAATTTAATCAAAACCAATTGGTAAAAATGCACGGTCAGTTATTTTATTAATCATTAGTTTTCAACCATTTGTTCATCATTTTTGTGTCTTGTATGTTATCTTGTATATCATCTCCGCTGTTCTCATTTACTTCACACCATTCCTGTTAACATTAAAATCCACTCTGGGATTACTGTTCAGAACTTAGGAGCATTGATTGTAGGGTGTTTCATGAACCGAAGTAAAAGTAGCAGTAGCAGCAGTAGTGCTAATAGTAGTCGTTGTAGCAATAGTAATAGTAGCTGTATTAATCACGGACAGGCACTGAAGCCGAGTCTTGAAGGGTATTGCGAAGTCCCCTCATAACCAACATTAATTTCAGTCGGATTTTTTTGCTAAACATGCGCATGAACAAAACTAGAAAAGCTAATCTGTAAATTTCTTTTCGTTTACTAAGCAGATTTTAGATGAAAAAAAAAACATGTTTGGTACAAACTTGGTACCATACGATAAATCATACCTCTTAACAACCTACCTGTTAGCAGGAGAATATTTGCTAAATTTACTTGCGTTGTTGATAAGCAGTTTTCCATCAGAATTTCTGGTTATGTCAGTGAAAGATGAAGTCCACAAATACTGTTAGGAATGTACGTTATCCATAATTTCCTAATTGTAAATAAGGTCACCATTTATTCTTCTCCCTGTCGATGGTTACAGATGCAAGTTATGAACGTGTTGGTAATGATTACATTTATCCTCCAAGAGAAGATAATTTGATGACAGAAAGAATCTCAAAGAAAGTTTAAATGAGCTCTTCTCCGTCAGTAAAATATAATCTCTTAAGAGCGTTGATGTAAATATTAGTGAACTTTTCCCGTGTAAGTTATACTTATGTCCTCGTTGACCGATCGGGTTGCTCACCTCATTTTTTTTGTTTTTGTTTTTGTTTTTTGGTTAACATAGATTGGGACACCTATGTATTGAACATGTGGCTATACAAGTGATCTATATCATGCTGGAAGTGCATTGTATGCATCATTAAGGCAGAACAAAGGTTTTTCAAGGGGATTCTCTCTTTCTGTCTCTCTTTCTCTCTCTCTCTCTCTTTCCCTTATGCAAGGGTTGTTTAACTATGTCAATAAAGCATTGTCATTGTCTCTCTCTCTGTCTCTCTCATTCTCTCCCTCTCTCTCTCTCACGCACACACACACACTCACGCGCGCGCGCGCGCGGGCGGTGGCGAATCAAATGATTTTATTTCCGTGAGAGAACGAGCTTCGTCATCGGATGAATGACACAGTTACTGCACCACGATCCCTCGTGACATTTTTGGTTTAAAGCGAATTTTGTGAGTAATCCTTCAAAACATCTTACTGCAGGAATTTGCTTGGCTAGAAAGAGCAGGAAAAGAACATAACGATTCGTCGATCTGTCCAGTGCATATCGGGAGACTAGTACTGAGAAAAGTTTTGCAAAACTTAGAAGAGAGGGAAGAGGTAAGTGCGGGGTAGGGAGTGGGGGGAGGGAAAGAGAGAGGGGGGAAGGGGGGAAGGGAGAGGGAACGAAACCAGACCTCCTGCAAGTCAGGGGTGGAGGAGGGGGTGGGTGGGGGGATGAAATGAAGGTTGGGAAGAAGCCCTTCAATATTGATTCGATTTAATGTTTTTTTTTTTAATGTATTAAAACATGAAAAATAGAGCTATATATCCCGAAGAACTTTAAAAACACTGATATTTGTATACCGAAAGGAGTTGAAACAGACCACAGAAAATGCACTATTCATAGGGATGCTCGTAAATGCCGAGACCATTCATCCATCAAGCTTACTGCTTTAAAATATATATTTTTGTGTAGATAGACTATATGTTTATATGTGTTTGGGGAAACAGTCGGCGATCGTGAGTTCTTGTTTAGCTTAATACCCTCTAAAAAGGTACAATTTTGGTAAAATTCCTTTAAAGTCTTTCAGGTAGTACACTACTCCCAAAACACAAAAATATGGGGAGCACTGCTCATTGTTAGATTTTGGTAACTGCCAGGTAGTTTCATCACTACTCCCTAAAAAAATGTGGAGAGCATTGCTCATTGTTACATTCTGGTAATTGTCGGAGAGCTTTATTATTAGTTATGGCCTTTCCTCGTCAGTTTCCAGAAAGTGTCTTCTCCTTGTTCAGTTCTAGTAATTAATGGGTAATTTCCTTGTAAGTTATGGAATTCCTCTTGTTAGATGCAGGTGCCCATCGGGTAGTTTCCTTACTAGTCATGGTCTTTCCTCGTTAGGTTCCGTGTTTAGGTATTTCACTAACTATTAGAAGTTAAGTTATTTGAATCGTGTGTCGTTCTGCCATCTTTCAGTTTTTTCTTTTTTCTTGTTTCGTTAATTCTCCAGACTTTCTTTTTTTTCAGTATTTCTTCCATGCTTCTGCACTTCTGTCATAGATCAGTTGAAGTTTGAGTGGTCCTTGCTACAGTTCATTACTTATATCAATTGTTCCTTCTTTTTTTTAAAGTTCTTTAGTTCTGTACTGTTTTTTTTCCCTCTCAGAAATTATGCCGTACTTCTAAACTTCCTATGTTGGTGTAGATGTTTCAGTAGTATATTTCTCTTACTCTGATATACTTGAGTGGCTTTTATAACTTTGTAGTTTTGAGGTCTGTTTACAAAACTGACAATACGCTACCGCATAATAGTTCGTGTTCACAGTTTCTACATCTGGCGGACGCTGTTTTCATGAACTCGTTGGACCGCTACATTCAGCAAATCAGGAAGCAATATCTTGGGGAACCTTATTTGTTGTGTACACGTGTTCCCGAAAAAGTCGCTGTTACGGGCCTCACAAGACTTGTTAGCGGTATCCCATTCTCTCAAGACTCATTGTTAACGGTCTCCCATTCTCTCAAGACTCGTTGTTAGCGGTATCCCATTCTTTCAAGACTCATTGTTAGCGGTATCCCATTCTCTCTGTCTGCGATTTAATTTGATAATGACGTGGGTCTGTCCATTATTCAGAAGAAAAAAAAGTTTTTGTTTGTTTGTTGGGATGGGGTTGGGGGTGGCGAAGCTAATGGAAGCCCTCATGTTGTCTGCGATTTGGAAACGACGTGGACCTATGTCCATCAACTGGATATATTTCTATTAGACAATCGTAGTGACATGGGTTTATTGGACTCCGTACTCTGAAGTTTTTAGTCGTCAGTGCTGCTGTCAGCGTTTTCAAAAGTGGGAGTTTATAATAAGGTGAGTTATAGACCGCTCGAGCAAACCTCGTTTTAGATATGTGTGGGTTTTTTTTTAGCGTGGGGGACATGTGAATTGAATTCCAGTTTCTCGTGACTCTTATTGGTATTGAGAGAGAGAGAGAGAGAGAGAGAGAGAGAGGAGAGAGAGAGAGAGGAGAGAGAGAGAGAGAGAGAGAGCTGCTTCAGTCATCTTAAAGGTGGTTTACTACGCATGAATTAGCCCGTGTACTTTTAACCACAACCAGAAATCTTTCAACTGAAGCTTATCCACTTTAAGAATAGGCAAGGAATCTAAATGGCGAGACTCGGCACTTGCTATCAGAGACAGATATAGACAGATAGTAGTACACAGGTAGTAGTATATACGTGGAACGCCATACACGTTTCAGACTTATATTTCGCTTGCCTTTGCCAGTATTTTATCTGTTTTACGTTTTTCTGTAGCTATTTACTTTTTCTTCAGTTGTAACATATTATTGTATTATCACGTTAATGACATTACGGATTCGGCGAGCACATGTGGTAAAGGAATCCTGGTGATGGGCCGCATGACCACACATGCACGTGCACTCACCTGCGCGCTTGATAGAAAAAAGAGGTGAAGGAGCAAGGAGAATGATACCATGCGATGCAGACGAAAAAGAATGTAAGAAAGAAAGAAAAAGAAAGTCACACTGCAAGTTTCTCGGATTGCATCCTTATTTCATCAGCTTGAGTCAACACCACCCAAGCCCCACATGTGGAGGTGGTTTCCCGCTGGTTGAAAGAATTATTGAGAGTTCATCCCCTTGCCAGTTCTTCTCTCGTTCAACACAGACAAGGTGTCGCCAGTTTATTCCCCACCCCCTGCCCGTCCCAAACTTACCGCAGCAAAATGTGGAGTCTTTTCAAGTTTTAAAATTACGCAGCGGTGCGCTCGCGCGCGTACACGTGTGTGTGTGTGTGTGTGTGTGTGTGTGTGTGTGTGTGTGTGTGTGTGTGTGTGTGTTAAACATTCATGCGGTTTTAATTTACTGAAGGAGACATACCGGTAGTGTTTCAATGACAGGAGCACTGGATATTGATAAGCCCGCAATCAATGAAGTTAAACGGGATAACTTGCATGATAAAGAACACGCATTGTTGTCGTCGGTTGACCATGAACCGATGGTGTTAGCTCTCGCACAGACCTGGTCGGTTGGGCCAGGTTACGGATGGACAGTCTGACTGTGGAGATAGGCATCCGGGGAGAGTGGTGGTACTGGAAGGATGCCGGAGGGAGTGTGCACGCTGATACCTGTTGGCATTCCCTGGCACGTAAGGAACTTTGATGCACACTAACTCCCTGCTCAAGAACTGCAACGAAGCGTTGGGCTTGTGAGGACGCGTTTATGATGAACGATCGAAGTGTCAGGGATTTAGTTAGACGCTTGACTCCTCAGAGGAATTTTCTTTTTCATCTTTGCAATGTGCTGTCGTGTTTTGAGAAGAACTTTAGCTTGTGTATGCCTAGTGGGTGGCTGTGTGCCGGCATTGACTTCATCTCTAGCAGGAACTTGTTTTGCTCTGGTTTAATTTCATACTGTGTACAGCCCTGTCAAGCGTGAAAAGCGACATCATACAAAACTAACAAATAGAAAAAAGGAACACATCCAATCAGATCCAAGGTAAAGAGCGAAGAAAAGGGACTCCGAAAGGGATATTCGAAGGGGGGGGGGGGGGGGGGGGGGGGGGGGGGGAGAGAGAGAGAGAGAGAGAGAGAGAGAGAGATTTAAACAAATGATTGTCCCACCATTTTGAAGACAATGAAGGCACACCCGCCCATCGTCTTAAAAGATTGAAGCGTGGAAATCTTCTTAAAAGTCGTGTTTATGTGACAAGTTTTTAGGCTCATTCAATCTGAAATTAGTCGTTGTTTTCATAATACTGCTACATTCAGCTTACCCTCATTATACCAGGCATGTATGTCGGAGATGTGGTATTAGGAAAGTAACTTTTCCTTAAAAGGAAGAAAATTGGTGGCTCGGGAAAACCAAATATGATAAAGCATGAAAGATCATGTCAATCACGTGGGAAAAAGGAAAATAAAGTAGTGACACGCGGATTTCTCGGAATGACATTAATTCTTCGTTTAATCATCTTCAACAAATTCCGCGCGAAGAGTACACACGCACGGCAAGCTGTATGAGGGGAGATTGTTTTCTACATTGTCAAAGGAATTTATGGAGAGTTCGTCCCCTCGCCAGCTCTGGTCACATTCAACGCGGGAAGGATGTGTTAACGTTCACCCGACGTCTCTTCCCAGTCCTGAGATCTGGCATTGCGCATGCGCCAGGTTCTTGACTTGAGGTTCGAAATCACACACAAGGTTCTTTTAAGCGGTCTAAAACTGTTCAGTAACACACACACACACACACACGCACGCACGCGCACGCGCACGCGCGCACATTCTCTCTCTCTCTCTCTCTCTCTCTCTCTCGCACGCACACACACAACACACACACACACACACACACACACACACACACACACACACACACACACACACACACAGAGAGAGAGAGAGAGAGAGAGAGAGAGAGGGAGACAGAGGATGCTGGACACGTGTATTGGTGCACATGATGACGGAAGTAAATGTAGACCAGTGGCTTTTTTGTGTGCCTCTGCTTCAAAACGGTAGGTAAAGTACGTATTGTAATTAACAGTAAATTGAATGCAGCCCTCCATTGCAAATGGCTTCTTGGTTAAAGTTATAGAGCGACCAGCCGCCGTGGTGACGTGGTTAGCGTCGCGGACTCCCGGTTCGGAGGTCATGGGTTCGATTCTCATCAGAGTCATGTGGGATTTTTCTGCTCCAACCGGCTCCAACCCAGAGTTGAGTTTGCTACGGGCTCAGTTGGGAAAGCTGGGACCACACAGTCGAGTTTCATCCACTTAATGCATACGTCTCTGAGAGTGTTGCTCAAATTTCCTGACCAACAACTGCAGGTGTCTTGTATCTCTCGGGCCTGATTGACGCCAGTATATATTATGAAAGGAGGCGTAGAGTACAGCCCTGTCAGGCAGTCTCAGACCGGAATGGAAATCAACAGCATCATCTTAATCATCCTCATTCTCATCGATCAGTATAAAAAAAAAGTATCAACTTCTTTGGCCCTTCATGCCCTGCTCTCATGGTGAACTCAGTTTCGATGTCCTTTCCACGTCTGTGGCTTTGGTTTAGTTCCGTCGGGGTCAGTGGTATCGGCGAGTCCATAGGGGCTGTCGTTGGACAGAAGTGGTGGCGCCCTCCGGAGGGAGAGCTCACTCTCGCCGGCTGTGCGACTAAGCAATTGTCGTCAGTAGGGGGCTTAGTAAGTGATGTCCTGCATTATGTTGGATCAGAACAGGCGCCACTGTACACCACCGAAGTGAGTCGGCAACAGTGTAGTGTCTCCTCCGATGGGTTGCCTCTTGACGACTTGACATTGACTGCTCCCTGTGGATTGCCGATTCCGGGGCTGCGGTGGGACTGACCGGGCTGTGGCTGTGGACGGGGTGTCTGAATGAGCGGCGTGGGTGTAATGCCGCTGAGGTGGCACAGAAGATGGGACAGCCAAAAAAAAAAAGTTCTAATGCTTTAATGCTGAGGAAGCTATGAAACTCCTATGTGGGAGAGCTGGAGGGCTGGATTTCCTCCCCTGGCAGTCCGGTACTCGTGCTGGGAAAGATGCCAGCTATTTCTGACACCAGGCGCCAGCAGAAGAGGGGATAGATCAATAGTTAACCGGCCGTTGACTTGACAAGATTAGCAAGGATGTATGTTTATGGACACTGTGCTTGGCTACCCTTTGGCATTAATTTTTCTGTACTTCCGTGTTCGCAGTCTGCAGACATTTTCTGTGTGGGCTTCGTGTGTCCTTGGCATACTACCGAAGTTTGCACTTCAGAACAGAGATTTCAATCGCGTACATTGTTTCTGTCGTTGATGGCATGCGGTTTTTTTCCCGGTCAACTGACGTGTGGTGTAGACAGTCGGAGTTCGATTTAAAACGGCTCTTTTGACAGTGCTATTGATGTCAAAAGAACTTTTTTGAAACAGAACTTCTATATTAATCAGGGGGTAGGGAGAGAGAGGACAGGAAATGATGAAAGAAGAGAACCTGCTTTGAAGACAGGAGAGAATGGGATCGTGCCTGCTTGTCTCTGACTTTACCTTTATTTACACTGCCTCTCCCCAACCCATCTCTCCCCCCCCCCTCTCTCTCTCTCTCTCTCTCTCTCTCTCTCTCTCTCTCTCTCTCTCTCTCATCATTGTCTAACGCAGGTATGCTTGCATTTACGCGCACACACATGCGGACATTGAGTTTCAGGGAGGTTAGGAGATGCAAGAATACCAGACAATGAAGGAGCAAACACTTCGAAAATAGCAAGAGTACAAAAACAGTGTAAGATAAAAACAAACTGTTGAAAGTATGACATTGCAACTTTGGTAAAATAGTTAGAACTTCACCGAGTCATGATGTAAGTGACTGAGTTGGGAAGGCGAGGGAATGGGGGGAGGGCTTGTGACACATCAATATTCATAAGTATATTTATACTAAAAACGAAACACCGCTTGTTTGCCATCAGACTTTTTGACCTCTTGTTAGTCAGAATTTTATATAGATTTTTTTAAAAAGAAAAATAAGGGGGGAGGCTACAATTAAGCCCCTGGTTACAAATAGTAAGAAGGGCAAACGAGTACCATTCAACCGAGAAATAAGTGGACATACCAGAAAGTTTTGTAACGAATCACACCCACAACCCCCACCCACCTAAAGAAAATAGCAAAGAGGTTCATTACCAGGTAACAGTCTTAAGTTATTCTCTCAGAATAATAAGAAGGCGTATGACATGTGAAAGATCTTTTTTGCTTTGATGTTTCTTTTTTTTTTGCAAGACTTTTTGTTTTTTGCTTTGATGTTTTATTTTTTTAACAGGACATTTTAAACTAAGCTTAGGCTAGAGATAGTCTATAGACCTAATGAAACGAGCTACAGAATAAATGAGAGAGGGAGTGCTTATATAGATACCTAGCAGTCTGGAACAAATGTTCAGACAAGTATCTCAGTTATTTCATCGCGTCTCTGTCGTTGCTTTGGTTCACGATTTAGGGAAAGGGTGAGAGGGGGTAGGTGGTGGTAGAGAGAGGGTTGTGATATTCAGTAAAAGTTTTTTTTTAATGCTTAAGAAAGAGAAAATCAATTATGGAACATGAGTAATAATGAGTCCTAAACAAACAACAAAAACAATAACATCAACAACAAAACTTGGTCGCTTGGTGCAGTTCTCGAAATCTAGATTCCATTAGCCCTGTCGATCCACCGCGGAATATACACATGCGAACAATGCGGCGCAACTCGAGATTTATTCCCCGCCCCCTTTGTCAACTCTCTTCCCTCCTGAGCAGAGAAGATGATTCGACCTCTGACCCTAGTCGCTTCCGTGCAACGATAGCGCGCAGTGTGTGCGCCTGTTCGGATTGTGATTACGGTATTAAGAAAACTCGTTCATGTCACATGTTTGCGGTTCTTTCTTTTTTTTTCTTCTCAGAAATCAAAGATTGCGTGCTTCTTGTCAATGGGGATATGATGTAGGTCCGTTTTAGAAGCGTTGGTGATAAGACAGTTGTGTGTCTCAGCTGGATTGACAAGCTTCGTATGTCCGTCCGTGAGACGTGTGTTTGGTTAGTATATCTTTCAGCTTGAGCTTTGTCAGGGTCTGTACCGCGAGGCAGGTCAACAACATTGCCTTCCAAGCTGTCACCACACATTCCGTGCACGCATCGGCTTGATCAGCCATCTGCGTATGCACAAATCATTTCACCCACTCACCCCCTCATCTCAACCCCTAGATGACTGAAGTGGTCCTCGTCAGAGTGACGAACGAATCGCGAGGCACCAGTATCATGGCATGAGAAACAGTCGATCTTAGTTTTCCTGTATCCTCGGGAAAGTTACGTTTCTTGACCTGTTTTGGTGAGCTGTTTCAAGAAAACGTTCCAATTATCATCCGGAACGTGACA
Source organism: Conus canariensis (assembly GCA_033310375.1). Classification (NCBI taxonomy): domain Eukaryota; kingdom Metazoa; phylum Mollusca; class Gastropoda; order Neogastropoda; family Conidae; genus Conus; species Conus canariensis. The sequence continues at coordinate 34,136,523 of CM065722.1, read as the reverse complement.
TTTTTCTAGCCTTTTGGGGGTAGCTTTTACAAGGAAACAATAAAAGAAAGAAAGGAGACATATGAAAGAGTGAGTAACTTATAAAGTGAACTGCAGAATAGAGAGAGAGAGAGAGAGAGAGAGAGAGAGAGAGAGAGAGAGAGAGCAACATGCATGAGCTGAAATTTCCTTACATAACCGAATGAAATATGCAGACTTTATACTTTCAGCAACTTTTCTTCACGCACCGCATACAAGATGCGACATTCCACCTCCACTGGAAAAAAAAACCCAAGAAACATGGCATATTCTCGGTGAAAGAAAGATGAATGAATAACTAAAAATCGCCCAGGGACCAGCAGCCGGTATTGAAAAATAAATGCAACGTTTCTGTCATGTGAACAGGCAGCATTCCCTCGTCGCCGTTGCCATAGACTGCTTTTTTGTTGTTGTTTTAAATGCTTCATTTTCAAGAATAGGATTGCTGTTGTTGCCATAGATTTTTTTTAAGTGCTTCATTTTTTAAGTATAGGATTGCCTGTTGTTGCCATAGTTTTTTTTAAAAATACAAATGCTTCATTTTTAAGTATCGGATTGCCTGTCGTTACCGTAGATTTTTTGTTTAAGAAAATGCTTCATTTTTAAGTATAGGATTGCCTGTTGTTGCCATAGATGTTTTTTCAATGCTTCATTTTTAAAATATAGGATTGCCTGTTGTTGCCATAGATTGTTTTGCTTTTATAATGCTTCATTTTTAAATATAGGATTGCCTGTTGTTCGGTTATACAGTTCAGACGTTTGTAGCGTGCTGGCCATAATCCGTCTCTCTCTGTCCCCACTCCCCCCCCTCTCCTCTCTCTCTCTCTCTCTCTCTCTCTCTCTCTCTCTCTCTTTATTATCGGGAATGGGGGGAAGATGCTGAGGGGAGTTAGGAGGGGGAATAGAGAACAGGGGAAGGGGAATAATGTGGGCAGGTGGTGCAAGGGATGATTTGGATCTAGGAGAAGTTAGAATGAAAGATTAGACACCATCACCACCACTCAACCACAGCGACGACGACCACACCGCACCAGTACCACCACCACCACCACCACCCACCACGCCTTACAACAACAACAACAACAACAACAACACACACACACACAGACTGACTGATTGATTGATTGACCGAGATCGATATCAATAATCTTTATTAATTTTGCAAAGATAATTCATAAAATGGTCCTTTTCATTTTGCATTCATTTCCAGAGAGAGAAGAGAGAGAAAAGAGAGAGAGAGAGAGAGAGAGAGAGAGAGAGAGAGAGAGAGAGAGATTTAACTGGAGATTCTTGGTAGCCTCTGCATAAAGTTCGTTCCTTTGCCTGTCAATGATAGTTGCACCCTGGCCAGAGCGATGACAGTCAACACACGACAGCCTCCTACCGGCGACTTCCAATGTACGCTTAAAGATGTGTCAGGAACAGCCCTTGAGTCGAACGGAGATTGTAGCTGGGGACAGAAAAGAATAATAGAGATTAAGAAAAAAAATCGTTTATGAAAAAAAAACTAAGAAAAATATTTCAACTGCGGCCAATAATTCTTTAAAAAAAATAAAGCTGCCATTTCTATTCTGTTGTACACAGCCGTCTAAGGAGTATTATGGTGTGTATTTTTGTATATAATATTTCTGATATGACAGAAATTTACCTCTGTTGTATTGTGAATTAAATCAGTGTTACTTTGCATCTTTTCGCGAGCTTTGTTGCATTGTGCTTTGTTAAAAGTGTAATACAAATTGTATGCCAGATTCAGAAAAAAGAAACTTTTCAACATGTGTTAAAGCAAAATGCTCTTGTATCTTTAGAACAGAAACCATGATAATAATTCGATACTACTGAGTCACAGCCCGATCTGAAAATAAATATTCCATTAGCTTCGTCAACCTTGTGTGAAACATAGACACGCTAGCAGTTCGGCGCGACTCGAAGATTGTTTCCTGCCGGGTGGAGTGATATACGGAGAGTTCATCCCTTGCCATTTCTCCTGCCATTCTGCAAGCGACCTCTGACCTAAATGGCTTCTTCCGTGTGGCGACATCGTCTGCTATGCATGGCTTGGGTTGGGGCTAGGATGTTGTAAAATCCCTCCAAGGAGATGAAGATTTTTCTGTTGCTATTTTTTTTCTCTCGAGGTCCGCCAAAAGCATTTCATGACGCAGGCAGACGCAGTCGACACTGGTCTCTTTAACAGGCCAGGAACTGGTGATACCATGATAGTTAACCCGTTGACTTGTACGTAAGAGTATGCTTGTCGGAGGGAGAGAGACTGAAGCTTCCATGTGATGGTATGGGGCAGACGGAGTGAGTCACCAGAGTACAATTGTCAGTCTCGTTTTGTTTCCCGTTGGGCTGTGCACGGTTACTCAGGCAATGTACACTTTTTAAGTCAGCTCTTATTGTGCGATTAAAGTGTACTGCCTTTCCAGTTCGTTTGACCAGCCTGCATTCCGTTGAGTTTGTAATGAATAGGTTAATCAGCAGGTGATTTGACATAATACGGAGAAAAGATGTGTGCACACACAACACACACGTGCGCGTGCACACATGCGTGCATGCGCCACACACAACAACAAACAACAACAACCGACACAGACACACGCAGTGCTGAACTTAATCTGAAAACCTCATAAACATGTATATCGCTTCTCTGTCAAGAGAGATCAGATGTGTAGTGCAAAGAATGCGTTTAAATTCGCTTCGTCCAAAATCATTACATGTGTGTGTGGAATAACAATCTGTGTGAGCACTCTCTTAATTAATAGTCAAGGGAATTATTTCACACGTCTGGCCTTTATAGTTTATTTGATGGATCCACTAGGTCATCTGTCTCCTCTATTTTCTACACAGCCCAGTGGGTATTTACTTTTGACAGTTGATATGTTAACGTTAGGTTTTGAGTTGCTAAGCGCTACTAACAAGCATAGCTCTTCTACTATGTATTAAACTTCAGAGTGAATTCACACACTTCCGTGTTTTTTTCCCACATTAATAAAGGCACGTACGCTCGCACAGAAAAGAACAGAGCGCGCGCGCGCACAGACACACATACACACACACACTTAGTACACACCCTTATTTGTAAACACATTCATGCACATAGAGATCATTGTTTATCTTTCATCGTCATAAGAAGTACACAATCGCACATTTTACAAACACACCACATATCCTCAAAAATATCAACTGATTGGACGTTTAGTGGAAAGACGTTAAGTTGAGAAACACACACACACACACACACACACACACACCACACACACACACACACACACCACACACACACACACACAACACAATTCAGAGAGAGAGAGAGAGAGAGAGAGAGAGACGCACCCAGATGTTACAAAGTGTTTATATCACATCTCTCGTCTTTCTCTCTCGTCGTCTCTCTTGTCTCATCTCTCTCTCCTCTCTCTCTCTTCTCTCTCTCTCTCTCCTCTCTCTCTCTCTCTCTCTCTCTCCCTCTCTCTCTCTCTCTCCTGAAGGGTTCAGCCATTCACTTGACATAACCTACAGGTTTGTAAGTCAAGCCTATCAAAGAGTTCACTGGCTGCAGAGGTGAATAAAGTTCCATGGTCCACTGGCCGTAAGGGCAGTGAACTGTAAGAAGTTCACGGTGTGGAGGCACGGCATGATGGCAGGTACAGCCCATCCCTGTCCTTCCGCTGCCTTAAATTCCCTGACTTTCACCGGGTACCCATTCATCGTAGGGTGACAGAGAAGGTGTTCAATACTCCCATAAACAGTTCAAGTTCACAAATGTCGACTGCTGAGACAAACACACAAATGATTTTGACTACGAGCTACATAACAGCACATTGGAAGAGGTGTTAGTGTAAAGGTGGGGCGAGGATTGGTGGGCAGGGAGGGACTGTGAGAAGGGGGATTCTTAAGCCGGCGACAAGACATCTTTAATTAACAGAAGTGCGGGTGAAAGAAGTCTTCCTAATCCATATCCGTTCTCTTGTAGTCCCCCACCCCTACCCCCGCCTCCGCTTTTTTTTCATTAAAAAGGGGGATACTGTTTTTCTTTTCTTAAAGGTTGACTGCTTACAGAGGTGAATTGTCCTCGCCAGCCCTCTGTACTATGAGCATCAATGTAATCACAGGATTAACTGTCACTCAACTTTTCATCATTGTTTTGAAAAGAGGGTGGGGTTCTAATTCCGTGATTCCAGCGACTAGTCACCTAGAGTATCCACATAAGTGATTTCAGTGAAGAATAATGATGATAATTTCGTGTGTGCGAGTGTGAGTGTGTGTTGACGCGCTCCCGTGTGTGTTAGAGTGCGTGCGTGCGTGTGTGTGTGTGTGTGTGTGTGTGGGTGTGTGTGTGTGTGGTGGTGTGTGTGTGTGTGTGTGTGTGTGTGTGTGTGTGTGTGTGTGTGTGTGTGTGTGTGTGTGTGTTTGCAGCTGTGTGTTGTGCGTTATTAGAAACATTCCTACACTGTTCGTTGATTGAGGGAGGTATGCCCGTTGTATTTCAGTCACTGAAGCATTGGATATCAATCAAAAGTACGACCGCTGTTGATGATGTTAAGCTGAATAAAATGCATTATACAGGTCATGTGTTGCTGTCGTCGGTTGACAGTGGGTCCGATGATAACAGTCTTGGTCGGTGGGAAAGGTTACGGATGGACAGCCGATTGTGGAAACACACATTGAGGACTGTGGGGGCATTGGAAGGATACCGAAGGAAGTCTTGACAGTAATACCTCCTGGCATTCCCTGACACGTATGGAACTCTGTTTTGGATTTCTGATGAGTGATCGTAGTGCCAGGGCTTCATTAAGCGCTGTACTCATCAGAGGCAAGATCTCTTTTTCTTTTTTTTTTCAAAATATTCCCCTCTGTCATTATGATTGGAAAAGACATATATGCTGTGTAATCATGTTTACTGGATGGTTATTTGGTGTAGTAAAAATGTCTAAGCGAAAGTTGTTTCGTTTCAGTTTCGTTTTATGTATTGTTAAGCCCTGTCGACTGTGAAATTGTACGGGTTACAACACTAACAAGCATCTAAAGAAACAAATACATTCAGTCCGGAGAAAATCTGAGCGGAAAAAGCGATTGCTGAAGGGATATTCGGAGAGAGAGAGAGAGAGAGAGAGAGAGAAGAGAGAGAGAGAGAGAGAGAGAGAGAAGAGATGTTTATCTCACCATTTTAAAGAAAATAAAGGCACATCCGCCCCACCGTCATACATTTTGAATCGGGGAGCTCTTCATAAGAGCTTTCTTTTATCGTGGAATTTTATGTTTCATTTTAATATGTAATTATACTTTCAGTTTTGATTATATTGCTGTATTCAGTCAAATCATATATACCAGGCATGTATGTTGTCAGATATGCTGTTATGATATTTGGAAAGGGTGAGTAACTTTTTTTTTAATGAAAGAAAATTGATGGCACAAGAAAAACAAATGTAATATAGCAAGAGAGACACTATACATCACATGGGAAAAAAAGTCGAGTTCTCGGAGTGAAATTAATCCTCCGTTCAAACAGCTTGGGGCGATTCGGCGCTAAAAGTACCCACACAAAGCAAGAGGTACGAGGGGAGATTGTTTGCTACATCGTCAGCAGAATTTATAGAGAGTTCGTCCCTTTGCCAGTTCCGGGCACATACAACACAAAAAGGGTGTTGAAGACTTTAAGCCAGCATGTTTTCCCCATCCTGGGATCATTCATTGCGCATTCGCCAGTGTGTTCGCTTGCTGGTTCCAAACCACGCGCAGGATTTTTAATCAGCAGTGTAAAAGTGTTCATTATTACACAGATACACAGACACACACACACACACACACACACACACACACAACACACACACACACACACACACAAGAGAGAGAGAGAGAGAGAGAGAGAGAGAGAGAGAGAGAGAACAGTTGATGTCGATCAGCAGGTTTATGGTGCAGCTGCCATCACAAACATGGATAAATCATATACCACCAGAAACAGAGACGTGACGCAGCCCTTAATTGTATTTTGTTCTTTCTTTTTTTTTTTCTTTCAAAAGGTTGTGTTGTGCTTGCTAGGATATGTTGCCGGGGAAACTCTAAAACTTCTCTGCGGGAGATTAAGGTTTCTTCCTCTGTCAGTCCACTACTGGTGCTGGGAAAGATGCCAGCTAGTTTTGCCACCAGACGCAAGCAGTGGTAGGGACGGATCAATAGATAATCGGCCGTTAATTTGACAAGATTCGCAAGAAAATATTTTTTTATGGACATTGTAAATGGGCACTCTTTGGCCCGGCCATTAATTTGATTGGTAATTCCGTCGTCTGCAACCAGCGAACATATTTCTTGTTGACTTTTTGTATGTCCATGGCCTACTAGCAAAGCATGCTCTGAAGTCGCCACCGTTGTTTTTTGTTTGTGTTTTTTTTTTGTCAATTATGACGTGTTCTGTTTTGTAGTCGACTGACATTTGGTTTAAACAGGCAGAGTTCTTTTTTTCAAAAGAGTTCTTTTAACAGTTTGCTTTTCACTGTAGGAAAAGTAGTTACTTTCTGGAAATGACTGGGATGTGAGATTAAAATAAAACATTTTGTATGAATTTTTCAGGCAGTTGCAAACTAAGCTTGAGTATGAAATAGCCTGTAAACCAGATGAAACGAGCCACGAAATGAGTGAGAGAGAGAGAGAGAGAGAGAGAGAGAGAGAGAGAGAGAGAGAGAGAGAAGAAGAACAAGAACAAGAACAAGAACAAGAAGAACAAGAAGAAACTGGGAAAAAAAATATCTAGCTGTTTGGAGCAAACAATCAGACAATGATCGTTATCTTGGTTCTCGACTTGGAGAAAACGTGAGGGTGGAAGGGGGGAGGTGCTAGTCTGTAAGCAGTGAAATTGCTGGAGACAGCATTGAGGAAGAAAACTATGGAACATGAATTCCAAAGAACCCTGAACAACCACCATCAACACCACTGCCACCACCATCACCACCACCACAAAAACAACAACAAAGCAAGATCGCTTTTTGTGGTTCTCGAAATCTGGATTCCATCAGCGTCAGTACCAGCCACCAGTCCCTGGGAGCTACTAGCCCCTGGGAGATTTCCAGTCACATCTTGTGTGCAGTGTGTGAAAAAAAGTTATTTAGAGGATAAGCTTTGCATATCTTATTCTGTTAGGTAGGGAAATGTTGGCTAATGCATGTTGCTTTGTGTGTGTACGTTTTACATTCAATTGATCCACACTGATGAAATCAACATTATCCCCCCCCCCCCCCCCCCCCCCTCTCTCCCCCTCTCTCTCTCTCTCTCTCTCTCTCTCTCTCTCTCTCTCGGTCTTTCCTGTGATTTTGTTAAAAGATATTCCACTCTTTTTCTTTTTGCTCTTTTTTAACATTTTAGTTTTTTTAAGCTCAGCAAAATAGGTTTGAAAACTTCAATTTTACGAAGAAACTACGACCGCATGTCTCATAAAGTAACATATCACTACCAACTAAATCTGTATCTTGCAGTACAGGACCTGACGAAACACTTTTTGTAAGTGATACTAACCAAACATACGTCTCGTGGACGGATAAATGAACCTTGTCAAATCAGCTGTTGACAAATAAATAATTGTCCTATCTCCAGCACACATACAACGGACGTCTTCCAATTATTCACATCAACACGGAGCACGCAATCTGTGAGTTCTGACGAGGAAAAAGAATGAAAGAACCGCACACTATGACGAGAACGATTTTTTTTCACCAAGATCCTAGTCAAAATCTAAGCGCGTGCACGCAGCGCACGCTTTCGCTGCGCGGAAGCGATCGGGGTCAAAGGTTGAAGCATCTCCGTTCAGAACGGAAGGAGAACTGACAGGGGAGTGAACTTTTCACATCTCACTCAACCAGGCAGGAAACAAAGTCTTGAGTTGTGCCGCGTTGTTCGCCTGTGTCTTTATTTCGCACTGGATCGGCAGCACTGATGGAATCCAGACTTATTTCAAAAACAACGAACAGCGGTCTTGTTCTGTCGTTGTTGTTGGTGGTGATGTTGTTGTTGTAGTTCTTGTTGTAGTTACTGTTGTCGTGGTGGTGGTGGAGGGTTTTTTTTTTTGGTGATAATTCTTCAGGGTCGTTTGTAATTTATGAACCATAATTTTCTTTCTCAATGCTGTCTCCAGCTATATCACAGCTTACTGATTGCCCCCCCCCCCCCCCCCCCTTTCCACTCTCACCTTTTCACGAAACTGTGAACCAAGACAATGATAATTACGAAATAACAGGGTTGTCTGAATATTTGCTCAAAACCGCTAGATATTTTTTTTCAGTTCTCTCTGTCTCTCTCTCTCTTTTCTCTCTCTCTCTTCTCTCTCTTCTCTCTCTCTCCCTCTCTCTCTCTCTCTCTCTCTCTCTCTCTCTCTCTTCTCTCACTCTCGTTTATACTTTGTGGCTCGTTTCATTTGGTCTATAGGCTGTTTCGTACTCACGCTTAGCATATGATTGCCTGAAAAAATGAAGACAACATCATTTTAAGAAAATCCTGCATCCGGATTACTTTCAGAAAATAACTATTTTTACCACAGTGAATAGAAGACTGTCAAGAGAACTTTTCAAACAGAAAAGAACTCTGCCAGTTGATACCGAATGACAGTCAATGGCAAAAAACAGAATGCATACCGTCTATGACAAAAACAATGTAGGGGACTGGAATCTCTGTTCTTAAGAACATGCTTTGCTAGTGAGCCATGGACACACTAAACGTCCACAAGAAACGTGTTCGTTGGTTGCAGACGACGGGGTACCCATCAAATTAACGACCAAAGGATGCCAATGTACAGTATTCATGAAAACACATCCCTTCCTGTCAAATCAACGGCCTAACTATAACCTACCTACACTGCTTATGTCTGATGGCAAAATTAGCTGGCATCTTTCCCAGCACCAGTACTAGACTAGCAGCAACATGATATTTAATAATACAACACACACATACGCAAACTAACGGACACACGCACGCACACACGCACACGCACACGCACACACACACACACACACACACACACACACACGCATGCACGCACGCACGCGGGGGGGGGGGGGGGGGGGGGGGGCTGGACCCAGACAGATGTGTATTGGGAACACCTCTTTCTTCACACTTCTAATAAAGATGTGCTGTGGCCATCGAAAGAATCCCCCCTCCCACAGTCCCTCTGGCCCATCCACCCTCGCCCCACCTTCTCTCCGACTTCTTCAAACGGTGTTATCTTCTAATGTGCTTTTATGTGACCCGTAGTCAAATGATTCGTGTGTTTGTCTGAGGTGCTGGCATTCGTGAGTTTGAACTGTTTATGGGATCAGGCTATTGAAAACCTTTACTGTCACCCCCCTGATAACTTGGTACCTGGTGAAAGTCAGGGAATGTACGACAGCGGAAGGAGAGGGGATGGGCTGTGCCTTTCATCATGCCTTGACCCAGACACCGTGAGCTTCTTACCGTTAACTGCCCTAACGGACATTGGACTATGGGGCCATTTTCTAACCTCTGCAGCCGCTGCACGATTTAACAGACTCGCTTCACAACCTGTAGGACTCTGTGATGTCAGGGAGTGGCTGAACCATTCCTGAGAGAGAGAAAGAGACTGAGGGGATGGGGAAGAGAGAGAGAGAGAGAGAGAGAGAGAGAGAGAGAGAGAGAGAGAGAGAGAGAGAGAGAGAGAGAAGGGTGTATGCTGATTTCGCTATAATTATTTGATTATTTCTTGGTATCTTATTTTTCAATCTGCGTCTGTGGTCAAGAGGGTGTGAGAGAGAGAGAGAGAGAGAGAGAGAGAGAGAGAGAGAGAGAGAGAGAGAGAGAGAGAGAGAGAGAGAGAGAGAGAGAATTGTATAGGATATAAACAGAACCTACGTCAGGAAGTGGCTGAACCATTCCTGAGAGAGAGAAAGAGAGTGAGGGGATGGGGAAGAGACAGACAGAAGGGTGTAAGCTGATTTTATTATAATTATTCAATTATTTCTTGTTATCTTATTTTTCAATCTGCGTCTGTAGGAGAGAGAGAGAGAGAGAGAGAGAGAGAGAGAGAGAGAGAGAGAGAGAGAGAGAGAGAGGAATTATGTAGGATATAAGCAGAACCTTGATAACTCTGTATCTCTCTCTCTCTCTCTCTCTCTTATCTCTCTCTGTGTGTGTGTGTGTGTGTGTTGTGTGCGCGCGCGCGCGTGGGTGCGTGCGTGCGTGCGTGTCGTGCGTGCGTGCGTGCGTGCGTGCGTGTGTTGTGTGTGTGTGTGTGTGTGTGTGTGTGTGTGTGTGTGTGCTTGCATGCGTACGTGCGTGTGTCTATATCTGTGTCTGTGTGCGCGCGCGGGGGGTGTGTGTTTGTGTGTGTGTGTGCTTGTTCGTATACGTGTATGTGCGTGCGTGCGTGTATGCATGTGAAAAAAAATATGGAAATGTGTGAATGCACTTCAAGATATGATACATAGTAGGAGAGTGAACCTTGTCAGGTACGCCTAGCAATTCAAAATCTAGCATTAACAGATTAATTGTCAAAGGTAAATACCCACTGGGCTGTGTAACAAACGTTTACAAACTGAGAAACAAAGAAGAATAGTCATTCAACATTCTGTAGAGAGATGACCGACTTGTTCCATCAAATAAACTACCAAGGCCAGGCGTGCGAAAAAATTTCCCTCTACCTTTGACAGTTGACTAACATAGTGCTTACAGATCGTTCCTCCACACAGAAAATGGAGCATTTTTAACAGAACTGTTAGACGAAGGGAGTTTAAGCCATTCTTTGCACTAAACGTCTAATGTTTCTTGACAAGAAGCAACAGACTTGTTTGACGAGGTCTGGGGATTAATTTCAGTACTGTGTGTGCGTGCGCGCGCGCGCTCGCGTGTTCGTGCTTGTTTATGTTTGTGTGTGTGTGTGTGTGTGTGTGTGTGTGTGTGTGTGTGTGTGTGTGTGTGTGTTGTGGTGTATACGCGCACATTTTTTCTCCATTTACACCAGTTGATTAACCTGTTCATGCTAAATTCAACCAACGCGGGCTGGTCGTACGAGCTGGAAAGGAGTCACTCTACTTTGTGCTGACTCAGAAAGTGTCATTGCGTTACCTGAGTAACTGCGCACTCCCCAACGGGAAACAAGACGAGACTAACAATGGTATTTTGATGACCAATTCCGTATGCCCCAAGCCATCACAAGAAAGTTAGTCTTTCTCTTAGACAAGCATACCCTTTCATAAAAGCCAGAGGGTTAAATACCATCGTATCACCAGCTTGCTGGCCTTTTGCTCGACTGGTGGGATGAACCTTTGCGGAGAACACACAAAAAATATTTTTCAAAAAGATAAAAACCAACAACAGAAAAGACTTCATCTCCTCGGAGGGATTTTACAACATCCTAGCCCCAGCACAGGCTCGTGCACAGCAGACGATCTCGCCACACGGAAGCCATTTAGGTCAGAGGTCACTAGCAGAATGGCAGGGGAAATGGCAAGGGGATGAACTCTCCGTATATCACTCCACCGGGCAGGAAACAATTTTCGAGTCGCGCTGAATTGCTAGCGTGTCTATGTTTCGCACAAGGTTGACGAAGCTAATGGAATATTTATTCTGACATCGGGCTGCGACTTAGAACTATCGGATGATTATCATAGTTTCTGTTCCAAAGATATAAGAGAATTTTTCTTTTTACATTCGTTGAAAAGCTTTTTTTTTCAAATCTTGAATACAGGTGGCGTTATGGTTTTAACACAGCAAAATGCAATGAAACCCTCAAAAAGGTGCAGAGTAATACTTAGTTAACACACAATAGAAAACATACAAGTGAATTTTCTTTTCTTCAGACATCAGAAACTTTATACATGAAGTATACAAAACAATATTCTTTCGATAGCTTCTGTGGAGCAGGATACAAGAGGCAATGTTTTCCTGTCGCGTGCAGTGTGTTTATATCTTAACAAACACTTGGTCATATTTAATTAAGATATTTTCCTTGCTTTTTGATGAAACATTTTTATTCTTAGTCTCAAAAATCTCTTTCCTGTCTCCGGCTACAAATTGTCGGAATGCCTCAAGGCCTGTTCCTGACACCATTCTTATGGCGTACATTGAAAGTCACTGGCAGTAGGCTAGCGTGTGTTGAATGTCATCGCTCTGACCTGTCAGCAACTGTAATTGACAGGCTAAGGAATGAACTTTATGCAGAGGCTACCAAGAATCTCCAGTGAAATATCTCTCTCCCTCTCTATCTGTGTGTGTGTGTGTGTGTGTGTGTGTGTGTGTGTGTGTTAGTGTGTGTGGGTGTGTAGTTGTGTGGGTGTGTCGCGCGTGCGCGCGCCCGCACGCGTGTGTGTGTGTTTGTGTAAACGAATGAAAAAGAGCATTTCATTACCTTTGAAAATAAAGAATATCAGTTGATCTCGGTTAATCAGTCTATTAATCAATAAATCAATCTCTCTCGCACGCTTTCTCTCTGTCTCTCTGTTTCTCTCTCTCTCTCTCTCTCTCTCTCTCTCTCTCTCTCTCGGTGTGTGTGTGCGTGTGTGTGTGTGTGTGTGTGTGTGTGTGTGTGTGTGTTGTGTGATGGTGTGTTGTGAATGAGTGTGTATGTATGTTTAAATGTGTTTATTAATGTATGCGCGTGCGTGCGTGTGCGAGCGTGCGTGCGTGCGCGCGCGTGTTTATGTGTGTAAATGTGTGTGTGTGTGTGTGTGTGTGTGTGTGTGTTGTTGCGCGCGCGCGCGGCTTGGTGGTGGTGGTGTTGATGGTGGTGGTGTCGTCATCGTCGTCGATGTTGTTTGTTGCAATCATATGTAGTGGTGTTTTTTGTGTACTTTATCTTTCATTCTAACATCCCCAGAACTGAATCATCCTCTGCACCACCTGCCCCTATATTATTCCCTTTCCGTCCGCCCTATTCCCTCTCCCAACTCCCCTCAGCAACTTCTCCCCTCTCCCAGTTAAAAGAGAGAGAGAGAGAGAGAGAGAGAGAGAGAGAGAGAGAGAGAGAGAGAGGCAGACTGCCATACAGAGAGACGCACACATTGTTGCCTGTATACCTTACACCTCTGAAGTGTGGAACCGAACAAGAGGCAATCCCTTGAAACAATATATGACAATGGTGACGAGGGAATGCCGTCTGTTCAAATGAAAGAAACCTTGCATTTATTTTTCGATGCCGGCTGCTAGTCTCTGCGCGATTTTTTGGTGACTCGAAATCATCTTTCTTTCATGGAGAATATATCCATGTCTGTAAGGCAGAATGTCACATCTTAAATGCAGTGCGTGAAAAAAAAAAACAAAGTTGTTGAAAGGATAAAGGCTGCACATTTTATTCGGGTATGTAAGGAAAGTTTAGCTCATGCTTGTTGCCTTTTGCGTACATGTTTCACATTCAGTTACTTGCTCTGTGAAATTAACTTCTCTCTCTCTCTCTCTCTCTCTCTCTCTCTCTCTCTCTCTCTCTCTCTCTCTCTTTCTCTCGCTCTTGCTCTCTCTCTCTCTCTCTCTCTCTCTCTCTCTCTCTCTCTCTCTCTCGCTCGCTCGCTCTTGCTCTCTTTCTCTCTGTCTGTCTCAGTCTCTCTCTGTGTCTCTCTCAGTCTCTCTCTCTCTCTCTCTCTCTCTCTCTCTCTCTCTCTCTCTCTCTCTTGTCTCTCTGTGTCTCTCAATCTCTCTCTCTCTCTCTCTCTCTCTCTCTCTCTCTCTCTCTCTCTCTCTCTGTCTCTCTCTCTCTCTCATTGTTCCCGAACGATGTGGAATATACAATAACAATAGTACTGATGACTGGGTTTTGCATTTTAAGAATATTCTTGACAAACGCAGGTCGATAATACAAACTTAGCAGAGGAGTATGATTATTCAGTTGAAGACAATGAAGAGAGATGGTTTGATGAGTCAATTACGAAAGAAGAGGTTATTGGTGCATTGGGGAAATTAAAGAATTCAAAATCAGCGGGTCCAGATGGTGTAATAGGTGAATTTTTAAAGTTTTCTAGTGATCATGTTGTTTTGTTATTGGTTAAGATGTTCAATGCTCTGTTTGATAAAGGTGTATATCCTGAACAATGGACAGAATCCATAATTTGTACATTACATTAAAGGGAAGATGTAGATGATCCGAATGATTACAGGGACATATCACTGAGCAATGTGAGCAGTAAGATTTACAGTTCAATTATTAACATAAGACTGCAAAGATGGATTGAAGAAAATAATACCACCGGTGAGTATCAGGCTGGATTTAAACAGAATTATTCAACAATAAATCATATTTTTACACTTTTGGCGTCTGTTCAAAAGCAGTTAGTAAACAATAGAAAGCTATATGTTGCATATTTTGAAAAAGATTTCGATTCCATATCAAGAAAACTTTCGTGGCCAATACTTGTCAAAAATGGAATAAGGGGCAAAATGTATGCCCATATAAGAAGTATATATGATAATGTTAAAGCAAACATAAGAAATAAGGCAGATTTGACAGCTTTTATCACTTGTTTAGGAGAGGTAAAACAAGGTGATGTGTGTAGTCCAGTTTTGTTTTCTTTGTTCATTAACGAACTTGCTTTAGAAATAATTGAAAATGGATGGCATGGAATAACATTTTCTCCTGAGTTCTCTAAATTGTTTATTTTGTTATTTGCAGATTATATTAATTTGATGTCAGAAACAGTGGTTGGACTACAAACTCAGTTGAACAGTTTGTATACAGCATCCAGTTATCTGGAATTGACGGTGAATATGAATAAAAGTAATGTTATAGTTTTCAGGAAAGATGGTCAGTTATCTTCGAGGGACAGGTGGATATATGGTACAACAGAAGTGAAAGTTGTTAACAGCTATAAGTATCTAGGCCTGTGCTTGTCAGCCAAACTTAGTTTCTATACAGCATGTGACGAATTGGTGCGTAAAGCTAAACGAGCATTAATAGCAATTCTGAGAACATTGTATAAACTTGAGAATGATTCACCTGAACTGTTTTTTAAGCTATTCGATGCCCAAGTGTAGCCTACAGTACAGTATGGCTCTGAATCATGGGCTTTGGATAAAGCACTTTTAGAAATAGAAAAGGTACACACACATGGTCTTAAAAAGTTCTTGGTTGTAGATATAAAAACACCGAACGATTTTTTTGTATGGCGATCTGGGTAGATACCCTATATACTTAAACTCTGGTGTACGTTGCAATAAATTCTGGTTAAAACTGACCCGTATGGGGGAACACAGATTACCAAGGCATATAGAATGTTATGTTCTCTTGACGAAAAGGGGAAGCATACGTGGGTTACAAATGTTCGTACAACTTTAGACAAATATGGATTTTCTTATGTTTGGGATGATCAGGGTGTAGAGTCGGGTTTCAGCATTCATTAAAAAAAAATTAGACATAGAATAACTGATTGCAGGTGGCAGAAATGGTACAATCATACGCAAACAAGTGAGAGATACAGATTTTATAGAACGTTTAAAAGCAGTAATCTAAGGAAGCCTTATGTGTCTGTGAATATACATAAATTTGTAAAGAATGCCCTAAGTAAATTTAGATTTGGAGTTTCATCTATATTCACTCATTCTTAAGGTATACAAGAACAACTGAGTCACACTTGTTATGTCCACTATGTTCATATGCTGAGGAAGGTGAGATGCATTTTGTCCTTATGTGTCCAGCTTACAGTTAAGAAAAGAATTCATTCCAAAAAAGATATTACATGAATCCATGTATGTTCAGGTTGTGCCTTTTACTTTCATCACTTAACATTGTAATGATGCGAAACTTGTCATTGTACTTATATAAAGACTATGCAAGACGTGCTGTCATCATTAACTAGATATTCAATCTAATACATTGAATTGTACTGGCAGATATGTATTTATACTGTGTGTGATTATTGCTTGTAACTGTATTTTGATCGAGGCCCCATCAGAATGGGCCAATGGCCTTCTGATTAAAGAACTCATTCATTCATTCATTTGTTCATTCTCTCTCTCTCTCTCTCTCTCTCTCTCTCTCTCTCTCTCTCTCTCTCTCTCTCTCTCTCTCTATCTATCTATCTATCTAGGGGGATTTCCGATCAAACTAATGCCAATTGTGTCCGAGTACAATGTCCATAAACATACATCCTTGCTAATCTTGTCGAGTCAGCGGCCGATTAACTATTGATCTGTTCGCTCTTCTGCTGGCGACTGGTGGCAGAAATAGCTGGCATCTTTCCCGGCACCAGCACCGGTCTGCCAGGGAAAGGAAACCCAGCCCTTCAAGCTCTCCCACATATGAGTTTCATAGCTTCCTCAGCATTAAACCCTGGCACGTATAACACAACACAAACTTTTACCAAGAAGCCATTTGCAATGGCGGGTTGCATCCACATCGCTGTTACTGAACTATTGTTCCGAAAGGAGCGGCACACAAGAAAGTACTGGTCTACATTTAGTTCCGCCACCACTCGCACAATACACATATCCAGCATTCTCTCCCTCCCCTCTCTCTCTCTCTCTCTTTCTCTCTCTTTTCTCTCTCTCTCTCTCTCTTCTCTCTCTCTCTCTTCTTCTGTCTGTGCGTGCGCTCGTGCGCACCACCTAATAAGAAGCCCGTACGTGATTTGGATCCACTCGTCAACAACCCGGCGCATGCGCATCGCCAGATCTCTGGACTGGGAAGAGAGAAAAGTGTACAACACCTTTACCGCGTCGAATGGGACCAGAGCTGGCAAGGGGAAGAACCCTCCATAAATTCCTTTGACAGTGTCAAAACAATCTCCCCTCACACCGCTTGCCTTGTGTGTGTACGTTTCGCGCTGAGTTGGTTCTAACTATTTAAACGAAATATTGATCTCATTCCCAGAAATTTGCCGTGTCGCTCATTTCTTTTTCTTTTTCCCATGTGATAAATATGATCTTTCATGCTTTATCATACTTGATTTTCCTGAACCACCAATTTTCTTCAATTTAAAACAAGCTACTTTTCTAGTATCATATCTTCAACATACATGTCTGTTATGATATGGGTAAGCTGAATATAACAATGTTATGAAAACAGAATGATTAATTACAGATTGAATAAACCTAAGATTCATTACACAAACAAGGCTTTTACGATTTCCACGCTTCAGACTTATAAGAATGTGGGGCAGATGTCCCTTTGTTTTCTGCAAAATAGCGAGACAAGCAATTCTTTGAATCTCTGTCTCTCTGTCTCTCTGTCTCTCTCTCTCTCTCTCTCTCTCTCTCTCTCTCTCTCTTCTGTGTCCCCTTTCGAATATCCCTTTTTGTAGTCCCTTTTTCTTCTCTCTTTTCCTTGGGACTGATTAGATTTGTTTCTTTTTCAATGTGTGTGTTAGTTTTGTACAATGCTGCACTATCACATGACAGAGCTGTGCACAGCATGAAACTAAACCGAAGCAAAACAACTTTCTCCCAGACATGAAATCAATATCGGCAAATAGCCATGCACTAGACATACACAAGCTAAGGTTTTCTCAAAATACGGTAGCAGATAATTATCAAAGTGAAAAAGTTCCACAGATCAGCGAGCCGAGCGTCTAAACTAAATGCCTGACACTTTTATTATTCATCATAAACGCGTCCTAACAAGCCCAACACCTCGTTGTTCTTGAACAGGAATTTAGTGTGCATCAAAGTTCCTTACGTGCCAGGGACTGTCAGAAGGCATCAGCATCCACGTGCCCTTCAGCATCCTTCCAGTGCTCCCACTGTCCTCGGTCCACTGACCAAGTCTGTTAAAAAAAGAAATTAACATCGTCGGACCCATGGTTAACCGACAACAACAACGTGTGATCTTTATCAAACAAGTTATTCAGTTAAACTTCATCAGCTTCGGGATAATGTTTGTTCAATACCCAATGTTCCTGTGACTGAAATGTTCGGTATATCACCCTCAATCAAGTAACTCTAAACGAATGTTTGATAAACACCACACACACACACACACACACACACACACACACACACACACACACACATAACACACACACACACACACACACACACACACACACACACACACACACACACACACACACAACTATTGGATTTTTAATACTGGAGAACACTTCACATTTTGCTGCGGTTAACTAGGGGTGGGGAATAAACTGGCGACACCTTGTCTGTGTTGAACGAGAGAAGAACTGGCAAGGGGATGAACTCCCAATAATTCTTTCAACCAGCGGGAAACCACCTCCACATGTGGTTCTTCGGTGGTGTTGACTCAAGCTGATGAAATAAGGATGCAATCTAAGGAACTTGCAGCGTGAATTTCTTTTTCTTTCCTTCTTTCTGTTTCTTCTGAAATGCATAGTATCACTCCTCTTCCTCTTTCGTCTCTTTTTTTTTTTATCAAGGGCGCACGTAAAACATGTATTTGTAGTCATGTAGCGATTGTCCAACAGAAATACATCCGAGTAATGCACACAGGTCCACGTCGTTTCCAAGTCGCAGACAGCAAATAGGCTTCCACTAACCAAAACAAACAAACAAAGAAAAAAAGGAACATTTTCTGAATATTGAGACACCCGCGTCATCACTAAATCGTTGAGAGGAAATAGGATACAGCTAACAATGAATCTTGCTAGGTTAGTTACACGGTAATAGTGTATCGGAAATACGTGTACACAACAGACAAGATATGCCACAATACTGATCGATGTTACAGTCCAGTGAGTTCACGAAAACAGCGTCCGCCAGATGGAGAAACTGTGAACAAGGAAGATTTTACTGGGGAATGTCATCAGTTTTGTACACAGACCTCAAAACTAAGAGGTTTGGAAAAGCCACTGTGGCATAGCAGAATAAGAGAACTATAGAACTACTGCAACATCTACAGCAACACAGGAAAGTGCAGAAGTACGGCAGAATTTCTAAGACAAAAAAAAAACACGTAGACAATTAAAGAACGTCAAAAACATAGAAAAAAAACGACTAATGTAAGTAATAAACTGTGGCAAGGACCACTGAAACATCAACTGAACTATGACAGAAGAGCAGAAACCTAAAAGAACTACTAAAAATACAAGCAATTCTTGAGAATTTATAGAAACAAGACTCGACTGCTGAACAAAACAAGAACACCCCGAAATATGGCAGAACCACATACGATTCAAAACATTTTCCAATGACTAGTGAAATATCAAAACACAGAATTGCACAAGGAAAGACCATTATCAGTGAGGAAACAACCAGATGGCTACAAGAATCTAACGAGAGGAAGACCATAACTAGCAAAGAAAGTACCCGATAGCCACTAGAACTGAACAAGAAGACCATCTTTATCCAATAGTAACAGGAATCTGACAAAGAAAGACCATAACTGATTATAAAACTACTCGATAGTTACGAAAATGTAACAATGAGCGGTGCTTCCCACTCTTTTGTTTTTAGGGAGTGGTGAAAGAATTTGAAGGAATTTTTGTCCCCAAATTTAAGCTTTTTAGAGAGTATAAAGCTTACCCAAGAACTCGCGCTTGCCGGCTGTTTCCCCTAACGCACAGAAACATATACTTAAATGCCAGTACATACTTTAAAGCAGTATGCCTAATGGATGAATGGACTCTGCATTTACGAGCGTCCCTCTTATGTGTGTATTTTCTGTGGTCTGTCCTCCTTTTGGTATACAAATATCAGTGCTTTTAAAGTTCTTCAGAATGTACAGCTCCAGTGTGCATGTTTTAATAATTAAAAAAAAATCAAATCGAATCAATTTTGAAGGGCTTCTTCCAAACCTACATTTTATTCCCCTGTCACTGGTACGAGGTCTGGCTTTGTTCCCTGTCCCTCTCCCTGCCCCTCTCCCAACACTTACATCTTCCCCTTCCTCAACCTTTCGTGTACATTTTCTTTGTGCTAGTCTCCCAATACACAGTGACTGGTAAGGAGTTTAAGCAGGTAAACGGTAACAACAGCCATTGCCGAATGTTGAAAGTTTGATGCCTGGAGCCTTCTTCAGCAGCTCAGCTTGTATCGCATTGCTCCAACGTTTTGACACATCGACTTGCTGTCATGTTTTTGTTTGTTTGTTTGTTGTTGTTTTCGTTTTTCTTTTTTTTTTTGGCCAAGTAAATTTCTGCTGCAAGATGTCGTGAGGGATTACACTCAAAATGTGCTTTTTTTATTTTATTTTTTTATTTTACAGATCGTGATGCGGTGACGGGGTTATTGTCTGATGACGACGCCCGTCCTCTCTTGAAATTGTTTGCTTCTCTCTCTCTCTCTCTCTCTCTCTCTCTCTCTCTCTCTCTCTCTCTCTCTCTCTCTCTCTCTCTCTGCCAGTCTGTTTGTGTTTGCCTGTGTCCTTCCCACACTCGGGAAAACAAATGCCAAATGAAAAAACATTTTCTTGCTTATCCTTGCAAATAAAAATAGTTTCAAAGTGAGGTGCTTGCAGACGAAAATTGAAACAAATTTTTAAATCATTATTTCGCCGAATGAAAGAGATAAATAAATTAAAATAAATTACAAGACAAAAACACGACGCGTTTCGACCTCTTTGGTCTACTTTAGGCAAGACAAACAACATTCAAGATAATGAAAACGAAGAATCTCCTCAAACTGGGCGCAAAATGGATGTGTAATGCACCCAATTTGAGGAGATGAATGATTGTCCGTTCTTCGTTTTCATTGTCTTGTCTTCCAAAAAATTTTCTACCACAGTGTTTACCCAAGCTTTTTGAAAGTAATCGAGATGCAAGATTTTTCTTTTTTTGTTTTTTGTTTTTGTTTTGTTATTAATTTTTTCAGGCTGCCGCAAAACTAAGTTCAGGTATGAAACAGCCTATAGACCTTATGATTTAAGTCATAAGAGAGAGAGAGAGAGAGAGAGAGAGAGAGAGAGAGAGAGAGAGGGGCAGAGAGGAACACACACACACACACACACACACACAACGCACACACCACACACACACACACACACAGATTGAAAAGATATCTAGCAGTTTGAAGCAAATCTTCTGTTTGTTTTGTAATTATCGTTGTCTTAGTTCACAACCTGGAGAAAAGATGGGATGGAAAAGTGTGTGTGTGTGGGGGGGGGGGGGGGGGGAGGTGCTAATCAGTAAGCAGTAAAATAGCTGGTCACAGAAAAGAGAAAGAAAATGTAGGAACATAACTTGTATCAAACAAAATTTTGAATGACCACAACCAAAACAACAACAAAACAAATATCACTTAGCATAGATCTCGAAATAAATCCGGATTCCATCAGCGCTGTCGATCAACCGCGATACAGACACACGCGAACAACGTGTCACAACTCCAAATTGTTTCATGCCTGGTTGAATGAGATATGAAAAGTCCTTGTCAAACCTCCTTCCCCCCTGAGCGGAGAAAATGATTCGACCTCTGACCCTGATCGCTTCCGCGCAGCGAAAGCGTGCATCGCGTGCACACACATGGCTTGTGATTAGGATCATGGGGAAAACGTCGTTCTCGTCACAGGTTTGTGGTTCTTTGATTTTCATTGATGCCAGAACTCAAGAGAGTGCGCGCTCCTCGGGGGATGGAAATTATCGTCAGAGGTCCGTTTTGGAAGCGGTGGTGACGTGACAGGAGAAGTGTCAACAGCTGGTTTGACGAGGTTCATGTGTCCATCCATATGACGAATGTTTGGTCAGTATCACTTAACACCAAGTGTTTGGTCAGGTTTTGAACTGCCTGGCTCAGGTTTACGTGGTAGTGGTATGTTATAGTAATGAGACATGCGCTCGTGGCATTGTTGTAATTTGTGGATTTTTCTTATGATCTGTTTTAGTAAGCTTAAAAGAAACGGGAATAAAAAAAGGAAAGTTGTCCAATTCATTGCTTCTTTGCCCCCTGTTTGAATTCCTGAGTCTGCCCCTTGCGTTACCTTTTGGCTGCTTAGATTCCGGCAGGTACTAGGTATATTTCTTACCGACTACTGTCTTAGATTCCAATAATTCTGCTGCACATGACTCGCTAATAATTGTCTCAGAGTTTAGTACTTCAGTGCATACCTTGCTGTCTTTGAAAGAACTCAGTCTTTACTGAAATGATGAAAAAGAAGGTAACTTCATTGTCTTACATGTATTGTTAGTTTGGCCAACATGTAGAAGTTACTTCATGCTGAGCTCTGTACACAAAGCTGACAACATTCTCTGCGGAAAGAAAAGCACGGACAGTATGTTGTAATCAGTATTGTGTATTTAAGTCTGCAGCCATGTACAAAACTGTCGACATTCCACAGGAAAAATCTGTGTTTGCAATGTTTCCCCCTGACAGACGCTGTTTTCTTGAACTCATTGGATTGTCACTTTCAGCCAGTCATGGATCACTATCCAGACGTATTTTGTCTTGTATGTTCCGATGTACAGACTCCGTGTTACGGACCTCATAAATTTGTTTTAGCGGTATCTTCTTCTCAGTGTGCGACTTGGTGATTACTCAGGTCTCTCCATATTCAGAAGATACTTTTTATCAGTTGACGCTTCTTTGTTTGCGATTTGAACTTGACAAGGACCTGCGTACTTTCATCGGACGTATTTCTGTTAAAGAATCATCATAATATGGATTTTGTTGAACTGAGCAGTCTCAAGATGGATTTATCCGTCAGTCCCGCTGTCAGTGTGCCGGAAATAGCGAGTTTATAATGTGATGATTGATTGCTCGAGCAAGCCTTGGCTCAACTCTGTGGCTTTTAGCGCAGCAGACTCTAAGATCAGCTCAGGCTTGGGCTGAGTTCTATTTTTCTCATAACTAATGTTGGTAATTAGGAAGAAAGGACACAAGATTTAAGCATGCATAAGAATCATAGAAATATTTGGGGGGGGGGGGGGGGGGGGAGAGAGAGAGAGAGAGAGAGAGAGAGGCAGACAGGCCGGCCGGCAGGCAGGCAGGCAGTCAGGCAGGCAGGCAGGCAGGCTGGCAGGAGGGAGATGATGTCTTTTTCGGTTATTTTGCAGACGGTTTACTGCGCATAGATTAACGCATATGCTTTTATCGGAACTGGAAATATCTCGGGCTAAAACACATTGATGTTAGAAATGCAGGCTAGGAGTGTTATAGGTGAGAGCCAACTGCTGGACCCTCGACCACTTGGTTTTACATATGTGTACGTTTGCGTGCGCACTTGAAAGAAAAAAAAAAACTAAACAGGATACGAAGTTGAGAGAGAAGGGATACTATACATTTCAGAAGCATAAAATGAAATAAAACACTACATGTTCTTCGGATGGCATCAGTGCAGCTTGAGTCAACTCCACCCACACTTTACATGCGGAATTCGTGTTCTGTTTATTGAAAGAATCACAGAGAGTTCATCCCCTTGCCAGCACTCCTCTCATTCATTACAGACAAGGAGCCACAAGTTGAAACCCACCCCCACCTCATCCGCAATTTTCCAGCGGAAAAATAGTCTGAACATTTCTCAAGTCTAAACATTCCGTCGTGTTTCTCTCTCTCTCTCTCTCTCTCTCTCTCTCTCTCTCTCTCTCTCTCTCTCTCTCTCTCTCTCTCTCTCTGTGTGTGTGTGTGTATGTGTGTGTGTGTGTGTGTGTGTGTGTGTGTGTGTGTGTGTGTGTGTGTGTGTGGATATTCCCACAATTTTCGCTGATTTAGGAGATACGTCGGTAATGTTTCAGTCCCAGAGCCTTGAGAATTGGATGCCAGTCAAATGTTAGTCCGCTGTTGATGATGTTAGACTGAACCACGGATCCGATGATGTCAGTTTTTGCACCGACTCGGCCGGTGGGCCAGGTTAAGGATGAACAGTCCCACTGTGGAGACACATGTGCGAGGACAGTTGGGGCACTGGAAGGATGCTGAAAGCGGTGTAGACGCTGATGCTTTCTGGGATTTCTCGGTGCACGAGGAACACTGTGATGCACACTAAATTTCTATGGAATAACAACATGGATATGTTTGATTTTTTTTTTTAAAGGAAGTGTTTTTGGAGAATGATCGTCTTGTCAGGGGTTTAGTTAGACGCTTTACTCATCAGAGGCACATTCTTCGTTTTCTTTTTTCTACTTAGTCTTTGTAATATTCGGGAAAGATATATAGTCTGTATTTGTTTACTTGATGGCTGTTTGGTGAAACTACTTAATCTCTTGGCGGTTCTTGTTTCTTCCCCCCCCCCCCCCCCCTTTTTTTTTTAGGCAGCGTAAAGCCCTGTTGATCGTGAAGTTTGCTATTGTGCAAAACTAGAAAAATTAATTGAAAAAAGAGATGAATATGGCAAAGAAACCGAATTAATCGGTCCGAAGGAAAACAGTGAAAAAAGAGTTACAGAAGGGATATTTGGAGAGAGAGAGAGAGAGAGAGAGAGAGAGAGAGAGAGAGAGAGGAGAGGGGGGGGGGGAGTTTCACAATTTCAGAGAAAATAAAACTACTTCCACGCCACTTTAATTATAGTTTGAACTGAAAAACGTCATATTTTAGGATGTCTATGTAACCGATAATTAGCAATTGAGTTTACATAATATTGCTACATTTGGTTTAACCACAGTATACCAGACATGTATATTGAGGATAGGACAGAATTAAAGAGGGAAGAAAACGGCGGCTCAAAAAAACAAACATAATAAAACTTGAGATATCATGTAAATTACATGAAAAAAAATTCTCAAGTGACACGATAGAGTTCTCGGAATGAAATTAATCCTCCTCTCAATCAGCTCGTACCAACTTGGCTTAAAAAGTACACACCCAAATGATTCTTATTCAGCGTTGTAAAAATGTTGAGCAAAACCTCACTCACACAGACACAGACATACGCACACACATACACACGCACGCACGCATGCACGCACCCACGCACATGCACAGAGAGTGAGAGAGAGGAGAAGGAGAGAGTGTGGTGACAGCAGTGGGTGTCGACCATAAGGCTTTCTGTGCAGCTACTTTTGTAGCATGAGGTAATTCATATACCAACAGAAACAGAGAATGTGACGTAGGTCTTGATTGTAAATGGCTTTTTGGCAAAAGCTTTATGTTGTGCGTGTTAGTATACAGTGCTGCCGGGGAAGCTTCTGAGAGTCTTCTTAGGGAGAATTAGAGTTCCTCCTCTGTCAGTCTAGTACTGGTCCTGGGAAAGATGCCAGCTATTTCTGTACGTCCCCGGACGCATGCACTGGTAGGGATGGATCAATAGTTAATCGGCCGTTGATTTGACAAGATTAGCTAGGATATACGTTCATGGTCACTGTACTTGGGCATCCTTTGGCCATTAATGTGATCGGTACCTCCATGTTCGCTGCCAGCAGATATATTTCCTGTGGATATTTTGTGTGTCTTTGGCATGCAACCAAAGACTGCACTTCTTAACAGCGATTCTTGTCGCCACCTTTTGTTGTTGTTGTTGTTGTTGTTGTTGTTGTTGTTGATAGCATGTGTTTTGTTTTGCTGTCGGCTGCTGTTTGGTGTAAGCAGACAGATTTCTTTTTTTTTCAAAATCGTTATTTACTGCAAGTTATCAGGATTCAAGGTCATTAAAAATAGTTTAAGTATCTATTTTTCAGACTATTGTAAGCTATGCTTGAGCATGAAATAGCCTACTGGCCTGATGAAACGAGCCACAAAATGTAAACTGGAAAGAAAGAGAGAGAGTGTGTCTGTGTGTACGCACACGCACGAGTGTGTGTGTGTGTGTGTGTGTGTGTGTGTGTGTGTGTGTGTGTGTGTGTGTGTGTGTGTGTGTGTGTTTCTGTGCGCGTGAGTGCGTGCATGTGCGTGTGGTGTATGAGTGTGTGTGTGTGTGTGTGTGTGTGTGTGTGTGTGTGTGTGTGTGTGTTGTGAGAGAGAGAGAGAGAGATTTTTAAAAGAATGTTTAGCAGTTTACTATTGTCGTCTCGGTTCACGACTCACAAAAAGATAAGTATGGAGGGGGTGATGCTAATCAGTAAACCGTTAAGTTGATGGAGACAGCGTGAAGAACGGAAATTATGGAACATGGGTTTTAATGAAGCGCAAACGATCGCAACAACAACATCAACAAAACAACTCGATCGCCTGGCGTAGTTCTCAAAAAAAACAAACACACACACACACACACACACACACACACA
>CM065722.1:34088032-34105532 GCA_033310375.1 Conus canariensis | reverse complement strand
GTCCATGTCTGATCTGAACACCGTCAGCTCTAGAGGCAGAAATTTCAGCCATATGACTACTGGGCCCACTCACAACCCCATCACTGCTGTAAAAAAAATACTACAATAGAATAATTGCAATACTGATCTTCACATGCTTTTTTTTAATTAAAACGCTGTTTGGGAGGAGAGGGCAGGGCAGGGCAGCATGGGGAGAGTTGCGGTGGGGAAGGGGTGCAGGAAGAGATTCCTTTTGTCATTATTGTTGTTCTTGTTGCTTTCTTTTATTCTACCACGGGACATCGTTGGTGTAGCTGCGCAGGAAAGTAGTCTTTCAGGTGGTTATATCTCCTGATGCTTTTTGTTTTTAATCTGATGGGAGGAAGGGAAGGGGAGTAATTTTCTGGGGAGGAGAGGGGACGGGGGCGGTAGGGGCGAAAGGTCAAATGATTTCTGAGGTAAAGGGCTCTCTGAGCCTACCCTTTATGGTTGTTTAGAAAAGGAAATTGGGATCCAGATCCGTTGCTTTCACGAATGATCAAAGAAAGATATCCACTGAAACGGAATTCAGCGAATAAGTGATGATTTCTTAAAGAGCTGCACATCGGATCTTGAGGTGGCCATTAGCAGAATTTCCTTCTATAGGTTTATGTCAAACAATGGCTGATTTGTTTACACACGTGCGCTCGCGTCGGGGGGAGGGGGAAATGCTGATGCATTCTTGGGGGCACTTTTTATCCATAAAAGACAAAACAAACTAACAAACAACAATGATGAATGAGCAGACGCCAGATACTGGAGATCGGTCATGCGTCATCTGCCAAAGAAGCCCCAGCTGTCCTGCGATGAATATAAAAGCAAGCCGGAATGCACTCTTTAAACCGACCGATCGGTATGCGTTTACTTTGCATAGATCTGAGAATACTCTTTAAGGTCTACTGTTGCGGTCATGAGAGGTTCAATGTCCATTTAATCAATCTACCTTTAGACAGTCCTACAACTCAACGCATAGATGGCCCGTTCAACCCACGCAGAGCAACGATTTACTTGCATCATGCCACACATTCGTGCACCGAATACCGTTTCAAGTAATGTGTTTTGTGCGTTTACTTGTATTTCAGGTCGTTTTTAGCAACTGTGCAATCTGTTGTAGGCTTCTTGTCATATTTTTTTCTTAGCATTGCTGACAGTCACACGAAACATGACACTATAGGAAGGATTTTCTGCTTCTGTTAATTCACAAATACTTGGCTCGCCTCAGCAAGACGATCGATGCACTCCAAGCGGCGAACTTCTCACTGGAAGTTAATTTCCATGACGCTTGTTGCAATGGCTTTGTCCAAAAGTCCACAAAAGGTCCACTGAAGCATGCTTCCCGCAGCTGGCTGTCCCCTGTTCACCCCCCCTCCCCCCTCCCGCTCTAGTCCCTGACAAAAGGGATTATGGGATAGGTCTTATCAGTATATGAGGACTCGCAGATATGTTTTCCCCCTTGAACTTTCATATCCGGAGAAGATGTCCACAATCTTTAATGCACTCATGTTCATATGTTATAGACAAATGTGTATCAGGTGACAAAAGCCGAATGTTTACAGGTATTTATAATGTTTAACCAAAGAGCAGGAAAGAGGATCCATAGCGATGGAAAAATGTCTCCAGTTTCGTTTATTTTCAGGTTTCAAATGTACATAATGCTGATTTGAATAATTAATTGCATCTTTTGAAACAGTCATTAAAGACAACATACTGCTTGGTTGTTCGGTGACAAAGCTGTCATGGCATGACACAAAACCAGAAGTGACCAGTCAGTCTCTTGAAGGTCAGTTATTTGTTGCTCATGAGGAAAGCGTTCTGCTTTTGTTTAATCGATTTTTGTGGAGAGTTTCATTCTAAGATATTCTATATTTAGATACTGGTGTGTCCAAATGGATAATAAAGGAGTAAATACAAACTTAAGGAATTCGGTATTTGTGAAAGTCATTTAAATTCAGGCATTACATAATACATATTCTCTCCATGTACTTCGACAGGGTACTGGGATGTTAGAGTGTAAAAGTGCGGCCAGATGATTTGTCACCTAGTGTTCACAGAGTGTGCAGATATAAAACGGTACAGTGTTCGCCTGGTGTGTGTGGACATCAGCTGCACGCAGCTCAAGCCCACGATGCAGAGACTATACACACCCTTTCTTTATAGTGTTTTTCAGCCTGTTTACTTCATCTCTTTGCTGGGTCACAAAGTATCAGAATGCAGCGCTTTGGTCGGGTATTCAGGCTATCAGTGGTCTAAATGGGAGGCGAATAGGTTCAGAACCCTATCTGCGCCGTTTACTTTGTGCACAAAAATGATAATTTTCCTTGTTAAAAGAAACACAACCAAACAAACCCAATGCTAATGGCTGTCTTCACGTGAAAGTTATGATCATGTTTCATGTTGCTTGAAAATAAGACAATTTCTTGCTTTTCAGCTGCATATTGTAGTCCTACGAGAAACCATGAAAATGTTCATTATCAGTCATAATGCTTCAAAAATAAGACACTTTCCTGCATTTTGGCCCTACGATGCGGTTATGCAACATAATCGTGAAAAGAGTAGTTGTGACTCATGCTGCTTCAAAATAAGACACTCTCTTGCTTTTCAGCCGGGCATTGCGGTCATATGAAAGACATATCCATGAAAACAGTAATTATGGCTTATGGAGACAACGGTCATTGATTTTTGAAGCAAGTAAACTCCTGTACCCTGAAATCATTGATATCATTGCACGGTTTCAGTGCTCCTATTTACAAGAATTGTTTTTACAGACATGCAGAATTCCGGAAGTTGCAAATATTGGTTATAATTAGCTGTATTCATGATTCATGGCCGACTGGCGTCAAAAGCTTGTACTCGTTCTTTTAATTCATTAGCTGTTGTTTTGAAAAGCGTCAAAAGCAGTGAAAACGATCGTTTTCGCGTGAAACGTGTGGTAGTACTTTATAATGAGTGTATTCTTGTGTCAGAAGTGAAAATAGTTATCATTATCGTGTTGTTATGGAAGATTTGAATGATCACTATTTGAAACTAGTTGCATCCCATCAGCTTCCTCGTGAATCTGCTGCGCTTTGTTCCCTCACTCAACAGCTCCCTCCCCCCACCCCACTCCCACCCCTCCGCCACCTTCCCTCCTCCCTGTTATCCTTACCTCTAGCCCTCTTTCACTGTCTGAAAACACAGGCACACTCGCAAGCAAGTGGATTGCCACTACTGTCGGTGTGATTTTAATCAACATGAAAGTGAAGGAACAAGAAACACCTTGAATTAAGAAAAACGGCAAAGCAGTTTTTATCAAAACAGTATCATATACCAACAATAAGTACATCGAAATCAAAATGAAAAAGAAAGAAAGAAAGAAAGAATGAAGCCCAAACACTTTCTTCCAGTGCTAAAATCGCATGCGCATGCCTGTCTGATATGCACCTTCTGCACATTCTGACCAACCAGTTGATGCAGGATTTTTGTTGTTGTTGTTGCTTGTTTGTTTTTGTTGTGCACCATGGTGTGCTAAGCGCGAGTCAAGGCTCTTTTCGTTTTTGTTTTTCGTTAACTCTTAACACCACTGCTCTTACAGTCAGCTTGGACTTTGTGGACCAGGAACAGGCTAAAAGCGTAGCACAGACTGAAGTACTTATGCAACAGGCTGACAGAGACGTACTTGTTATTTAAGCTGCTCTGTCTTAGCAACTCTTCCATCGATCTTACTGATTTCTGTTTCATGTTCGAGAAAAAAGGATTGTTGCACATGATGTTTCTTGCTTGAGGAAAACGGTAATCATTTTCTTTGTATTCATTCATTGAGTCAGGTTTTGTGTCCGCTCGTCATCATATCAGCAAAAACATGAAAATGAACCAAATTAATTTGAGAACACAATGAGAGAGAGAGAGAGAAAAAGAGAGACAGAGACAGACAGACACAGACAGACAGACAGGCAGACAGACGACAGACAGACAGAACAGTCCATACACTAGTACAATTAACACAAGGTGCAGCAGATACACAAACAATAAAACAAATTCCGAGCACGTGACATGGCCCGTGCAGTAGTGGCAAATTGCCTTTTCCGTTCACGGATTTGTTCTTCGTCGGTGCTGTCCGTGTGTGTGTTCGGTCATTCAGCTCGAATGGCGAGTCAACACGGCCGTCAGATTCTTCCCTAGAGTCACTGTTAACAGCGAACTAGCAGAAGGACTCTCATTTGACATAACATATATTTACAGCGACAGCGAAAGTACACTGACGTAAAGCAAGAATCCATAACCAGTCTGTGAAAAAAAAAAAAAAAATCACTTCCCGGTGGTTGAGACAGGGCACGTGCCTAAACCCACTCCTCATTGAGTAAATCCACACCTATTCTCCCCCTTCGTTCTAAAATCACCCCCCCCCCCTTCCAAAATTCTCAAAGTGTCTCAAACTACAAATCAATCGAAGCACATTCAGCTGAGCTGGAGAAGGGGAGTCGGAGGGTGTGGAAGTGAAGGGGAGTGTATGACTCGGGACGTGAGTTGGAATTACTCCCACCCTGTTCCATAACCACTTCCCCGATGATCGGGCATAGTCCGGAAACACCCGATGGCGTGATGCAGGCAAGTGCCCGTTTCCCCCTCCCTCTCACTTTGGCAGGGCGGTGAGTTTGAGCATGTGCCATTTCTTATCCGCCGGGGAGTGATTTTTGGGCGTAAGGGCGATTTCAGCACTTTGCACCGGTAGGAAAGCCGGGCTGAGCGTCTATGAACACTGTCCTTTTCGTGCAGCTTGCTTCAGGTGCTTTTAAAAAAAATGCGGTAAAAATAGTAAGGCTGGTTCAAAGACCAAGAGGAATCGAAGTTAACAGGGAAGGGGTAGACCTTTTACCTCATTAGCTATCACGGTTTTTACGTTTGGGGCTGAGAAGAGCGAAAGACGGGATACAGCTCAGACAGTCTGGTGGAATTTTCATGCCTGCAGGAGTACACGGGTGCCGTAATGCTTCATCACTTGCAGAGGTAAACCCTGACCATCGAGGTCTGTTGCCCAAAGTTGCGAAAGGGTTTTTAGAGGTTGATAAGGCTACCTTAACTTTCAGTGTGGCCCGTTTGTAGCAGCATACTACCCACCGCTCAAAAGAGAAAACAACGAAGGGTGTTCGGGAGAATCACGGTCAAACGGGTCCTGGATTCGGCCTTTAATCCGGATTTGCACCAAATTTGAATGAGTTCGTCGTTGGGCCACATACCATCTTTCGGCTGAGTTTAGTGTGTGTGTGTGTGGGGGGGGGGGGGGGGGGGGGGGTGCGCGCGCGCGCGTGCGTGCGTGTTTCGTAATTTTGTTCAGAAAAAAAACAAACCAACAAATGCAATTGGAAACTTAACTGCCTCAGCATAGTAGCCGAAAAAGACACACGCTAGATATGTGACATCTGATGACGGGCGTTCGATTTTCAAGCATGTATTCGAAGGGTTCTTGTGTCTTTCCTACGTGTATGCAGTACTCGAAAACCCGATTTATCAGACTGTACGACTGACTGATATTCGCATTCGTCTGTGTTAAACCTGAAAAAAGTGGAAAAAGGGAAGTTTGGCCATAAACAAGTTTAAGTTGGGGAGTTAACCAAGAAATGTATGACCCTGGTATATTGATCATTCCCTCAGTTCCTCACTAGATGACTAAAACAGGAAGCCTAATTTCAAACATTTCAAAATACATTTTAAAAAAATGCTCAAACATACAGACATTCTAAACCTGCCAATGGACAGGTAAAATAAACTGCAAACGTCAATATCCTACATTAAAATACATAAACTGGACAAACAATGCTAAGTCTGCAGATGAATAACTAAGCCAAACTGGAAACGTCCATATCCATCCTATGTTTGAATATGCTAAACATAGGCAATCAATCTTGAACCTGCAAATTGCGCACCTTAAGTTGTATTTCAAATGTCAGTGTCCCTCGTACATTAAGAATACATAAAGATTGCAAACAGCCATTAACCTGCAGATGGGCTGCTAAGCCCAACTACAAACATCAAGATCCATCATACATTAAAACTACATAAAACATATCGGCAAACAATCCTAATCTGCTAATGGACAGCTACGCCCACATTACAAACGCCAGTATCCACCATACATTAAGAGCACATAAAAATGGGCAAACAATCTTTGACGTGCCAATGAAGAACTGAGCCTAATCACAAACATCAGTATCAATTCCAGTGTTAAAGGTACATGACATAGGCAAGCAATTCTTAATCTGCCAATCGGTAACTAAGCCTAATAACAAACGTCAATGTCCATTATACAAAGAAAACAACAAAAAACATTCATGAAATGGGCAAACGGTGCTGAACCTACCGACGCGGGTTAAAGTCACATGTTCCAAAAGTAAAGAAATGCAGTTCAGTAAAAGGCTGAAACGCAAAGTTATCAATTCCAGAAAGAGGCAAACTGGGGGATACCAGACACTGGACAAAAATGACGAATTGTCCACACCGTCTGGTGTTGGCACCCTTTAACATCCGGAGGATCCAACCCAACATGGATTCACAGGCGGGGTCCCTCTATATCTGCATGACTCTGTCCAGTCTCGTTCACCTGACTCCTTTACTGGCAATGGCAGCACGTAATGCTATTTTCACGCATAAGAGATTTTACAAAAGAATCGTCATCTGTTGTTTTTTTCTATCTTACTCTGATTGATCTTAATGATGAAATTCAACGTCCTTTTCTTTTTAGAGTGATGTAAGTCCACTCTTATGGGATAGAAATAAAAGATCTGCCACTGATCTTTTCTTGGGGCTCGATCTGTATGTTCTAAACGACGGCACACCAAGTTATTTGCATACTGCCATCGATGCTCTATCATGTGTATATCTGCCAGTCTGCAGTCCCTCGTTGATCTTTGATATTGTGTGGACGGCACGCGACGGATCTTCAAGGTAGTAACTACTTTGTGGTCGTCCTTTCACAACTACTAAACGGAGGTCTTTCCCCGAGTGCTTTGACTTGAAACAGGCCAGCTGGGACCTTTTTGCTTCTAACGGATCGGAAAGGATCTCGACGAGGACATAGTCTTCAATTCTAATGACCAAGTGGAAACCCTAACATACATTACTTTCAGCTGTGCAATACCCGTAGCACCGAAAGCTTCTCATAAGCCTCAGTTTCCTCAAAATGCTTGGTTTCGTAAAAGCTGTCAGAAAATCAAAAACGAGCTGAAAAGGGCCCAGCAGCAGTGTTTCGTAAACCATCTCCACTGAATGTTAGGCCACACCAACTTCTGAGAGGCAAACCCCGTTATACCTTCAAATTCAGCCAACTAATTGGAGTGTGTTTTGCTCCAAGTTAACATTCGGAGTGTCTTATAAGAATGACAAAGATCATGAAGAAAATAAAGAGAAAGAACACCGCTCCCTCGGTCCATCATCTGAAACTGAGTGACTCTTTAATAACCGAGAAGTAGAGCTGTGGCGGATGTACTGACCTCAACAATCCATGTTAATTCAATATCTTTTAACAAGTCTTGAACATTTAAGCTTATAAAGTCTCAAAACGAAAACTCGCCCCGTAATTTTACCACTGACAAATCTGAACGTTGTAACCCTCCTTTCAACTCAAATACACTATTTAAAAAAATCTGCCCTCCTATCACTTGGTGATGGTTCAACATGCCCAGATAATATCCAAAGTAATCTCCTCAAATGCCTTCCCGAAAACTCTCAAAATAGTTCTAAAAATCTATGATCACATCTTCACTGTCGGGTTCTCCCCCCCCCCCCCCCCCCTCCACCTTCCGTGGCGGAAGGCCCTTATAATACCCATTCCAGAACCTGGCAAAGATAACGATCCCTTCCAACTACCGTCCAGTCCTATAGCATGAACAAGCTGTTTATGCAAAGTGATGGGGGAAAATGTCAAGTCATGCCTAGTGTGGAAATGAAAAACTGACGACTCGTTGCTTTAAAAAAAGTGGTTTTCGGAACATCATACTACAGTCGACCATTTGGTCCACCCTGAAACATTTTAGATTCGTTTCTTTTTCTTCTTCTTCTTCTTCTTCTTTCTTTCTTTTTTTTTTTTTTTTTTTTTTTTTTTTTTTTTTTTTTTTTTGATTAAGTCGTTGCCTATTTCTATTTAGAAAACGCAGTATGAGACAATATGAAAATTTGGCATTCCCTATGACCTGGCATCTGGGTTTTCGTAGTTATCTCCCTGGTTTCATCTCAAGCTACCCAGAAGGCAGCATTCTGTCTTCTGCACTTTTCAGGATCACAGCTAATGATGATGTCAAGTCATTTGCCAAAGTCCTGGATCTTCATTGTTGATGACTTTGTGCTCTATGTCACTGGAAACGCTTGTAGGCGTTTGACGCCAACTCCACTGGTGTGTGAACAATATCTAGCGGGCGGAAAACAGATTCAAATATTCAACA
This sequence comes from Conus canariensis, assembly GCA_033310375.1. NCBI lineage: Eukaryota > Metazoa > Mollusca > Gastropoda > Neogastropoda > Conidae > Conus > Conus canariensis. The sequence continues at coordinate 34,097,103 of CM065722.1, read as the reverse complement.
ACGAAATCTCAGTGTAATCCATTTTCACAACTCCAGGTAATTCCAAACTTCAAATTGAAAATCTCAAATTCGGGTATCAAACTGTTGTCGTGTGCCATCGTGCACCGGTGGAAATGGACATCGCATGCATCCCATGTGAGAAACTGGAGGAATAAATGAGATAAATGAAAATGAGTGACTGATATTTGAATGGTACGGGAAACGACTGAATGAGCGCCAGTAGGCTGCTCTTCGGCCGGCTCTACCTGGGTAGGCAGCCCGTTGAGTGAGTGAGGTAGTGTGTTTACTGTAAAGCGCCTAGAGCTTGGTCTGTGACCGAGGATAGGCGCTATATAAATACCCAATATAATATATAATAATATAATAAGTAAATTTTCTCGATATAACCTCATCAAAAAACCAAAATCCTGCAGCCAGCGTTAGAACTTTTTTTTTTTTTTTAAAGGAGTCCTGCCAAAATGCCATGAACCACTCCATGGAGCTGTACACACGGACTGAGCAGCTGACCGTTAAACACCTCTCGGCCTTTATGGAGCCTTAATTCTTTCAAAGTCGGACTATGGCTGTATGGTTTATGAATCTGCAAGACCGTCCAACCCGACAGTAGTGGAACCAACCAACCGCAAAAAGCGTTGACTCTAACGGAGTGCGTTTCGAACCATCCTCGTGTATAGCCTCCATGCATTGGCTGAAGACCCTTCTCTCACAAAGCGCGCACTTACACTGACACTGGCCTGCTATCTGAGCCTGAAAATGCGGCATTTGACGGCGTTTTTAATCCAAAAGATTTGCAGGAATTTGAAGAAAAACTCTCGTTCCATGCCTCCATCGGAAATTCGCACCCTCCCCCCTCTCGAAGAAGCGGACGTTAATATATTGGGAATATTTCGGATGTGTCCAAGGTTCCTTGCGAAAAGGAGGAAGTTGACATGGTTTGGTCACGTCACTCGCCACAACAGCCTACCCAAGACAGTGCTGCAAGGAACATTGGAAGGTGGCCGCAGACGCGGACGACCAGCAAAGAACTGGATGGATAACATCAAAGAGTGGACCCGAATGGACAGCCCCTCCCTGATCAGAGCGGCAGAAGACAGACCTGGCTGGCGCTGTCTGGCCCGCAAGACGTCCATCATGTCTCCCCCACGACCATCCGGTCAAGGGAGAGAGTCAGAGTCAGTCAGTCCAAGGTTCCACATAGCCCGCCATGGTCATTTTAAACTCGGGTGTGTTTTTATCCAGCGTCTTGGGACAGACAAACAAAACAGACGTCAAAAGTTCATTCGCTTACAACATTACTCAGAACTGTATATGAAGTTTTCAACTGCCGAGAAAAAAATTACTGACAGCTCAATATCGGACCAAAAAAAAAAAAAAAAAAAAAAAAAGAAGAAAAGAAAAAAAAAAAGAGAGAGAAAAAAGAAATGCTGCTTCGACCGCCTTTCCGTCATCCGTCATCAAATCGTTCACTGTGTAACCACATTCTTCCGGACAATTCTGTCGACGCTGCTGATTGAACGTTCTGGTTGGTTTTAGATTTGAATATTTTTCTCAGTTCCAGAACAGAGACTGGTTGTTGTTGTTGTTGTTGTTGTTGTTGTTTTTAATCTTCTCTATCCCTTCCGCTCACGAGGCCGATGCCATTAGCAATATAAACCATCCTAATCATTTAGAATATTATAAACTATACATTTTTTTTTCCAAAAGCCATGGCGATAATATCGTTCTCGCTGAGATTGCTGGCGATTTTAGTATTCGAGGTAACGAAGCGGCTGATCAGCTTGCCAAGAACGCCATGAAGGCCCAGGAACAATTTGACTTAAGCAACTCTCTATCGCACCGTATATGTCCTCCCCTATTAGAGTTGAACGAAACCAGGCAGGGCAAGGTACCGATAACTACGCACACAAGAATATGCAAGTGACAAAACCAACAACATGCTTTTTACACAAAGTGCCATCAATTTACGACTGACCTGGTAGTGTTGAAATCAGACGAAAGCATTAATTAATCAGAAGGGATCACCGGAGGCGGCAGACACTGGTCAAGGTCGAACAGATCCTGGATTCGTCCTTTTTATCCGGATCAGCACTTATGGATCCACATCAAAATTCACCGGTTTCATCCATGGGCCACATTCCATCGGTCTGACGAGTATCGTTGAAAGTCGGTTCGATGGTTTTAGCGTAATTTTCTCTTCTGACAGTGAGCAAAACCATTCATCAGACTAGCGGGAAAACATGACCTCTCTGGTAGGAACGGTAACAACTGGAAAAGGAAAGACCGGTTCGTAACTGGTTGTGGACACTTCACTCAACAGTCTTTAACACCACAACACAACCACCGCGACAGAAAGAGACGGGGAGAGCAAGAGGGGGGAAGGGGGAGAAAACGAGCACGAGCGCATGTGTCCGTGTATGCGCACTGGTACTCTGGATCGGTGGGTGACAAAAACTGAACATCAAGGCGAGATCCAATTTCTCCCAACACCCCTGCTGCTGCTGCTCTCTCTCTCTCTCTCTCTTCTCTCTCTCTCTCTCTCTCTGTTTGTGTGTGTCTGTCTCTGTCTGTCTGTCTCTCTCTCTGTTCTTCTTTTTCTTTCTCTTCTCTCTCTCTCTCTCTTCTCTCTGTTTGTGTGTGTCTGTCTCTGTCTGTCTCTCTCTCTCTCTGTTTCTTTCTTTCTCTCTCTCTGTCTCTCTCTGTCTCTCTCTCTCTCTCTCTCTCTCTCTCTGTTTGTGTGTGTCTGTCTCTGTCTGTCTGTCTCTCTCTCTGTCTGTTTCTTTCTCTCTCTCTCTCTCTCTCTCTCTCTCTCTCTCTGTCTGTGTCTGTCTGCCTGTCTATCAGTCTGTCTGTCTGATGTCTGTCTCTCTCTGTGTCTTTCTCTTTCTCTCTTCTACCCCCCCCCCCCTCTCTCTCTCTTTCTCTCTCTGTCTCTCTCTGTCTCCTTCTCTCCGTCTCTCTCTCTCTCTCTCTCTCTCTCTCTCTCTCTCTCTCTCTCTCTCTCTCCGTCTCTGTCTGTCTGTCTGTCTATTTGTCTGTCTGTCTGTCTGTCTGTCTGTCACCTTAGAAGATGCCCAAGTACTCGATTTCAAAACGGACATACGCCGGGGCCCCCTGTTCCGTCAGATGCACCTTGAAGAAGCTGACAGAAATCACAAAGGAGGAGCTGCTGGTTCCAGGAGCGCAGGGAACAGTATTGGTGTAGCCCTGTGTGCTGTCGACAACGACTTCGTAGTTGTCGCACGCCTCCATGGTGAAATTGTACTCCACGGTCTTGGTTCCGGAGTGGGTGAGGGAGGCCGTGATCGTGGTGTTGGAGTCCTCAAGGTTGTTAGGATAGCCAGGGTTCTTGACATAGCGTACGTCCACTGAAAGACACAGGAAAGAAACCGTCATGACGGCAGTGTAAGTAGTAGTAGTAGCAAGCAGTCAACTAGTTAGGTTAGTAGTTGGTCATGGACCGAGCGGTGGCGGGCACTGAGGTATCGCATAGACAAGCGCACGAATACATGTATGTATGAGGCTACAGGATGAACACGGCAGTTGCTTGACGGTGGCAGGGTTTTTTTTTTTGCTGGTGGGCGCTGCAGTCACACAATATGGGCTGGTACAGTCATGGGAGCACTTCTGTCGTGTCAAATCCGGTGGCCATTTCACAATAGCACCTGCCAGATAGCAATTATGTTCATGGAATGCCTTGTGCGTGCCTGCACTCTATGTGAACATATCGCAGGCTTCCAAGAGTGGTGCAGGATTGCTCCCAGCTGGTTTGTTCGGTAGTTGAGGACAGTGCTTCTCTGGGTCCTACCCGCACCTTCGGATGTATCTTTTTCTCTCTTATGCAGAACGACACGGCACGTACACGTACACGCACACACTATCACACACGCACGCATACGCACGCGCGCGCTCGCACGTACGCACGCACGCACGCATGCATACACACACACACACATACATAAATATATATATATATATATATTGCATACACACACACACACACACACACACACACACACACACACACACACAATGCATGCACGCTCGCAAGCACACACGCACGCACGCACAGACGCACGCACTGACGCATGCACTCACACACGCACGCACGCATGCACGCACTCACACATGCACGCACGCACGCGCGCACGAACACACACACACACACACACACACACACACACACACACACACACACACTTACACACACACTTACACACACATACGCACGCACACAGATGCACACAAAAAAAATGAATATACAGATTCACGTGGGCGCTCTCACGGTCACATATATGCATACACGAACTTAAGCGCATACACAAACGGGCACGCGCGCAAGCGCAGAGAGACAGACAGACAGACATAGAATATAATCCAACCATTTCAGAAATGCACGTACTCGACACGAATGCCCTGTTCAATGACGTTGCACTGAAAGGGATTTTGGAGCCTTCTTTTAATCTAGAATTTTAATTGTTTTTAAAATATACCAAACTTTAAATCACTTTTAATGTATTTGAAATTGTTCTTTTCACACTTGTGCATAGAATCCATTTTGACATGGTAACAGTCCACAGGCATAGAGAAATATGGCAATGACCAGGGAGCGCATCAGTCTGATCTTGGAATTGATTGTGATATTTCTGTTATTCCAGATGGCCCTTAGTCTGGCTAGCGCTGCTATCGTTTGCGCAACTCTGGAGAGCACGTCAGGCTTTGATCCCTCATCAGAAATAACTGCCCCGAGGTACTTGAAGCTCTGAACTGTCTCTAGTTTATCTCCCCTGATAGCGATGTTAGCGCTGATGCTGTTGGTGTTTTTGGTCTAAGTTTTGTCTTTTAGGCGCTGATCTCCATGTCGAATGCTGCAGAACGTTTGCCAAGGTGCTCTGCGAGGTTGGCTAGTTCCTGCTCTTCTCCTGCTACCCCGTCTATGTCATCGACAGATCGTAGGTTTGTTACTAATCCGCCACCAATGCTTACTGAGCCTTGATGTCCCTCCAGTGCGTCAGTGATGATTCTCTCCAGTACATAAGTGTGGGTGTGAGTAAAACAGCCTTGCCTCAATCTAACAGTTTTCTTGAACCAGTCTCCTATGGTGCGATTGTGGAAGACTGTGCTGGTGGCTTTACTGCAGAGGCATTCTATGTGGTCCTGATCAGGTTGGCGTTGATGTTGTACAGTCTCATGGTCGCCCATACGGCTGCATGCCACACCCTGTCTAAGGCTTTTTTGAAATCCACGAAAATTTGGTACTGGTCCTGCTGGTGCTGATGATATTTCTCACAAATTATCCAAAGGTTGAAAAATCTGTTCGTTGGTACTGCGACCTGTTCTAAACCGTGCCTGATCATCAGCAATTATCTTCTCTGCTTGCGGCTTCAGTATGTTCAAAAGGATCTTTATTATCACCTTGCTCGGGTGACTTGATCAGACTGATGGTTCGCTCATTTTGGCAAAGTTGTAAGTTGCCTTTCTTGGGGAGACGGATGATCAGGGATACCTTTTTGAAGCCATTCTCAACCGTGTGGCAGAAAACTACTCCGAATTATACAACTTCATCTCAACAGGAGATCCACAAGTCCTGAATGCCCCCCCCCCCCCCCCCCCCCGCGCCTCACCCCACCCCAGTAACTGACCGAGACAACTTCCCCATACTGCGTGAAGACCTAGAGGCAGCAGTTCAGACCTTGAAACTGGGAAAATCAGGGGAGCTGGACAACATACCAGCATACATAGTGAAGGAAGGACCTTTTATCCGCCTCCCTATAAAAGCTGTCTTTGTGAAGATATTATTAAGTATTAAGACTTCCATTTTACTTTTAGACAAGGGACATCGTAAATGTGTCACCCCCCACTCAATTGAAGGTGATTCAATAAGCTATAGGTAACATGACTTCCAAATGATTTTTGAGTACAGTTTGTACTGGGCACAATAACTAGAAAACTTCTGGGTGTTTCGACACGCCATGTCTTCGTAACGTATGCTGCAAGTCTTTTATATTCAAGATACACACAGCAGAGCTAGGATAATGTTTACATCAGCCATGAAGAGAGTTGAGGAATGCCCCTTGTCATGGTGAACCACAAATTACTTATATGATAAGCTTTGCAAATAGCAATGAACAGTATGGTTTGCATAACTATTTGGAAAGGTAATGTAGTCAATATTTTCTTTGCAGTCTAATTTCTGTCCGTTCTGTAACACTGAAGCAGTCACTCGTGTAAACTGAACTGATTATCAAATTTTCAAACATTTTTCACTTTAAACTGTGCCAGTGATGCAACACTCAGAGAGTCATATTGCCCGTTTTTCAGATGTTCTGATGTAGCCCTTACATGTGAGCCCTGTTGATTGACAAAATTGAGAGAAAATTATGCTCATTAAACCATTACGGTTATTATTTTCTTTGTTTACACACAAAAAATCGCAATTGCGTAATGCTTTCGTTGGGTTCGTTTCGATAGCGAGACCGTTTGTGATCTATTTTTTCCCTGTGTCATTATCAGCTGTGATAGCCTGTGGTCGCTGCGTTTCATTCAATTTTAAGCAACCTTGTATTCTGTATTAACTTAATTCCCGTTTTTGTGTAAACCTTGCTTGATATTGTCCACATCATTTTACACTACAAACTGATCTCGTCCAGTCCTGAATGCTTGGCGGCTTCCACAGGCCAGGTGGCGCCACGCTTGAATCTGCGACCGTCTGCTAATGCCTACGCCAGTGTGGTGCAGTTGTGTTTGTTTTTCTCTCGGGGGAAAGTGTTTGGAGAGACGCAAATTCCTTATTTCTTACTTCCACAGACAGAATATGCTGTCATCCCTAAAGACAACAGGGGGCAAATGCAATGTTAAGAAACGGGTAAATAAGGCTTTTGTTGTTGTTTTCTCTGAAAAGGTTGCAGGCAACACTTGAAAGAACTCATTACCCGTCTGGCTAAAAGAAGTAGGTCAGACATGCAAATGACCAGCTACTGGACTGGAAGCACCTGCGGAGAAATGCCTCCTGCCGGCCGCTCAGCTTGTGAGCTGGAAGTCATTTCTTTCTTTCTATTTGTGTTCTTCCTCGTGTTTCCCTGAAACTTCTTTTCAGTACAACGGCAAGTGTGCCATTCTTTTTAAACTCACAGCTTCCAGTCAACCACACCTAAACTCAACGTTTAACCAACAGCATGACTTCTTTCCATGAGTGTGCACACGGACCACTGATTTTACGTGGACTTCTTTACCTTTGGCGAAATAGTGTTTCAAATTTCTTCAGTCTTTTGCGAAATCAGTTTAATCCATTTACTTCGTCCATCATAGTTCAGTCTGTTCACTTCGCTCTAGACGAAGTCTGGTTGCAAATCAGTTTTTACCTCTTTTGCAAAGTTTTTTTTTTTTTCCCATCCACAATTACCAAGATGGCGTGTATGATCTGTTATAATTTTGTTGTTCTTCGATCTTATCAGATGAATTGGCATGCGTATTTTTTTCGTCTCCGACCCTATCAGAATAACGGGCAGCAATATTTATTGAAATTGTAATTCATTCTGAACATAATGAAATAACCTCTGTTGTGAGAGTAATGTCAGTTTGTGTAGTTCGACATAACCAAAGCTGATTTTTTCCCGCCATGTGGCTGTCTTGTTGCCAGGCGAGAAGAAAAAAAGGCGAGAAGAAAAAAAAGTTACTGTCGAGCAGGTTCAAAGCTATGGACATCTGTCTGTCTGTCTGTCTGTCTTTCTGTCCACACACACATACACACACACACACGCACGCGCGCGCGCGCGCACACACACACACGCACACATTTTCCCGTCACGCACAAACCATTTTCATAACTAGTGTCTGAAACTTATACACTTTCATTCGGTTAACTAATGTTTTCGAAGAGTTCTATGTCTTTGTGCACAAGAAACGTAAGCGCACGTTTTCCGTGTGTGAAATTGCACTTGCGTTTCCTTCTGGTTCGTAATGTAAGCATTTATGCGTATTGCGTTTTATTCCTGTGTTAAAGCATCAGAGAGGAGGCAGTGAGCGTGAGTCCTTACACCATTAATGTCCATAACAACTTCCGTGATAATCGCTCAAGTGAGTGTGAGTCTTTACACCTTTAATGTGCATAACAACTTCCGTGATCATCGCGTAACATCATTACAACGATCACTTGATGCAATCTGTATAACATCATGCTCAAATCAAAATTTAAGTGAAAAAAAAGCGTAACAGATGTCTGGACAAAGGGTACCAACCGTTCTCTCCAGCCACCTGTCTCAAAACTGTCCACTTACGTCTGCAGTTGACATTTGGTGCCGTCCAGTGTCCGTCGGACATGCAGATCGTATTTGTAGATGTGCCCTCTATGACGTAGCCGTTATTACAACTGTAGCTCAGGGTTACACCTATTTCTTTGGGACTCGAACCCACAATGGCATTGTCAATGCTTGGAGGGTCGACGGCACACTCTGAAAGAGTTAACACTTCATAGTTAGTATTGCTGCCGTTATCCAGCTGGGAGGCATCCCGACGGCGAACTATTCAACGTGCGCATCGCCATCATCACACACCGTAGATAACGGTGCCAGTCTAAGCTTTAACGTCAGCAGCATTCAAGCACGAAAGAGAGAGAGAGAGAGAGAGAGAGAGAGAGAGAGAGGGGGGGGTGGGAGGATGGGTGGATGGATGGATGGATGGATAGATAGATAGGTAGACAGACAGATAGATAGATAGATGTAGCGCGGCGGAACACAGCACAGCACAGCATGGCAAACCATGCACACACACACACACACACACACACACACACACACACACACACACACACCACACACACGCGTACAAACACACGTGCGCGCGCGCGCACGCACGCACGCGGAACACGCACGCACGCACGCACGCACGCACGTACACTTTTGCATCATGTCACGATCATGGTTTCCACGAAAACGACATAAAAAGGAACTGTGGTATGTGAAGGCTATATTAGCCTCTGTCCGGCATCATGGTCATCTGGAGGCTGAATGCAGTGGGTGCTAGACAGACGGGGAAATGATCTGACAGACACGTTTTTTTTTTCAGATATAGTGGCT
>CM065722.1:34065532-34083032 GCA_033310375.1 Conus canariensis | reverse complement strand
CTTGAAACAAGCTTGTAGATTTTAATGCTTCATTTTTAAAAATATTTTTTAACAGATGTTGCTCCCCAAGGGGTTGAGCACCTTCAGATTTTTTAAGGACACTTTTCTATTGTTCATAATATATATGTATAAGAGAACTATAAAATAGGCATTCTGGCTCACCCGGCTCCGCTGTTGCTCCGCCGGCTTACCCAGAATGCCTATTTTATAGTTCTCTAATAGTAAACACTTTACAAACATACATAAAACCACTGTCTTTAATTGTTCTCTAAAGTCTTTTAAAACTGAGTTATATTTTTGACATAAAATCCACACACTTATCCCAGCATGTCTTCCACTGAAAGCTAGTTTCGGCCGAACAGTCATCTATAATAAATAGTGTCTGCGTTCCCCCAAACAGTCTGTACTACCAGTCGGTTGACTGTCAGCTTTTTTGCAAGACCAAGACAACACAATTATAACGACGCAGTAAGTCAGCAGGCCGAGCGTCCTGTTTACAAACTGTGTGCCTCCCTATCAATAAAACACGCCTCGCGCGCCTACTGCGTTTCTTTTCTCACCGGGCTCGCGGCGCGCTTTGTCACAAATGTTCTTGAACATTCTCGAATGGGAAGCCACCACTTCGCTGTTTTCAGTGTGCGTGTCGGTTTGTTGGTGTGTGGGGTTTACGACTTAACACAGACAAGAGGCCTTTGTTTACACAGAACACAGCACACAGTCAGTTAGTTGACAATGTACATACTTTCTTCACATCCAGTCAGCTGCCACACCGGCGTAGGTTTTTAGAGCAGCATGTATCTTTGGCGTCAACGCGATGGCTTGTGTAATAGAAATTGTCAGATTTGAGAGTTCTTAGTTTATTAATCCAATAGGTCTGTCCGCACAGCGGGCGTGCGCTAACACGTTCTTTGCTATAGCGTGAGCTGCCTCTTTCTCTGTTCTTCATCGCGCTTAACTAGTAGTTGCAGGCCAGCCCGACAACGAATCACTGCACAGCGCCCACGCACATCCTGTTCAGTCACAAAGCAAGTGGCTGACATATCAAATGACAAGTGGTCCTACCAGTTCCACTTTTCACCCCAAGTCCTTAATTAAGTCACCCCAAGTCCTTAAGTCACCCCAAGTCCTTAATTAAGTCACCCCAAGTCCTTAATTAAGTTCTTAATTAAGTCACCCCAAGTCCTTAATTAAGTTACCCCAGTCCTTAAGTCACCCCAAGTTCTTAATCAAGTTACCCCAAGTTCTTAATCTAGTTCTTAATCAAGTTACCTTAAGTTTTTAATCAAGTTACCTCAAGTTCTTAACTTAAGTTACTTTAAGTTTTTACTTAAGTCATCCTCTATGTACAACCAAGTTCTTATTCAAGTCAATTTATAATTATTTATTAAGTTCTTGAAATATTATTCCATCTGAAATGGATCAAAATGATCTTTTGTTGTTGGCGGTTCTGGCATGCTTTTTTGTTTGGCTTCTGTATTTAGTGGTTGAGATTTTTTTGACTGCTTTGGTTTTTGCTGGCGTTGTTTATATATTTTATAACCGTAATAACCACCCCCAGCAGCAATGCCGCCAAAAATGACAATTGTTTTAAGTTCAATATTCCATAAAGACTTTGGTGTTGCAGGCCTTGAATCAACTTGTTCTGGTGTATTTACAGCTGGCATTGAAACAACTGTTGGCGTTGGCGGTGTTATGTTTTCATTATGAGTTACATTCTGTGATTGCAACATTAATTTTTTTTGTTTGTTCCACTCTGCTAATTTTTTTCCTGCTGCAACGCGCCCAGGATGAGGAGGCTTTTTACTGGTCACTTTCTCCACCTGATTCAATGTTTTCTGATTCTGCTGATTTTCTGGCTCGGTCATTTTGAAGGGAAACAAAATCTATATGATTAAAAGTAATTAATCCCATGATTAATGGTGATAACAATGTTCCAAATCTGTAATATAGATCACATCCTAGAGACTCTAATGACTTTGTTAAAATTGGATCCTGCGTTAAATCATACATAAAATCTTGTTCAGAATCAATGGGAGCAAATCTACTAACTAGTTTAGTGTACAAACTAAGAACCGTTTGCCCAACACTTTTTACCATTCTTGACCCCAGTTGCGCTTCATACCTGTTGTGATACTTTACAATGTCTTGCGGTGACATCTGTTGAATCTGTTCTATGCTGAATTCATTTCCAAGGTACTGTTTTGTTTTTCCACACGCCGCCAAAGAATACAGCCTTTCCTTTTGGCGCATAATAGCTTGGTCATCAACTTGATCATTTGTAATCATAAGTTCAGGAAGTAAATCATCGCAGTTCATGTTTTATTAATAATAAATTTTAGTTTATTTTTAAAAAATGAGCACCGAAAAAACTGTTGCCAACCTCGTATACCATTCTGCTGTTATTGGAGGCCTAAGTGTAGGATACACAATGCTTGGTAAAAGCCTGTTAAAAATAAAACCAGCAGATCTTGGCAAACTAGACTTTGAAGACTCAGCAAAGTTGATTGCTGTCATTACAGCTTCATTTGCTACGAAAGATTTTTTAGTTAAGCAAGGAATAATTCCAGACAGTATCAATATGTAAAATTAAAAAAATACATTTATAAAAATGGCTTCACTCGTAATGATGATTGGTGGCGCTGTGGTCAACGCGCTTGCTTTCAGCGGAAGTAATTACGCGTTTAGTAAACTACAAAATAACGATGAGAGAAAAAGACATAACAGAGCTATGGAGCAACTAGCCGCAGCACAAGCTGCGTATGAAAAGCAGAGAATTGAGCAGTTAGATTTTATTAACGATGAACTGAAAAAACAGGGACATGCAGCTTACACATTTAAAGATGTTGATCAAGCAATAAAAGAATATTATCTTGTAACAGGCAAGCCAATCGAGACATTGCCTCCACCAAAATTCAGCGATTTTTATCAACCATCAGAAAAACAAAAGATGCAAGAAATATTGTTTATTGCCTTTGGCATGACCGTTGTGTATTTTGTTGCGCATAATATTGGCTGAATAAAAATGAACAAAATCTATTATTCACCAAAAGGATATTGGAAGGGAATAACAGCAATTAAAAAGCTAAGCCAAGCAGCTGGAGTCAGTGAACAAACAGCAAAAGAATGGTTATCTAAACAAGCGATTTGGCAAATTTATCTACCAGCGCCTAAACGAATACAGAGACCACACTTTGTCAACACAATACCGAACGACACCCATCAAATGGATCTTCTATATTTACCCCATGATACGATTAGACGAAAAAGATTTAAGTACGCACTTACAGTCATTGACATAGCTTCAAGATACAAAGATGCTGAACCATTAACACAAAAGAGTGCTTCTGCTGTTGCTGTCGCTTTACAACTGATATATCAACGAGGCCCGTTAACTTATCCTCGCATGATTCAAGTCGATGAAGGAAAAGAATTTAAAGGTCAAGTAAATCAATTATTGTTAAAACATAGAGTTACCATTAAAAGAGGCATTCCAGGAGTTCACAAATCACAGGGTTTGGTTGAAAACTTTAACAAACAGTTATCTGAAAGGCTTTTTTCCTACCAGTATCACAGAGAGCTGATTGACAATTCTCGCAACACAGAATGGGTTAGAAGACTGCCCTCAGTTCTACGTGCAATGAATAATGAAGAATTTAAAGGTCTAAAACCAGTACAAGCAATCAAAAAACAAAAAATAAATGTTGTTGAAGGAGACGCCAGTTCATCAAGCAAACTATTACCATTTGGTTTGAAAGTAAGGTACCTTTATTTACCGGGAGAAGCAGAAGGGGACACTCGCATCAGGGCAACAGATCCAGTTTGGAGTGTTGACTCATATGAAATAAAAAGAATTGTAAAGATGAATCCGCCTGTGTATTATTTACGAGAAACTGACACAACAAAATGACCAGCCCCTCAAAGATCTTTTGTGAAAGAAGAACTGCAGATAATCCCGCCAGACACAGTTCCGCTTAATTAATTTACGTAAATATATTTGAGTTTAAAATGGAAGCTCAAAAAAAATTATTTGCGTATAAATTTATTATTAAAACAATGATAAAGAATAAACTGCCAATAGATCCTAATATTTATGAAAAAATCAAAAATCTTGAAACAACAACCACAAATAATCCGGCTATACTGGATAAAGAAATTACTGAGTATCTAATTGCGCTTGACCAAATGTCCTCCAGTGACCAATCGCATATGAATACTCTGGATTAACAAATACTCTTTTTGTGTTAGTGCGGTCAAGAGACCGTTTTGTTACAACAGTTGTGTTAATCTCATGCAGATTAGATCGTAGTTTGTAATTGTCATGATGAAAAGTCTTTTTATTGAACAATGCTTCTTTGTAGTTGTCATGTGATATGTTTGACTGCACAACACTGCGAGATATTCCCTTTGCTTTTTTAACAGTTTTTGTTTGGCTAGCAAGACTGTACATTTTTGACCTTAAACCAATAAACTCCTTGATCACACCTCCAGATAATTCATCCTTCATCTTACCTAAAACCTTCTTATTAATAACTGAATGCAAAGGTGAATCTTTAGGGTAATCAGATGTGTCGTACCATCCGGCATGCTCTTTTGCTACTTCTAATTCCATGTCTTTGTAAAAATCTTCAGTAGGGATGTCGATTACAAAGGAATCTGTATCTGTGTACAGAACTCTGGACTCTGGATACAAGGGTTTAAAGTAGTCGTAAAAGAAATTCTAACATCAAAAGCTTCGACAGCTCTAAAACAGTAAACCCAATAAAAACAGGTTTGTCCAATTTGACTTTCTTTTTTTTCATCATTATTCCAAAAAGCTGATCATGAAATCTTCTGAAGTCTTGATAATTTGGTTTTGAAGTCAACTTAATTGCTTCGTTCTCTCTAGTGACCAATCTGACATCTTTGCGCTTGTGCGGATTTTCCATAGTCTTTCCAAAACAGCTGTTGTTCATCAACTTGAAAAAGTCTTTTTCTGATGCATCTGCGGATTTAGTTCTGAGATCAGTGTTCTTCATGATGTATGGTTTCATGAACTGTTCTTGATCAAATTCAATTATACGATGAACTGCTGTTAACTTTAAACCATGTCTTAAATAAAATTGGAGAAGTCTGTAATGGCAGACATAATTTTTTTTGTCACGAAGATTAGGCACAAGTTTAGGCGGTTCTGTCATTGACACTTTTAGGGTTTCTGCCGCTAATGGATAGTCATTATGCAGGTCATGAAGTTCATGAGGATATTCTAAATCAACTTCTAAATAAAGCCCCGTTGTTGATCAGCTTCTAGAGTATGCAGCCATTTTAAAAACTTTTGAATGTCTTTTACACCTCCTGTGTACATTTTAAAGTTACGTAATGGAAGTGATTGACTCATAGCCCAACCATACAGATTGTTTGCATCTAAATACATAAGATAGTTAGAAGTTTTACTTGGATCATAGTTGTCTAAATACTTGTTGTTTGCTTTACAGTAATGGTGAGACGCCATACTAATTCCGCCACGCAATCCGTTTTCAATCATCTGAAGCATTGGCAGGTCAGACAACAGGTCAATCTGTACACCTGTATATTTTAAGAAAGCATCCCAACTCATCCCAGGCGCAGAAATATAATGCGCAGGATCTAGACTATAATGTTTCATGCAGGTCTTTCTGTAATTTTCAAAGATATCCGCCAACAAACAGGTATCCGCCATTAAATAGGAATCATGATAGTCTCCCATTGTTTTAGAGTCTAATTTTTGCCACGCTTCTTGAGCATAAGAATAATCAGAATCACTGATGTCCTTTCCTCTAAGACTAGAAAAGAACGCACCTTTAGGCGGAAGGGTTGGCTCTTCAAACCTTTCCCAACTGTTCATGTACTCATAAGGATAAACGCCCTTTCTAACGAGCGTTGGGTCAAAATATTCTTCCGTTATTGGGCAGGACTTTAAGGACATAGCCAGTGACTCTAAACTCCCCATCAGGTGTTGCATAGAGTCATAAAAAGATAAATTATTTAAAGTGAAACACATGTACTTTTCTGATGACTGCGCAATGCATGACACCCTGAAATCGCTAGTTACTGCTAGCAATATAAGATGAGAATCGTAACCTCGCAAGTTATGAAAGAATATAGGAAGTCTCCAAGTCCTAGGATCAAACTTTAGTTGAAGATTGCAATTGTTATGCGCTGCTCCTCTAAACTTTCCGCTAATGTGATCATGGTCTCTTACTGTTGGATTTAAACTTTTAGGTGTTAGCTCTAAACCACAAATCCAACAGTGAGTGGCTGAGTCATAGCGATCTTGATCTTCAGGGGTCATCTTAAGATCGGATAGGACTAGATTATTAGAACAGACATTACGAACTTCTTGCATGCGTTTTAAGAAATGTTTTGCTGCATGTGGTCCTCTGTATAATTCTGGCTTTGAATGTTCACCATCTGACCTGACAACAATGAAGGCAAATGAACAAATCTGGTGGTTATTCATTATAACAGTTTTTGGTAAATGTTTTGGAGCAGGTCCTTCATAAGGAACAATAAGCGATTCGAAGTCTGCGTAAACAACGTATGGAGACCTCTGGAGTTTTTTGTAATTCTTAAAACTAACCTTACTGCCTTCTCTTGGCATAATTAGTTCTGTATTGCAGTCAACTGGACTAAGACAATGTTTTACATGTTCACTCGCTGCTTGAACAGACGGAATTCTTGTTAAACATTTTCTACAAAATTCTTGTTTGCTATGTTGTTTTGTAGTATGCACTAGTAATCTACTCATTGTGCGTATTAGAGTGTAGTGCAACCCATTAAGGCTTTGCATCAGGAGTAAGTCTACATGAGTTTTGGTTGGTTCGCCTATTGTTGGACTGTTCTTTGACACTCTAATTGGCAGAAGGTTGGTTTCTTCAGACCATGTGTAGACATTAACAGTTATTGGTGGATTTTGTTTTTCAAACTGATCAATTTTGTCTACAGCCATAGGAAATTCAAGGCCGTTAAAGTTAAGATCATTGGCCCACTGCAAATAGTTAGATACTCTCTCTGCATTTTTGGCAACGTGATGCAGCCTAGCAAGAACGCACCACATAAAACATTTGTCGTCTGAATTCTTTATGTTCAGAACTGCTTTCTTTGCAACTAATGTTGGAGGCAGTGGAATGTAAGACTTGCCTACAATTGGCTCATACTTAGCCTGTCTTAATCTGATGTCTAGGACTTCACCCTCTGACCAACCAGAGCCTCTCATTTTAGCTGCTTCAGAGGCTTCATTAAACTGTGTAAGAAGTTGATCTCCCAACCGGGTGTTAAGTCATTATAAGAAAGAATAGTCTGCTGTTTAGTTGAGACCCAGACTTCTAGATTTTCTTCGTTTATTGTTATATAGTCGATTAAAACAACTAACCTTACTTTAACTGGAGGGTTTATTGTTAGTTTACTTGGAACTTGAGAAATAGCATGTACAACGCTTGCCTGTACGTTTGTTGGATCAATAACTTCTAAAACGACCTCATTTAAAGCTTTTGACAAACGCTCTTCCTCTTCCATTGCATCTAACCAAGAGTCAAAACTGTCATATATCTTATCCATGCTGAGTTTCTTTTCTAACTCAACATATTTATTTAAATTTAAAAAAAAACTTAATCAGAATCAATATCAACGGTCTTTTTGTGCTTGGACTCATAAACTAAAGTATAAACGCCCTTTGGGGTTGTTAATGTGAGCTGTTTAGAACAGAGTTTAATGTCTCGTTTACTTTTTTTAAGCATTCCTTTTTTATCTGGTCGGTGTCTGGTTGTCGAGAAAAAGTTGCCCTTGCCTTTCTTTGAAGATCAAACTTTTGTCTTTTGTAGTCCTCAAAATCAGCCTGTAGGCGACTAAATTCTTCATCCGTGATGTTCGAGTCGACAAGTGCTTTATCAATTATCAGTTTGAAGGAACTAAGTTTAGCTGTTATTAGTTGAACCATAGCTGTGTGCTTTTGGAGTTTAGCTTTTATTTTTTTGCTGACAGCACTTACAGCTAATGAACACAGGCCAAGAGTTAAAGACAAACCACCTAGAGGTAAAGCTGCCGGTG
Organism: Conus canariensis; assembly: GCA_033310375.1. Lineage (NCBI taxonomy): Eukaryota > Metazoa > Mollusca > Gastropoda > Neogastropoda > Conidae > Conus > Conus canariensis. Next base: position 34,074,971 of record CM065722.1, on the reverse strand, counting down.
CACCTACGCCTGTTGCTAAGAGACCTACACTTGTTCCTGCTGATAGAGCACTAGTGATCGATGCTCCAGTATTAACATATGTAACAGCATTAAAGACAGCAGAATACCTTCGTTTGGTTTTACTGTATTTTGAAAGGTCCTGCTCTAGTTGGGTTTGCATTTGTGTAATGTTGGTTAATCTGAAAGTTTTTATGTCTACAGCAACAGAGTTCTCTTCTTTGGGCACTTTTGGATAAACCTGAACAGACATGCTTTTTTTTAAAAATAAAAATAATTTAGTATTGGATATCTTTTAATCTGTTATCTTGAATATTCAGCTGCGCATCATATATTAAAAACAAATGTACATTAAGTGGTTTATCACTCTCTTTTTCTTTATCAATTTGAATGTTTATTACGTCTTTAACTGTTCTCCCACTCCCATGCAACTGATTATCCTCTGTTGACCTTAGGTCAATCCATAAACCGTATTTCGTTGTTAAATATTCATCAAGTCTAACACTGTGAAGGTGTAGATCTTTAGACACAAGGTCTACTGTTGGACTTCTAGACCTCCCGCCTCCAAACAATTTTCTTATTTCATCAAAATGATGATAAGGTTTAAGCCCACTACCGTAGACTTGGTTAGGACTACCCTCAATTGAACATTGTACTTTCGTTATTTTAGGATTGATAAACTTTTCACTTTGTCTTTGGTATGGTTCTTTATCATCTTCACACAGCAATAAAATACCTTTAAGTGATCGTGCTGCGGCGCTAAAACTAAAATTCCATATAGTGTCTGCTCTGCTTTTAGGATATTTTGAATGATGAATCACTCTTTCGTAATATATTGCTAATTTTGACTGATATTGTTGCTCAATCAGCCTTGCTAAGTTAGGGTTGCTAACAATGTCAAACTCTAACGAGATGTCGAAAATGCTGTACTTGGAATCAGTGTCTGTAGATTTAATGACACGTTTGTATTCATTAAAAGTTAGTTCATATGACAATCTGTCTTTTAATGCTCCTTGAAAGTATGGCGCATGCGCTTTTAACAACTCAAAATCTAAGGGTATGGAAAAGCGATTTCCATAAGCAAAACTTACAGCTTCATACTTGTTGCCGGCTTTAGCATCTTCGGCGTCTATTCTGTGTTTTAGTGCTTCGTTATTTTCGATTCCTTGAAACGCAAGATCGGCCCTTTCATTCGCGGTTAGCCATAGATCAGAATAGATTAGAAATATGTCTGCATTGTGTAAAGAAAATATTTCTTGCCCCTCAAGTTTTATAGAAATTTTCTTAACGATTGCCCGTCCCAGATTCTGTACAACTGTCCTGTTTGCGTCTGTTGCTGAATCAAGTTCTATTTTGAAAGTAAGCCGTGCAGATCCCGGCACAATCACTTCATCTGCTCCTAGGTCTGGAAATTTAACAGTAAGAATTTGATCTGAATCAATAGTAGATGGATTATTTGGAACAATAATATTCTGTTTATTTCCCTTCACGCCAAAGGGCTCTTTCAGTCTTCTATGCGGGTCAAGAATCGAGCCATATGCTTGTGACATTTTTTTTATAAAACAAAATAAAAAGTTAATTATTTAAAAACATGGCAGGCATTGAAGGTGAAGAAGATTATGATGTTTTTGATCCTGGAGACGACATGAGTGAAATGACTCCTTTGACACAACCATCGCGCTCAGTGCGGCGTGAATTAACAGAAGAAAGGGCCGAAGCATTTTACAAAAGTTTAGGCCTAGAACCTCCCGAATTTATAGACCCTGATTTTGAATTAAAAGATGGCCATTTGTCTGTGAGAAACGACCAAGGGCAACTTGTTCAGCTTACAACTAAACCAGACCCATTAAAGTTTTTAGCTAAGAGTACAATTAGACAAAGACTCAGTGTGCGCGATCAAAATCGCCTTGGCATTACTAAACCAAAATTAGATAGGGAAGCAGTTGCTAAACTTCAAAACACACTACAGAAACTCCCAACAGAAAACCAAATTCAAAACATACCCCTTAAAGATTTAAGCCCAACAGCAGACGAAATAATAGAAGCAAAAACCAGTTTTTCAGAAGAAACAGTATTAAAAACTATGCACGATCCGCCGCTACCTATGAGAGAAATAACGGCCCTTGATCATGCTTTGAGAAGCATCAGAGGCGAATTAATAAACAATTTAGCAAAACTGGGTGAACTAGATGAGCATATAAAAAGAGAAAAAGAAAAACTAGTTGAGGCTGATGACCACAACTTAGGCCATGATGTTAAAGAAAGAATAACACAAAGACTAAAAGATCTTGAACAAGAGAGATCAGCAAGACTAGAAGTGTTGTCTACTAACCGAGAACAATTACGAACTCAAGTGAGCAGAATAAGAGAAACTATCCAAAGAATTTTATATGAAGACACAACGTTAGCAGAACGAATAAGAACACTGTTTAGAGAGCAAGGCGTCACATTAGCAAGTGTTATAACAGCCTTAGGATTTGCAATAAGTACACTGGTGTTGGCTATTACAGGCGGCGGTGGGCAAGGGTTAGTGCCTCCGCCACCATCACCACCATCAGATAAATCATGGGTAAAAAAACAACTTGATCATCTTGCAAGTTTATTAAAAAAATTAGCCACTAAGGCCATAGACTCTTTACCTGGCATATTAGGGGGATCGTTAGCTGGCTTTTGTCTGCTGCAAGTAAAGTAGTTGGCTTTATGGCTGAGCACTTATGGACATTAGTTGTCTTAATAGTTGGGTTACTTTATAGTAAGATAAAGACCAAGTAATCCTAGGGCAGTTAATCCAATAACAAGTGCCGTCTTTTCATATTCATGGTCATTATTTCTTGGGGCCACGGGGATTGGATGGGGTTTTGAGGGGGGGATTGGATGGGGTTTAGAGGGGGCCACGGGGATTGGGGCTTCTTTTTTTATTGCTATTGCTGGCTTAGAATTTATGTCGTTTTTTCCGACCTTCTCTTCTTTACCAGCCACAAGGATTTCATTATTATAGTTTATTATTGTTCCTATCTGAAGTCTGAGGTCAGAAGGCAGCATGTATAAACCAGTGCCAACGGCGAAGTCTACTTTCGATCTTGCGTATTGCAAAACATTTTGGTACCTTTTAATACTTGAAGGTAAATCAACTGCAGAATTAATGGAGTCCTCTATATTTGCTAAATACTGTTTTTGGGCGTCAAAGCCAGTAGAAGGATCAATTATGTTTGATCTTGTTTGTGCTTGCGAACCTAGCAAACACCAAACATAAGTACGAATAGAGTCGTTTATTCGTTCTATTCCCGCTTTTGTTAGGCCCTTAGAAGTATCCAAAATAAATGTTGTCCATGCTGTTTTTGCTCTTGCTCTATGGACCCGAGGTGAACAGTTGTGCCTGAAGAGAAAGATGTGTAAGGAGGATTCCAATCATAGTTATACTTTCTGTGCACGCCCCAAAAATAAAGGGTGCCTAAACCATGATTAAGATCCAACTTTTGTCTAAAGTCTGTTTTGGGTCAATATCAAATTCGTTACAGATCCTTTCAAAAGCCTTGTAATCTATTCTGTTGCTGAATGGATTAAACGTTTTGTCATTTGGTAATGGCGCTTGCAGTTCAGATAAAATACGTCTGAAGGTGTAATAAAAATGAAATCTATACACTGACCTCACCAAAGGATCAGGATGATTTAAATGATCAGCATACGACACTCCACACCCAGTTGATGCACAAAACACAGCAAAGTTTAACTGGTTCTGATAAAACTGCATCGGATGACTGAACCACACTTTCGGGATGTAGTCGTTTTTAATAGGAGGGTTAAGATATCTGTCCAATGGAGTACTAACCTTTACTTGAAAGGCGTCAGTCTGAGTCACAGAAATGTCGAGGGTATCAGTTGTTATATCTTTAGGACTGTAGTGAGGCCCAACAGAATATTTTGCATTAGTATATTTGAATGCACTCATTTTTAAATTTGTTTTAAAAATGTTTGTAACAATAACAACTCAAGACAGTCCTTCGTTTTTAGAATATGCTATTGATAATAACTGCGGAACCCAAAGGGTCGCACTCCATGAAATTTTTACAAAGTCGTATGGTTTAATATAACTGAATCCAAGGAGAATAATAAGATTAAAAAATTTGATAATAGAGGAAACTTAGTTAGCCAGTTAACCATACCTGATGGTTATTACGGGTTTTGCTCGCTAAAAGAAGCAATGAGTAACTTCGACATTACTTTCAAACTTAACAATGCAAATTTGAAAATAATGTTGACATTCAAACCTGAAGAAGAAGTAGACCATTACCTTTTTGATGGAGAGCTAGCTAAAATGTTAGGCTTTGCATCTGACAATCATGGTTTTAGAGTTACATCAGACAAAACTACTTATGAGGGAGAATATCCGCTCGATCTTGCATTACATTCATTACTCTATGTTCATTTTGGACGAGCTGAGCACTGATGAAAACTTATATGATGGAAGGCCCTCAACTGTTTTAAGAGCTCTTCCATCAGGGAAAGCTGCATATTGCGATTATGAAATTATACAATTCCCTAATTTACAGTTTAAAAAATTAGCTTGTGGGAGGGTCAGATCATTTAATATAAAGATCACAGATAAAACAGGGAAAGTCGTGAAATGTAATAACCTGCACATTGTTTTAGAAATAAAATAATAAGGTGTACTAAAAAATAATGTCTCGTGGGCCAGAAGAATCAGGAGTTACATTAGCGCCTGAGAGGTGTGTAACTTTAGAATTAAAAGACCTTGCAGACGTTGAGGACTTTGAACAAAACGGTGAGATAGGCACTTGTATGGTTTTGAGTACACTAAAGATGGTTATTATAAGCGCAAAGAGGTTGACGACAACAAAAGGTTTCCTAAACTAGAACAACTACGCAATGTAAGAAGCAAATAATGCGGGTCAGTATGAATATAAAATAGTTCGAAAAAACTGACAACAAATGGCACTTAGAACCATAATTTTGAATGGGACATAAAATTTGAATTCTTAAGCCCATTTACATTTTTTGACCGTCAAAAAGTTTCAGAAAAGCATTGAACTCTGGCCCTTTACATGTAAGTCTTATGCCAGAGGACAACAGTCGGAAAGAGATCGAAATAAAGCCGTTTGGGGACAAACAGTACATCCTCCACAGAAGAGAATCGGTTTTAAAGAAAGCTTCTACAAAATTACAGTTCATTCCACGCACAAAATCAGGAGACACGTTCACAATGATATTTAAAATTTCTGTCTTAAAAGATGAGGCGAGAAATGGAGCTCTGGGCGTCAGTGACAATCTTATGAAAGGAATTCTTATTAGCTGGCAAAACTTAGACGTTGACAAACTTAAAGTTACTGTCGTTGTTCTTTACAATGGCGAGGATATTAAGGTCATGACAACAAGCAACAAAATTGATATTAGTCTAAATAGAAACTGATCTTACAGAACTGAACTGGATTAATCTTACACATTTGGACCTTATAGGTTTTTATTATACTGAACAAGTTTTGACAGAGAGTATGATAAAAACAATAACTGGATTAGATTAAATTCTGTTTTAAAAACTATGGAGCAGACGACTTTGGTGTCAATGCCGATGTTAAACTTTATGACAAAAAACCCCTCATTGTTCATTGATTTGTGGACAGACTGGTTGTGGAAAAACAATATTTGTCCTCGACCTATTACAAACAGTTTATAGTTATAATTTTGTATCATATTGTAATTTTCTGTCCAACACTCAAATGGAACAAAGCATATCACGACAGAAGGTTTATATGGACGGATGATGAAATCTATTTGATTGATCCTAGCAATAAACTGAGTGAGTGTTTAGAACATTTCTTTAGACAGTTTGAAGGAACTCAGACATTATTTATTATAGATGATTTGTTCAGCAGAAAAGGATATAGTCAAAAAAAGAAACGCTTTGTCAAAACTGGCTTTCAGTGGAAGACATGCTGGGATAAGTGTGTGGATTTTATGTCAAAAATATAATTCAGTTTTAAAAGACTTTAGAGAGCAATTAAAGACGGTGGTTTTATTTCATATGAAAGATAGAGACGCATTTGATGAATGTATGAAAGAAAAAACGATGTTATTGAAAACGATCAAGAAAAACAAAGGATTAAGCAAAAACTTAAGTCTCAAAAGTTTTCTAAATTAGTGTTAAAAACAGATAATCCTACACATTATGTATGTTTGTAAAGTGTTTTTACTATTAGAGAAACTATTAAAATAGGCATTCTGGGTAAGCCGGCGGAGCAACAGCGGAGCCGGGTGAGCCAGAATGCCTATTTTTATAGTTCTCTGTTATATTATATATATATAATATATATATATATATATATATATATATTATATATGTGTGTGTGTGTGTGTGTGTGTGTGTGTACACACACACACACACACACACACACACACACACACACACACACACACACACACACACACATTCGCCTTCGTCAGCTGTTGACCTCCTCCCTCTCTCTCTCTCTCTCTCTCTCTCTCTCTCTCTCTCTCTCTCTCTCTCTCAGCGGCAAGTGATATAAATAATTAGGAAGTATTCCTTTGTGCTGTCTATTCATATATACTAAACTGTCTAGTTCCAAGATTAATGACAGACAACTTGAATAGAATCAAAAGAAATAGAAGATAATATCAAGCGAAATTCAACAAAGATTATTTTGTTGATTGAACATATGTTTAGTCTACGAACTCCCGTCTAGAAACAATTGTTTTTTAAATAGTAAATTGTACGCGGGTTTTGTGGATTAAAAAAAATAATAAGAGCTTTTGGTTCGTATCGGCAGAATTAAAGATGCATTGTATGTGTAATGAGGCAAAAGTAAGAACTAGACCCGGGATTAAATCATCAGAGTTTCTTCTGTGCACTAAAGGGGATAAGCAAGAGACACTCTTAGCATGTTTTTTTTTTTCTTCCTCGTTTGTTTAAATAAATAAACTTTGAAATTGTTTTAAATGGACGGCAGGACTTAACTTTGATATTTTCGGACAACATTATTCTGTAGTGTGCTACTGAAGCTGATTTCAGATGACACCTGAATAGATTGTATTCTGCTGCAAGTAGATAAGAGAGGGAGGGAATGGTTGCAACCTTGTCGTGGTCGAACGGCTTGCGTGACCCAGTGACACCCCTCCTCCCCCCCCCCCCCCCCCCCCCCGCCCAGGTTCTGCTGACAAGGGCAGCAACACTTTGACGGAACTGTAGTTTCTCAAAACGCCTCAAGACCTGTAAAACCAAGCTGCTGGCTGGCCTAAGCACATTACAGTACGAGTTGATGCTCCTGATGGGGTCTTCTATCGCAGACAGGCCAAGGGTGAGGACTTGTCGAAGAGCGACCCGCCATTTGTCTGTGCTCTTCCGCCTTTCTTAAAGGAACGTTTCTTATCTTCTACTTACTGTCTTTTTGTTTGTTTGTTTCCTTTCTTCATTCTTCCTTTCTCTGCGGGTCTGCTTCAGATGCGCTGAACCAAACTTGGTGGAATGATGAAAATTCAGAAAAAAAAAACAACTTTCCAGCCCTTCCCGAATTTCCACCCACTGCTGGTTTGATGACAATGTCTTGTCTTTGTCTCAGTGATTCAAGGGCTTTTTTTTCATCCCGTGAGAGGTTGGAATTGCGGACAGGTTTGGATTTCACTTGAGAGATTTCTTTTCTACACTTTTTGATGTAGAGTTCAACTTCAGTGGATTTGTCAAGAGATGGCTGGCGAAGCACTGGAGTTCGAAAAAGGTCGGTAAAAATGTCTGAGCTGTCTGGTAGAGGGGGCTTAGGCACACCGTCAAGTGCAGCCATCCATCTTAATTGCCCATCTGCCCATCTGCAGGATCCTGAAGTCTAACTGGCACATAGTGGAAAATCATAAACCTGCCTTTGAGTCCAAACCAATGATCACTTTCAAAACGTGACAAAACCTCAACGACCTACTGGGCGCTCTAAGCTGAACAAAATCTCCACACCTAAGCCACCAAGTACTTTCCCCTGCTCAAAACCCAACTGCAAAATCTGCTCTCTCACCAAACCAGACACCATCCTACATGGCCCCACAGGCTCTTTCACTATTAAACGCACTTTCTCCTGCCAGAGCCACAACATTGTGTATGCCATCCACTGTCAGCTGTGCGGTAAGATCTATGTAGGTGAGACATCTCGCACACTTGAGACGCGCATCTCTGAACACCTGGCCGACATCCGCCACCATCGGCCCAAACCAGTCGCTCTACACTTCAACCATGCCCAACACAACATCAACCATGTCAAAGTCTTGGCACTTTGGCAATCTAAGAGTGACAACTTGGAACGCCTTATGCAGGAATCTCATCTCATTGCCAAACTGGGCACCGTCCACCCTTATGGCATCAACGTCCAAAAGTAATATGTACCATTCCATCTCTGCAGCTCCAGCCTGAAATATCCCCACCTACACACACCCATACCACCCTACCTCCCACTGTTTACCTCAGACATAGGTTGCAGCTATCATCATCTTCCCTTTTCCTACACTCTCTGAGTCTCTCCATTTGCTACATCAATCGACTTACTCCCCCCTCCCCCTGCCCTAGTAATGATGTGTGTAGGGGTGTTGGTGATATGGCGGTTGCTGGGGGTGGAGGTGGGGGTAACCAATGAATAAGGTTGATATTACAAATGGAACACACAAAACACACACACACACACACACACACACACACACACACACACACACACACACTCACACTCACTTAAAACTCACACACACATACACACACACATAATAAATAGAATGCTTGGCTCCTTTATCGTTGGTCGTGAAGAGGGTGGGGGTGGGGGGGGGGGAAGGAGAGAGAGAGAGAGAGAGGAGAGAGAGAGAGAGAGAGAGATTGTGTATAAGTGTGAATATGTTGCCCCCCCCCTTTCCCCCAAATTTGTACTAAAACCCCTCCCCTTCTTCCCCCCCAACCCCCATTTGCATCAACACCTTTTAAAATAACAGTAAAACCCAACCCCCCACTTCAATCTTTACCCACAATATCCCCACACACAAACACATCTAACCCCCCCCCCCCCCATCCTCCCACTATTCCCCCTCACACAAAAACCTTTTAGCTTTTCTTATTTAAAGCAATTTTTTAACATTAAAAATTTTTTTTTTTTTCCCCAAATTTTTTATTTTTAAATTTTTTTTTTAAAGTTTTCCCTTTATTTTATTTATTTGATTATTAATAAAATATTTTTTCTAAAAAAATATTTCTGTATCAAAGCTTTTATTACCTTTAACCTTCCCCTATCGTTTTTTAGCATAACATTCAGTAATTTCAAATTTCCCAGTATTTTATACTACCCACTGGCATTTTACATCACCCGCCTTTGCCCTGGAAATGTTCCACGGCAACCCTTTCGTTTAAAAAAACCCCCTAACTAACCCACTCTCCTTTCTCCCCAAAACC
>CM065722.1:34039156-34064156 GCA_033310375.1 Conus canariensis | reverse complement strand
AGTGTCAACTTTGAAAAGCGATGTATTTTCCGCACTGCTAACTATCGCGCAGTTTTCTCTGGCAGCGAGCGGGAAACAGTACTTAAAACTGTGCACTCTTTACAACAATTTAGCCTTTTTTTGAAAGTGAGGTGACTGCAGACGGAAATTCAAGCAAACTTAAAAGAGAAATTGCTATTGTACGGGACGAAAGAGAGAAACAAATCACACGTCAAGCAAGGTTGTCTTGTAATTTGTTTGGACCCCTTCGTCCGGCAGAATAGCAATTTTTCTTTTAAAAGAAGATTAGCCTATGAAAAACAAAGAAACCCATTCCAGTCATCTTCAGAGCGTGTCACAAGATTCCCAATCATGCCCTGCATTTTCTTTGCATTCGTGACACTTGCCCTGAACCTTTTCCAGAACCTACAGGCCTGGGATGCACACTTGGTTCTCGTGAGTTTCAACTTACTTCCGTCCAAGACGTGGAATCGAAGAAAAACGTATGGCCTGCGTTGACCAGAGAGGCCTGATCGCTGCTGCTGTCCTTATCGATCAACTGGCACTGCAAGGTGGACCGTATGTAGTTGAAGGACAGGCATCTTCCTCTCCGCTTGCACTCCACCGCGCACCACTGAAGCCCCATTGTGTTGACGTAAAGGTACGGAGTCACGGACAGCCGCTTGTAATAGTGCCCCAGCTGGGATATTTCCCAAACAGTCTCCAGTCTGAGGGCAGACCGGATGGGCGAGGGAAGAAGGGCCATGAGAAGAGCTGGAGCCAGCCTGGAAAACCACGAGGGCTGAGCCATCGGGGACATCCGTCGTTGTTGCCTGCGCAAAGGAACATTGAACAGTGAATATTGCTTCGGTGACGCACTGGGAGGTACTGAGGGGACCCGTTAAAGCATCTGTGCAAACGATGAACTGAAGAGTCACTTGTTACGTGATTCAAGGGGGAAAAAGTCAAAACATATATGCGAGTTCTTTTTTTTTTTTTTTTTGTGAATTCAGTTGAGAGCAGTGAAATATTATAAGCACGTTACCTACATGCGCTCTCGCTCTCGCTCTCGCTCTCTCTCTCTCTCTCTCTCTCTCTCTCTCTTCATTTAAAAAGTCCACATTCGTTGAGAATAATTTGCCACCTTGAGAAAACAGGTGGACATTGATTTTACAAAATAAACCGTCAACTTTAGATCGGATAGCTTCTGATGAGAGACTTTATAATCTTCTTCTTCTTCTTCTTCTTCTTCTTCTTCTTCTTCTTCTCTCTCCTCCTCCTCCTCCTCCTCCTCCTCCCGTACCTCCATGGGGAGTCAATGGGTCAGCACACTGAAGAACAGTTCACCAGGTTCCTCCAGTTCTGTCGGTTGTTCACGAAGCCTTGGCCTCTGCAAAGGTTTTCCTTGTCTACTCTGCTATGTAGGCAGTCCATCGTTGTTGTTGTTTTTCTCTGTCTTTCCCTCCATCTCTCCCCCCCCCCCCCCTTCAACAGTTTCTTGGAGAATGGTTTTAGCAAGGCCGTTTGATCTTGCCACATGGTCACACCAACGTAGCGTCCTCGTTCCTGACAGATGTCACAAGCTAGACTGACATGAAACTGAATAACGGCCGTACATCTAAGAGACTATCTCTCTTTCTTACGCAGTTTGGCCACGAGATTTCAAATGACCATCGAAGCCAGCTGTTTATTTCTTTGTCTTAGCAAGACAAGAGTCCAAAGAACATTTTCTATAGACTACCGTTTCACCGCTTACTTTTTTATGACAAAGCTGACACAGCAGGAAAGATGACAAGGGAACAGAGGCTAAGATGAATCATAATTTCAAAAGCATACACACACACATGATATCATTTAGAAAAAAGATAGTGAAAATTTTAAACGTGAAATTCGCCATTTTGTCAATCAAAAAATATCGTTACTTGTGTATGGATGCAACACACCGCACCTTCAAATCCAACTACAGGTAATATTCCCATCAGAAACACAGTTCGGCAACGAGGTCTCAAATGACCATCGAAGCCTGTCGTTCATCCCTTTATTTTAACGAGACAGAGAGTCCAAGAAAATACTTTCTACTGACTACCATTTCATCGCTTAATATTTACAACGACAAAAGCTGACACAGCATAAAAGATGATAGCAAAGTTTTGTTTAGAAACCCTTCCGTTCTTTACATCTGTCTTTTTCAAGACAAGGAAACGGTGGCTTAGCTCAGTCACATAATTTAAAAGCACACACAAACACGTGACATCGTTTTCAAAAAGCTGTGAAAACTTTACATGTGAAAAGTCACATTTTAGCAATCAAAAAAAATATTGTTATTCGTAGGCCTATATAGATGCAAAACCCTACACTTTCAAATCCAAGTACAGGTAATATTCCCATTTAAGCTAAGAAAGACATGTAAGTAACAAATGACAGAAGCCAGCGTGGTAGAACTACTTACCGCTACAAAAGAGATAAGTAATTGTCTCATATGACTGACAGTTGTATTTAACACCGCATTACAAGTAAAAATATGTCTTGCACATCAAATCAATTGGACTCGAAGCAATTATGTGCACGGAATTCCTCCCACGTGCTGTCTAACACGAGAACAGATCTTAGTCAGTTGATTTGAACAGAGAAACTGGCTCAAGACATGAACCAGTTCAATTTTTGTGTGTCGTTCCTTTTTTTGTCATAGAAAGAAGACGATTTGCAATGGGCTTGAAGCCGCTGTCAAATTGTTATTATTGTAGATTAACCGTTCGCTGGAAAAAGAACACAATCAAACGTAATCGTGAACAGTAAAAGACGTGTTCTTACAGTCCGTTGGTCCTTAGTGTTCGGTCAGAATGCTTACTGACACGCTCAGATGTTCAATTGTTTGCCGTTGAATCTTTTTGGTTCAAGAGCAGTTAGGAGGAAAGAAAGGCTGTGTGGTCGCTAACACTGGCACGTGTTAAGCTACTTGAATGGACTTGAATAGACACATTATCTGCATTATCATCATGCACGCGCGTGCGCGTGTGTGCGTACATGCGTGCGTGGGTGCGTCTGATATTTCCAAGCTTCTATCTCCGGTGTTAATGAAAGCAGTTTCTCGAAAGCTATAATCAAGATTTCAAGGCAGAACCTCTTAAATGTTGGCGATAAGTTGTGTAGTTTTTGAGACTGCAAGTTTTTTTGCTTAAAAGATCGACTGTGACGCGGTCTGGGCCAGGTTTTATCAGTGACCTCGAATGGCTTCAGCTTAGTTCCTGAAGTGATGACTTTGGAATCTGTGTCTTCACTGTTTCATACTTTTAATACTTGATCGAAGACGAGTCACCATGCAGGTCTGTGAACATATGTAGAAGACATTCTATTTAAAGCACATGTTTTTTGTTCATAAATTATATCCCTACTAGTCAAAGCCTTCAGAAGCTCTGCACTTTATCGAATCATTTTGGAATTTTTTGACTCGTTGATGCGCGTGCTTACGTTCAGCAGTGTTGTTTCTGAACATCTCAACGATCGGCATTTTCATGTATTGAAGTTTTCAAGAGGCGGTCTCATAGACCTTGGCTATGAAGTGTATGCCTCTTTGAGTTATTGGTATGCACGCACACACACACACACACACACACACACACACACACACACACACACACACACACACACACACTCTCTCTCTCTCTCTCTCTCTCTCTCTTTCTCTCTCTCTCTCTCTCTCTCTATATATATATATGTGTGTGTGTGTGTGTGTGTGTTGAAGAGAGAGAGAGAGAGAGAGAGAGAGAGAGAGAGAGAGAGAGAGAGAGAAGAGAGAAACCGCCTGCAAAAGAAAAAGAGTTCTACGAAAGGACATGTTACTCTAGCAATCGGTGACATAATCATTTGTACTTTTTCGCACACACTTCTCCTTTCCTACCCCAGCCCTTTCTTCTCTCACTCACCACCAGAGGGTTCGAAAGCTGAGACCGTAAAAAAGGCAGGAAGAAAATACCAAAGACATCAGACAAAATTCGGCACGGCTAACATAAGGAAGCACAGTGGCAGCGCACCGGGCCACACCTCACTTTCCTGCTACACAAGACGATCTTTGGGGGAGTAACCGAGTGAGGTTTGAATGGCTTTAACAGCAACCGCCAGGCCGAGTCTGCCGTCTGGAAAACATAAACAAAACAGAACAAAACAAAACGTGTCTCTAAAGGACCCGATCGATGGTTGGGAAGTGCGACTCTGCTTTAACTATCTACAAAGAGCAAGTGTTTTGGCGGAAAGACAAATGCAATGCCACGTATGCTGTTTGAATCTGGCGACGAGGTAATGGCATTGCACACATCCCCTAAGGTGGGCACTAGCTGTCCTGTTTGTGGATTTAAGAGTTTCCTACCCATCTGATCTGCTGTAGCCACTAAGATTGCAGGGAGTTTTTCCAGTATGAAATAGCTGTTTATCGCCATCACAGTAGATGTAGCCTGCGTGAGGACTTGATCTATTATGCAGTGTTGTTCGACTGACTGCCATTCTTTCTGCTGCCAGAGCCATGAAGGAGCTTTCTGTATCGTCGGATTCCTTGTTCATTTTGTACTAGCATTTTTGTAGTCCCAGTTCTTATAGAACAGGGGGTACTTTAGAATGGGAACGAAGAAATGCTGTCTGTGTGTCCGTGTGTCTGTGTGTCCGTGGTCAAAATGTGTTCCACTCGCTCCAGACAAAACTGCTGGGCCGATCTTTCTGAACATTTGTAGGTATGTTCATTATGGGCCACGGATGATGCCCGATGTTTTAGTTTACCGATATAGCCGTTACTAACGGCTGTAACGGCCTGTAACGGTTTTTGTTCTTTATGGAATATCTCAGAAAATACTTGGCCGATCTTTGTAAAAATGAGCAGGTAGTTCATTGTGGGTCATGGATGATGCCCGATGTTTTAGTTTACCTCGTTATAGCCGTTACTAACGGCTGTAACGGCCTGTAACGGTTTTTCTTCTTTATGGAATATCTCAGAAAGTACTTGGCCGATCTTTCTGAAATTTTGTAGGTATGTTCATTATGGGTCACGAATAATGCCCGATGTTTTAGTTTACCGTTAGAGCCGTTACTTACGGCTGTAACGGCCTGTGTCGGTTTTTCTTCTTTATGGAATATATCAGAAAGTACTTGGCCGACCTTTATGAAAATTAGCAGGTATGTTCATTATGGGTCACAGATGATGCCCGATGTTTTAGTTTACCTTGTTATAATCGTTACTAACGGCTGTAACGGTTTTTCTTCTTTATGGAATATCTCAGAAAGTACTTGTCCGACCTTTGTGAAAATTTGTATGTATGTTCATTAATGGTCACGGATGATGCCCGATGTTTTGATTTACCCCGTTATAGCCGTTACTAACGGCCTGTAACGGCCTGTAACGCTTTTTCTTCTTTATGGAATATCTCCGAAAGTACGTGGCCGATCTTTCTGCAAATTTGTAGGTATGTTGATTATGGGTCACGAATAATGCCCGATGTTATAGTTTACCGTTAGAGCCGTTACTAACGGCTGTAACGGCCTGTAACGGTTTTTCTTCTTTATGGAATATCTCAGAAAGTACTTGGCCGATCTTTGTAAAAATGAGCAGGTACTTCATTATGGGTCACGGATGATGCCCGATGTTTTAGTTTACCTCGTTAGAGCCGTTACTAACGGCTGTAACGGTCTGTAACGCTTTTTCTTCTTTATGGAATGTCTCAGAAAGTACGTGGCCGATCTTTCTGCAAATTTGTAGGTATGTTCATTATGGGTCACGAATAATGCCCGATGTTTTAGTTTACCGTTAGAGCCGTTACTAACGGCTGTAACGGCCTGTGACGGTTTTTCTTCTTTATGGAATATCTCAGAAAGTACTTGGCCGATCTTTGTGAAAATTAGCAGGTATGTTTATTACGCGTCACGGATTATGCCTGATGTTTTAGTTTACCCCATTATAGCCGTTACTAACGGCTGTAACGGCCTGTAACGGTTTTTCTTCTTTATGGAATATCTCAGAAAGTACTTGGCCGATCTTTGTGAAAATTTGTAGGTATGTTCATTATGGGTCACGAATAATGAGCGTTGTTTTATTTTACCGTTATAGCCGTTACTAACGGCTATAACGGCTCATAATGGTTTTTCTTCTTTATGGAATATCTCAGAAAGTACGTGGCCGAACTTTCTGAACATTTGTAGGTATGTCCATTATGGGCGACGGATGATGCCCGATGTTTTAGTTTACTGTTGTAGCCGTTACTGACGGCTGTAACGGCCCATAATGGTTTTTCTTTTTTATGGAATGTCTCAGAAAGTACTTGGCCGATCTTTCTGAAAATTTGTAAGTATGTTCATTATGGGTCACGGATCAAGCCCGACGTTTAATTTGCCGTTATGACCGTTACTAAAGGCTATAACGACCCATAACGGTTTCTGTTTTTTATGGAATATCTCAGAAAGTACGTGGCCGATCTTTCTGAAAATTGGTAGGTATGCTCATTATGGGTCACAAAGATGCCCGTTGTTTAAGTTTACCGTTATAGCCGTTACTAATGGCCCATAATGGTTTTCTTCTTGATGGAAAATCTCAGAAAGTTCTTGGCCGATCTTTCTGAAAATTTGTATGTTCATTATAGGTCACAGATGATGGCCGATGTTTACCAGAATAGCCATTACTAACGGTAACACCAGCCCAGGACGGATTTTACTCTTTATGAAATATATCACGCGCATTCAGGATAAGCTGGGAGTACGTTTATATGCTTTGCATCTTTTTGTACTCCCAGTTCTTATAGAACAGGGAGTACCTTAGAATGGGAACGAGGAAATGCTGTCTGTGGGTCGGTCGGTCTGTCTGTGTGTCCGTGGTCAAAATGTGTTCCACTCGCTCCAGACAAAACTACTGGGCCGATCTTTCTGAACATTTGTAGGTATGTTCATTATGGGCCACGGATGATGTCCGATGTTTTAGTTTACTGCTATAGCCGTTACTAACGGCTGTAACGGCCTGTAACGGTTTTTGTTCTTTATGGAATATCTCAGAAAATACTTGGCCGATCTTTGTAAAAATGAGCAGGTACGTTCATTATGGGTCAGAATGATGCCCGATGTTTTAGTTTACCTCGTTATAGCTGTTACTAATGGCTGTAACGGCCTGTAACGGTTTTTCTTCTTTATGGAATATCTCAGAAAGTACTTGGCCGATCTTTCTGAACATTTGTAGGTATGTTCATTATGGGTCATGAATAATGCCCGATGTTTTAGTTTGCCGTTATAGCCGTTACTAACGGCTGTAACGGCCTATAACGGTTTTTCTTCTTTATGGAATATCTCAGAAAGTACTTGGCCGACCTTTATGAAAATTAGCAGGTATGTTCATTATGGGTCACAGCTGATGCCCGATGTTTTAGTGTACCCCGTTATAGCCTTTACTAACGGCTGTAACGGCCTGTAACGGTTTTTCTTCTTTATAGAATATCTCAGAAAGTACTTGGCCGATCTTTCTGTAAATTTGTATGTATGTTCATTAATGTTAATGGTCACGGATGATGCACGCGTGAGCACACGTGTGTGCGCGAGTATGTGCATGGTTCATGGTTGCGTGTGTGCACGGGTGTGTAGTGCGCATTTTGTGTGAATCTATACATTCCCACCTGCTGGACCCATGCATTGAGACCATGCGTTGAACCTACATAAATTTACATGTTTTATGTGATAAAGTTTGCATTTATGCACAAACAGGCTAAAGGTTACACGTCACATTTCATGATATTTTCTTAACACCATGAGTTGCTACATAATGTTACATGCAAACACTAAATGACAGGGGGCATTTGTGTGCAAAACGGAACTTTTCTTCTTCTTTTTTTTTTTTTTGTATGTTCGCTCATGGTAAAGCGAGAGAATAAGTGGAAGGAGATTGAAAATGGAAGTCGACATTGTTTATCCAATTTGTGCCTGATGCTATGTGATGTATATGTACACCTATACACATGTTGGTGTGCGCGTGTATGCATGCGTGCGCCTAAGTGAGCACGTGTGTATTTGCGTTTGTGCGTGTTTGCGTGAGCCAATGTGTGTGTGCCCATATGCGTGTGTGTGTGTGTGGGGGGGGGGGGGGGGGTTGCGCGCGCGCGCGCGCGTGTGTGTGTGTGTATGTGTGCGTGCGTGCGTGTGTATGTGCGCGCGCGTGTGCATGTGTGCGTGCATATGTGTGTGCGCACATGCCAAGGCACTTGTTTTGGATGCGAGTGCGTATGAACGTGTGAACGTGTGTGTGTGTGTGCGTGCGTGCGTGCGTGCGTGCGTGGGTGTGTGTGTGTTTGTGTTGTAGTCGGGATGGTCAGGGTGGAGGATGGGGATGGTGTGTGCGTCTTGTGTGCGTCTTGTGTGTGTGTGTGTGTGTGTGTGTGTGTGTGTGTGTGTGTGTGTGTGTGTGTGTGTGTGTGTGTGTTTTTGCATGCAGAAGTGATCTATATACTTGTGATGTTATCTAGGGCCTTTAAAGACTGAATGATGAGACGATAACACCCACAATTGCATCTTGCTTGACAGTGCATCGCAACAGATTCTTTTTTCCCTTCTGTGAAATTGTTCGCTGTTGTCTATCAGCTGTTCATTGCTGGCAGTTCTTCAGAATGGATTAAGGTTTTTCTTTCGTTTGTCATTATTTAGATTGTACTTTCTCTCGTTTAGATGACTATGGCGTATTTTGTAAATATCATCATTTTTCAATCGTAAAGTGTGTTTACCATTCTTTGTAAAATGCATTGTAAGATTCGGTGAGCGACGTTCGAATCTAGAGGACGCGGATTGTTCGCTCTCTGCACGTGTCGGATTTTCGGTCGAAGTTAACGCTTTACAGTGCGCGGCTTTCCCCTTCAACTACTGTTTCAAAGCATCGCGATGGCAACGTTTTCGACTATTAATACCGTTTTCCTGAAAATGAAAGACATCCCAGATCACGAAGAAAACCGACCGTCAGCGTTGGAGATGTGTCTATCAGCCGAGAGGTCTGCTGGCCCAGGCACCGTACTTGGAGCATAGTCTATTCTTGGTCTGTGGCGACTTTACCATGCTACCAAGGAGGGACGGTAGGAAATCCTCGTGAAGGGTATCCTACTAAGAGGTACAGTATTGCAAGTCTCCAATACCAATCCTTTCATCCTTCGCAGCGACACAGGTGAGGAGAAGCCTACTACTAAGTTATGGATTGACAATATACCTATATCTGCGGTAGAAACCGTAATAGAACATTCGCTGAAGCAACTCGGCTGTGAATTGAGATCATCTATTAAGATGGAGAGAGCGAGAGACGCGGATAACAAATTGACGAGTTTTCTCACAGGCCGTAGATTTGTCTACCACTGTGCCTACAACTCCCCTCGACAAATTTATAAAGATTAACATTTTCACAGCTAAAGTATTCCATAAAAAAACAACAAAAATCAGTCTCCAAGCCTGTGTCCTGTTCACGCTGTTTGCAGCCAAACCACCATGTCTCTCAATGTACAGGTGAAACAGTATGCCGGCAATGTAAACAACCAGGGCACAACAGAGGAGGTGCAGTTTGTCAACTGTCTGAGACACAAAAGGCAGTCAGACAGAAAAACGCTTCGACAAACCCAGTGTGCAGTCTAGCACAAACGAAAAATCTCCCGCTGTTACTAACTAAAACAAAACAAATAAAACAGGGAACAGAACGTAATGATAATACGTCTGTTGGCAAAAGTGACAGCAGACCCCTGTCTCGGCAGCCTACCCTCCTCTCTTCCCTGGACCGCTACCCCCGGGACAGATCAGCTACCCCCAAGCGGAACAGATCCAAAGAGCGAGACAGTCCGAGGCAGAGGACAGGCAAACAGCGCCGCTGTGACAACGGACGTCCGGACAACCCAGCTACCACCACTTCGGGACCTGACGACCCCTCGCCCGATCGCTGTACGGTTGACCAGTGGCGACAGTCCTGCCGACAACGACTGAATTTTTGGCATCATGGAAATTGTGACAAATGTGTTATTGTGGCTTACTATCTTTTGTTAAAAGAAGCATTTTTTAATGTTACCCTCCCCGAACTCTTAAAAAAAAAAAAAAAAAAAAAAAACAAGACTTCCAAAAGCCCCCCCCCCCCCCCCCCCCCCCCCCCGCTCCCCCCCCCCCCCTCCCCTGCTTCTAGAGCCCTCTTACCTTCTCGTATCCCGATTCTCCTTGCATCCGTTCCCCCCTCCCTTTCCCCCCCTCCCCATCCTATGGAATGCCCTACCCGACTACAATAAAACCAGCAACTCCTTGAGCCAACTTAAACACCTGTCAATTGACGATGCTATAGTTCCTCCATATTATCATTTAGGTAAAAGAAGAGAACAAGTTAGTCACTGCCGACTCCGTCTTAGTATGAGCGATTTAAAGAATGATGTGGTCAACCGACATCTCGATAACAATCCTTTTTGTAGCTGTGGTATTGGAAGAAAAACAGCGGAACACTATTTGTTCTTTTGCCCCCTCTTCAATTCAGTCCGTGAAAATACAATTGTGACTCTTCCACAGAATAATGTCTAATTACAAATTCTTAGGTAGCCTTGATCTTCAAGCTGAAGTGATTTGTTAATATTTGAAAAAGTACATCAGTTGATTTCTGAATCGAATCGATTTCAGCCTTTTTCGTTGTCCCATTTTCTTGACTCTCTACAGCCTCATAGTTTGGGCTTTATTTATTCATCATGATCAGTTTCTTTACTCTTGACATAAGATGTTGACTGACAAGTCGACTGGCCTGATACAGTTTACTTAATAGTTTGCCCGCTAACTGATCAGCCAACGCCTTTGCCAACATGGGTAATTATTTTTCTCTACTGACACGATTGATGTCGTCGTGCCTTCAAAAAGGAAGAAAAACAACACCAGGGAATGGCAAAGGAAAGAGGGACAAGAACAGAGGGGGGGGGGGGGGGGGGGGGGGGGAGAAGAAAAAGGAAACAAGTTCATTCTAAACCCAACTACCTGCTATGACTTTAACATATCATTTATGGAACACATGGTTTCTACCTTGAAGTACTTTACGTGTTTCACTTAAACTATCTCTTGTTTGTAAATTGTTCCCGCATATTCTTGTTGATGACGCGACTGTTGCTTCCCTCCCTCTTTCCCATTTTCTTATTAATTTATTTTATTTTCTTCTTCTGTTGTCTTTTTATGTCCCTTTAAAAAAAATCAATCATGTGGTGAAATGTTTAACATAGCGTAATTGTATTGTAACCACCATTATATTGTCGATGTTAAGATTGAGCACAGGATAAGCCTAGGGCTTGTTGTTGCTCATTTGTCCAGATAACTGTGAAGGTGTTCTGCTTATTTTTGAATAAAAGTCATTGAAACAAATGTGAGGAATTGTGCCGAAGGTCCTGGTGGTATTGTTATATCTATTTGTTAAGCAAGTACGTTGATGGAAAACATGGATCACTTGTACAGGCTATCAAAAGAAAAAAAAGGATTTTAGTCTTGTGCCTGTGCTCACCTGTTCAAGAAAACCGTTCAGCATGCATGCATGGTGAGCGATGAACAGAGAATTCGCTGATATTTGTTACCTGTAGGATGTGTAGTTGAAGCAAAGAGAGAGAAAAAGACAGGTCGACGGCACCTTAAAGACAGCGAGGCTCTGGACGAATGCATGCCTCATATCCCCCCCCCACCCCACCCCCCACACACACACAGACACACGAGGTGTGTTCTGTAGATTGAAGGCCATGGCTGGTCATAGTAAGGAACCGTCAGGTAAGCTATGACGAAGAAAATGAAAGGTGAAAAAAAGAGAAGGTGTTCTTTGGATAAAGAATAATATAATTGATATATTTTTGTCTTCTTTCTGAAACTTTCCTCCTGGACAGAATAGGACTATAGCAGTTTTTATTGAGTGGGACGCAGGCACAGTTTTGTAAGTCAACAAGAGGTCGCAGAGACTAGAAACTGGGAAAGAATTGTCATAGGTCTGTGACGACCAGGAAACTTTGTTTATCGAAAATATTATTTGGTGTGTGTGAGTGTGTGTGTGTGTGTGTGTGTGTGTGTGTGTGTGTGTGTGTGTGTGTGTGTGTGTGTGTGTGTGTTGCACTGTAAGGTGCAAACTTTGAAAGAACAAATGATGTTTTTTAATGTCCATGAGGACCTGTTGATATAATTTTGAAAAATATAACTGATAGAGTTAGTTTCGAAACGAGGTGATTGAAGTCGGAAATTGAAGCAAACTGTAATCAGAGAGGTTATTAGTTCCGCAAGACAATACAGGCAAACAGACAAGTGTTTTGTCTTGTAATCTGTTTGTCTGCATTGTCTTGTGGAACTAAAAACCTTTCTTTTCAAAAGATCTCATAAACTTTCGTGATAGAAAGTAGAAATAATCTCTCTGTAAATAGTGTTTTTTTTTTCTTGTAACCTGCTTGTCTGTACTGTCTTGCGGAACTAATAACTTTTCTTTTTAAAATATCTGATAAAATGTGATAGAAAGCAGAAACAATTTGTCCGTGCACGCACACACACACACACACACACACACACACACACACACACACACACACACACACACACCGTGTGCTTATGGACACCCATGCACACACACATGCTCACGCACACACATACACGTACACACTAACACTCATACACACGCGCGCGCGCGCGCGCGCGCGCGCGCACACACACACACACACACACACACACACACACACACACCACACACACACACTATGTATATCCGGAAGACTCTCTCTCTCTCTCCCTCTCCCTCTCTCTCTCTCTCTCTCTCTCTCTCTCTCTCTCTCTGTTGTGTTGTTACTACGAGTTAAGCACGTGGAGCTCAGTCGATTCCACCACATTCCGCTGGATAACACAGTGTGAGACATCGAGAGGTGACAGCCCATAGGCACCTGTTACGTTGAATCACAAATGTCTACATTACAAATAACGGTTTACAGCAACTGGACAGTAACTAGACAGTTGTCATCATTTCCCTTCTTCGTTCTTGTTGTCTTGCTGTTCTTGTTATCTATTTATCTTTCAGCTCAGACCAAGGCTAAGTTAGATCAATCAGGGTAAGGGTGGGAGGCAGAGAGAGTGAGGGGCAGGAGAAGCAAGAGGGACATGGGCTGGAGGTGGGAGTAGGAAGAAGGCTGGACATGCTACTTTAGCTTAGGGAAGCGAATCAAACTGGAAAAGCCCAGACTAGCCAGTCAGGCTGACGATCGGAAGTAATTCTGCTGGTAGCATTTCCGCTTTTAACAAGAATGTCCCCCATCATTACACCCACGGGTCTTGCAGCTTCCTCTCGCTTTTCATTTTGCGGGCTCTGGTTGCCAGCAGGGCTCTCTGACGAGTTGGGTCATCGTTAATATAGACCCTGTCAGCTGGCTTGGGAAGAGGGACACTGGCTGCCTCTGCCGCTGATGCTGGTCTTGCACGGCAGTGTAACCTGCAGAGGTGAAACCCAGACTGGCAGCGGGTTTGCTCTTTAAGTTGTGTCGTGCCTTCATCAGAGTGTTCTTGTGGCGGTACGACGTGAACTTTGACGATGATCTGCCGATCAGCATTCCCCATACGTTTACCTTGACGATGGGAGCGGATCTATCATGTCCTCAGTAATGGCAACACCCATCGCCTCCCCGAGCTTCTGCACTACGACGTCCGTGTCTTCTCGAATGGAAGGGTTCGAAGGTTCAGGGATGCCACTAACTCTGACACTGTTTCTCCTTGTGTACTGTTCCAGTGAGTCCAGTCTATTTTGGATATCACAAATTGTCTGATTCCTTTGTTCAAAAACACTCCTGAGGGCAGCTATCTGGTCCCTTAATGATTTAGTGAAAGCAGACGTAAACATGTTAATAATTTCTGAGTCTTTGAAGGCTTCTTTTAAGCTCTCGTTCACAGCTCTGTCCATTTTGTCTGATCGGCTATGTTCTTGCTCTTCAGTTTCAATAGAAGCCGTCTCTAATGGGGTACTATCAAGATCAGGATCCTGGTGCTCAACTATAGAATACTCATCCAGACAACGTTCATCAAAAGAAGAGAAACTCTCATGCGAACCTTCAACACGTTGGCGCTTACCAGTCTCTTCGTTCGATGGGCTGACTACAGACCTTCCTCTTTTATTACTAGACTCAGTTGACATTTCTTATTAAGACGCACACAATAACAAACGATGTCAGTGTCTTACAGATCTTAAGTTCTGAAATTGTTGTCCTTATTTTTGTTATTACTGTGATGATTGTTGTTGGTACAATGCCACACAGTTACTAAGTTTCAAATTCAATCTACAGCAAAACAAATGTTGGCCACTGAAGAAATTTGACGGGACAAACTTGAGATTCACAAAATCGTCCGCCTGTGGTTAAACACACTAATCTTGTACACAGTGAAGAACGTCATAGTTTCAAGTATATAGCTGCTGCACATGCAGCAAGGCGCCTAAATATGGCCACGATTCAAAACAAATATTCACTAGCTGACACACCCGAAACGAATGCCGAACAAACGTTGAATTATGGAAAACAAACCTACTGCCTTCGCAAAACCACAGTACCAACCTCATACAAACACACATCACAACATCCATAGACACTTCACAGTTCCACTACACCACTCTCCGACACTCAGGCTACACAAACTTAACAGCAACCAAACACCGAATGGAGAGCACGGACAACAAAACCTCACTTGTCAGTCATCTTGGGATCTCCTGACATTGATCCATAGGAGACAATAGGAAACTATCTTCTGCTAATTCATGCTACCGTTGCACATTTAGAAGACCACAACTTGCCAGAGCTCCTGTTAAACCTCGATTTGGAAAAAGCATTTGATTTGGTTGGCTTGGATTTTACTGTTAAAATATTGAAAATGTTTGGTTTTCAACAAGGTATTAGTAAATGGGCAGAAACCCTTTACATGAAGATCAAATCGCGTATTCTTGTAACCTGACAATTTTCTGAGTAGTTTACAGTGGAACCAGGATGCAGACAAGGTGATCCACTGTGACCTTACTTATTTAACTTGTGTGGTGATATTTTAGCATTGATGACATGCAAAAAGAGAGAAACGCGTAGAGTAGTCGTTAATGGTGTTGAACATAAACTTCGTCAGTATGCAGACAATGCTGAATTCGTTTTAGGCGACGATAGAAAATGATTTGAAATGTGTATAAACACATTGGAGTATTTTGGCCGTAACTATATCAGAATTGTGTATGCATCCTGAGAAAAAAACGAAACAAAAAAAAACAGCGCAGTTTTGTTGGCGAGCTGTAACAATTCTGCAGTTCCTTTTATGGACCACTTTGATCTGGAGTGGAGTCCACAAAAGAAAAGAATTCTCGGAATCTGGTTCACCAATGATTTTAGAATCTTGTCAACCATCAACTATTTGGAAAAATTAGTAGACGAGAAACATTTATTTTTAAAAAACAACAACAAAAGAAATGGGTAAGAAGACAATTAATTGTTTTCGGCAGAGTCGCTATTCTAAAATTGCTTTCTTTTTTCAAAACTAATTCACTTGTGGCTCTTGCTACCTTATCCACCAGGCATCTTCTTTGAGACTTTGCTAGGTTACCGTAACACATTTGCGTGTAATAAGAAACCAGACAAAAATGAGTAGAAGGACCGCACATAAAAGTATGAGAAATGGTGGTCTCGGCTTTCCAGATCTGAAAACGTGCTTCTTGATTGAAATTAATTTGGATGCGAAAAAATAATACAACAAACCACAAACAGAAGACCATCACAACATTTACCATTCTGCACAGTATTTAAAAAAATGGAACAGAAACAGTTTCGTCTTTTTCTAAATCAAACGTACTTTGGACTAAGCTTTTCAATGCCTATGAAGAGTTTTTCTGCAAAGTTGAACGTAAAAATTCTGATGAACTCCTTGCAGAACCAATGCTTTATAATCTTAGAATACAGGTTGGGGAAAAAAAGGGATTGCAAGAAACGGAAGGATGAACAAAGGAAATTATTGTATGGCGCATTTACCCCTGAAATGTCTAATGAACGATTTAAGCAAAAGTACAATTTTGATATGAACTTTGTCACCTTTTCTGGTTTCAAAGCAGCAGTATTTGACTAAACCCGAAAAGCAAAGACCAGAGTTGAAAATGATAAATGTTTATATATGCATTTATGTAAAAAAAATAAAAAGAAAAAAAAGAAAGAAAAAAGATTTCATTCTCTGCTGGTTTCAGACTGTTCTAAGAACTGTCACCCCTTTTCCTGATCCGTGGGCTGTCTTCTCTCCAGACGCTCTCAAAGCTCCGCCACGACACCAACTGTCCTGGTGGTTACGGAGTCTTCACAGGGCTACGCCCGTCTGAATTGAGGAAACTCTGCGCCGGTGATCCTGCTCCACAGTCGGCTCAGCGCCAGTGGCGGGGCGAGCCAAAATGAGTACTGCTGCGACCAGTCGTTTCTTCTGAAGGTGAAATTGCTGATGCAGTTCAACGGATCAGGTGAGAGGGTGCATCTGAAACCCACAGCCTCAATGCCACAGACCTATCCAGGTCTTTAACGATTCAGTAGAATGGGAAAACTTCAAGGAGTGGGTCCAGATTAACGGTCCAATATTTACTGTATGTTCCATCCTCTTTTCTTCCTCCTCATCTCATCGTCATTATCATTATTATTATTGTTGTTGTTGTTGTTGTTGTTGTTGTTGTTGTTGTTATTGCTGCTGCTCGCTGTCGTTGCTGTTATTGCAGATGTTGCTGCTGTCATTGTTTGCATTAGTATTATTGCTGTTGTTGTAGATAACGATGACAATGGTGGGTTCTTTTTATATTGTTATTGTTGTTGTCATCATCAAATTCATCACCCAATGGACTTCAACAAAGTCGTCTGCAAGCCCGGAAAGTATCTGCACCAGTCTGGCATTATATGCCACCTGAAATTGAAATCAGCAATCGATTTTCTGTCAGCGCATATTCTTCTCGGCCAGTCCGAGCCAGTCCATATAAGGTTTGCATTATGGAGGGTGTCGAAGAGAGAAAAGTATTGGCGAGAGAAAAGAGAAGAGGATGGATGTATCCAATTGTTCCGTCATCTTTAGTCCCCATCAGAGAGAGAGAGAGAGAGAGAGAGAGAGAGAGAGAGAGAGAGAGAGCACATTAAAGTTTTACTTCCAGGTTCACGGTGAGTTGAACATCTGAAGACCGCAAACTTGGCAAACGAGCTCGAACGTTTCTTCACCGTGAGCATGTCAAATGGCATATGTCTTTCCCCGGGGAAGGAGACCGAGCAGACGGATGGGAAATAGTGATGAAAAGTTTGAGGTGGTGGTTTGAAGGAAACGATGGAGTAGAGGGGCAGGGTGTGTGAGTGATGGGTGGGACTGAAACGAAGCCCCCCTTCAAAGAAAAACCGCCCCTTGGAACGGAACTTACCAGCAAAAGGTTTCAATAAATCGTGTGTGTGTGTGTATGTGTGTGTGTGTGTGTGTGTGTGTGTGTGTGTGTGTGTGTGTGTGTGTGTGTGTGTGTTGTCCCCAGTACCTGTATAATTAACGATCAAGTCCATGAGGAGAACATTGTCAGTTTTCTTGCCAGTGTTTCCCACATATGTCCATGAATCGCCACCTTCTGAACTAGCATTCTATACAGAAATGTGTAAACGCACTCTGTTCCCACCCCTTTTTCCCATGCCGCAAATTATTACCTGTATACAACACACCACACACACACACACACACACACACACACACACACACACACACTCTCTCTCTCTCTCTCTCTCTCTCTCTCTCTCTCTCACACACACACACACACACACACACACACACACACTTTTATACTCTTCTCTTATCTCTTGCCTTCTACCAACGACTAATTACAAACCCTTCCTCCTCCATTTATACTATCTCTCTCTCTCTCTCTCTCTCTGAGGGGGGGGGGGGTATGAGCAGCATTCACGAGTGCAACAATGTATGTCAACTCTTGCGTGTTTTGTTAACTGCACCGGATCTGGAGAGTGTTTTGACCGTGTGTGTGTTAAGTACCTTCATGAAGCATCATGCCTTCATCACAGCTCGAATTTAGGGCAAGATGTGGGTGTTTTCTGTCAGTTTTTCTTTCACTTATGGCGAAGAGAGTGGAAAACAGCGTCGCCACATTGACACTGAAAACGGCGGTAGACGGTGTAACGGCAGGCTGCCTCCTCACGCTTTTATTCTGGGGTAGTTTATTACTCCAATGTGGCGACGTGGAACAAAATTCAGGGCCACATAAGGACAGCTATCGCCAGACCTGCCTGAACTCTGACAGTAGGAGAGCCAGCACTGAGAAAACAGCAAATTCCTCGGCCAGCAAGTCAACAACCTCCCAGCCATTCCTCGGCCAGCAAGTCAACAACCTCCCAGCCTGTTGGGTTACCCACCCTCATGGGTGTCGTGTCTATGCTGCAGGATTTGAACAGCAAAGTGGACAATATTATAGATGACATCAAGGACATTCGCGACGGTTTTTTTTTTTTCAGACGAAGGGGTTCAGTTCCTACAAGGAGAAGTGGACGATCTTCGTCGAGGAAATGAAGCTTTGAGAAAGAGGATGCTGGATACTGAACGACTTAGAAGAACTCTTCAAGCGGAACAACTTAATTTTCTATGGTCTTCCGCGTAAACCAAATGAGACACAGACTGAATGTGAAGGCATTGTCGGCGACCTGCTATTGGACAAACTATAGCTAACTGGAAATGTTCAGTTCGACAGGGCGTCATCGTCTGCTGCGCATTCTTCAGGGACAAAGAGAAAATTCTAAAGGCCAAACATAATGTGAAGGGAAGTGATGTGTTCATTGGCGAAGACTTCTCATTACGTGTAACAGACGTAAGAAAACGACTGTCCCCACATCTAAAGAAGGCCAGAGAGGAGGGCAAGGGAGCGACTGTGGTCTGCGATCATCTTCTTACAGAGGGGAACAGTACTATCAGGGAGAGGGGGGAACTCTTAGAGAGTCAAGATAGGGGGGAGGCCATCCCAGCTCGACACCGATGTCATCCTACAAATCTGCACGTGCTGGCTGTGCAAAACGCGAAAGGGCGAGCGTGCGATCAGTGATGCGCGGAAACTGTGTTGTGAACCGGTCGACATTGTAAACAATGGGCGCGCAAAGGTGGGGTGGGGGGCACACGTAAATATGGAAGAAGGATTTACGTTGAATTGTATTGATCGAAATGTTCTTGTTGATATAAATATGACTGGTTGTATTAATGCAGGTGAAGCGACCTTATAGGCCTAATGTTTTAAAGCTGATATTTGTATGAAAAGCAGAGTTGCAGACATTTACCGAGCGGTGCCATGTCACTTACAGACTGACAGTGGAAGTTGTAAGAGGGGGGCATCTCAAAAGGAAAACGTAAACACGGGAGGAGAGGACGGGGGTGTTAATGACAATTATGTCTGAACGAGCGGAGAGGAACACACTGGGGGGTGAAGGAAAGATGACAGTGAAAATGAAAGTGTGTTACATTTTGATTGTTATGAAATTTATAAGAATGTGGTGTTTCCTTCTCTTTTTTGCACTGGAACGTAAATGGACTCTTGTCTGAATTCAATGATAAAGACTTTACTCCCTTTCTGTTGAAATTTGATTTCATATGTCTTGTCGAAACCTTTGTACAGGATTTCCAAAACTTATTTCCGGGTTATGCTGTTTTCTGTAAACCGGCAGTTAATTTTACAAAACTAAAACATATTCATGTCTCATTAAAACTGAACTTTCATCCTATGTCCATGAAATCAAGACAGATTCCCCCAATATTCTTTTTTTTTTTTTTTTTTTTTGGTTGATAAGAGCGTTTTTAGCTTTAAGGAAGATGTGTTATATGTATGTACTTAGATTCCACCAGAGGGTTCGGCTCATAACACTTACTTTGATGTTGAAAATGGTACTTGTGAGCTCGAAGAATGTCTTTTTGATTCTCTGCTCGAGTTTGAGGACGTGCATGTGATTTTGTCAGGCGATTTGAATAGCAGGACTTCTGACATTTTTCTACATATTTTTGAAGAAAATAATTCTTATGATTACTTTGATTACAGTCGGTCTTTTTCTACTAAAGGCATGAGAAAGTCTGCTGACAATGGTAGCAATAATTATGGAAAATGTTTGTTAAATATTTGCACAACCATGTGGATTCTAAATGGCACATGTAATGGGGATGCTGACGGTAATTATATGTTCATATCAGAGGCAGGATGCAGCGCAAATGATTACTTTCTTCTGTCACAGGAAGTGTTTTTCACGGTTGTCTCTTCATGCAAAATGGTGATCACAGAGAGAATAGAATCATATCATTTACCTATCGAATTACATTTTAGATTTTCAGAAAGAAAAAACAGATCGCAAGTAAATCCAGTGGAAATGGACCAGTTCATTGAAAAGTTTGTGTAGAACAACGATTTAAGGTCAGTCTATACCCAGAAAATGACATAAGATGAAACACTGTCCGTACTTGATCGTGCCACAAAGTTAATTGATCATGATTTCAATGGTACTCTGCATATGTTTAAAGACTGGATTAAAAAGCAAGCTAGCTGTATGAAAAAGAGAATAAATCTAACAAAGTATGACAAAAACTGATTGGTATGATAAAGAATGTAGGTTGGGCAAAGTTAAGGCAAAAAGGCTGCTTTCTATCATTAGAAAATCGAGAAGAAAAGAAGACAGTGATGCCTACTGCTTAGCAAGAAGAGAATACAAACATCTGATAAAAATAAAAGAGAAACAGTATAACGATATGTTGTTAGACAGCCTTATCTCATCAGTGAACAATTAGAGAGAATTTTGGGAACTATGCATAAAATATCTTAAAAAAAAAAAAAGTGTTCAAAATAGTCTTAACAGTCGATGACTGGCTCAAACATTTTAAAGATTTACTTGAATTAGAAGAAACAACAGATGTAACTATCTCAGCTGAAAATGGCAATGATGTTGATGAAGGGGAGATTAGTTCTATAAACCGTTCAATATCAAGAGAAGAAGCTCTGCTTGCTGAAAATACGTTTTAAAAAATGGAAAAGCTGCAGGGCCAGATGAAATTATTGGTGAGTTGTTGAAGTATGATGGGGACCGAGTTGTTTACTTTTTTTGTAAAACTTTGTAAAACATTATTTGATAGAGGCGTGTTCCCAGATAACTGGACCAACTCTATTGTTCAACCCTTGTTTAAGAATGGTGACGTTATCGATCCAAACAATCACAGGGGCATTTCACTGTGTGATACGAGCAGTAAAATTTACAGCACAGTCATTAATAGCAGACTACAGGGATGGTTAAAAGAACATAGTCTGACTGGTGAACATCAAGCAGGATTTTAAAAAGGTTATTCAACAGTTGATCATATGTTTACATCGTTAACACTCGTACAAAAAGAGTTTTGTTTTAATCGTAAAGTGTATGTAGCCTTCATTGGTTTTGAAAAGGCTTTCGATTCTGTCGAAAGAAATTTATTATGACCCATCATATTGAAAAATGGCATCAAAGGCAATATATTTAGGTGTATTCGTAGCATACACCAGAATTAGATGTGGAAGTAGTGTAACAGATCTTATCAACTGCACCCGTGGAGTAAAGCAAGGAGACGCCTGCAGCCCTGTCTTGTTGAATGAACTAGCATTAGATGTAATATGGGAAGCGAGACATGGTGTAATGTTTACGTCTGACTATTTTGAATTATTCGTATTACTTTTGGCTGATGATATAGCCTTACTTTCGGAGACTGTCACTGGTTTACAAACGCAGATTAACAGTCTTCAACGTGCAGCTGCTGCTTTGCAGCTAAAGGTCAATATGGATAAAAGCAACATAGTGGTTTTCAGAAAAAAAAAAGGGGGGGGGGGGGGGGGTATTTAGCTGCCAGAGAAAGGTGGACCTATATCGGGATTGTTATGTCTGTGGTGAATGTTTACAAATACTTAAGAATTTATTTTTCAACAAATATATGTTTTCTTGCTGCATGTCGTGATCTCGGTAGCAGAGCAAAAAACGCATTGCTGTGCATTTTACAAAAGTTATTTAAGCTGAAGTGTTATTCTCACTCTTCCTTTTTTTCAAGTTATTTGACTCAAGTTCAATCTGTTGTTCAGTATGGTGCAGAGTTATGGGGTCTCGACAATGTAGAATTCTATTGAGAAAAAGGTGCATTTGTTTGCTGTTAAGAGATTCTTAGGCGTAGAAATGAAAACACCTAATGACATGGCGTATGGAGAAACAAATAGATATCCTATTTACATAAACTCAGCTGTAAAGTGTGTCAAGTATTGGCTAAAGCTGATGAGAACGGACGAATGTAAATTACCGTTTAAGGCCTATAGAATGTTTTGTGATTTAGATTTGCGTGACAAGAAAAACTGGGCCTCAAATATTCGTTGTAAACTGTATATGTTTGGATTCAGTTATGTATGGCTCAATCAAGGAGTAGAAGGGATAAGCGAGTTTCTGGAAACGTTTAGCGAAAGGTTGATTTTAAACAGATGGCAAGATTGGAATTACGATATTAATAACAGTGATAGGTTTAACGTTTAAAGAACCTTCTGGTACTATCCCTGATGTTAAACCATATTTCTTACTCAATTTAGACAGACATTTAAGGTATGTATCGATAAGATTTAGGCTCGGCATTTCTGAAATCGCAGTACACCGTAATCCTTATAGACAACACAGTGAAGGTGACTTACTATGTCCACTTTGTCAAAGAGAGAAAGAAAAGAGGTATATTTTGTTTTATGTTGTCATATTCTGTGCGACTTAAGAGCACCATACTTATCATTGAAATATTACAAAGTACCAAATCAGTTGAATAAAACGTTTCTTATGGCATGTACACATGAAAAAAAAAAAAACGGTCAGAAACACACACACACACACACACACACACACACACACACACACACACACACAGAGTGAGAGAGAGAGAGAGAGAGAGAGAGAGAGAGAGAGAGAGAGAGAGAGAGAGAGAGAGAGAGAGAGAGACGTTATTTGAATATTTCAGAAACTGGGTAGCCGGATCTTGTAATACAAGAATTAATGTGTGACCCGATTATATTATCAGTGATTTGATTACACAAACGTTCCCACACCGTGTAAGCTTTCTTACACTCCAAGTCGACATGCACGTTTTCGTTTCCAGCATCGCATTTTCATTGTCTAATCGGTGGAATACTCTTTAGATCGACAGGTCATTTGATCCCAAGAATTCGTATACATGGATCCTAAACAGTTCTCCAAAACGCAGATTGCTGTGTTTTCGGATGCTGCCAAGTTAATGACTGATCTTTCATAACTGGATATTAAACCCGAGATTTGGGCACATTTAAGGTATTCTAAGATTTCTAAGTTCGCTGACAAGGAAACCATCTATTCATTTTGGGGTACCTGAGGCAGAGCGAGAGACTCAAGGTACTCTCTCTCTCTCTCTCTCTCTCTCTCTCTCTCTCTCTCTCTCTCTCTCTCTCAATAGTCTTTGATCTCTTATGAAAGGGTACATGAACTACACAATAACAGAAACAATCTTGTAAATGACTCTTTACACTTTCACTTCGAATGACTTATCTGTTAGTCAAAAACATTCGATTAGGCTCAATATTGAACAAGTATTGTCTGCACATGGCATTCCACACATTTTTCTGCAGGTTTCCTGTTATTCAAGCTTTCCATAAGGTCTGTCTGTCTGTCTGTCTGTCTGTCTGTCTGTCTGTCTGTCTTCTCTCTCTCTCTCTCTCTCTCTCTAGCTCTCTCTCTCTCTCCTCTATGTGTGTGTGTGTGTGTGTGTGTGTGTGTGTGTGTGTGTGTGTGTGTGTGTGTGTGAGGGGCAGAGAGAGAGAGTGTGTGTGTGTGTGTGTATGTGTGTGTGAGTGTGCGTGAGAGGAGAGAGAGAGAGAGAGAGAGAGAGAGAGAGAGAGAGAGAGAGAGTGTGTGTGTGTGTGTGTGTGTGTGTGTGTGTGTGTGTGTGTGGCGCGCGCGCGTTATTTTGGAGTGTGAGAGAGAACATGTCTGTGTGCGTGCCTATATGTGTATGTAGGCGCACAGAGTTGTGTTCATGCACGCATATGTACATGCGTGCTCTCACACACGTTGGCATATAATTATAGTGTGCACGCAAACACCTTCAAATTCTGTGAGGGCAGAATTTGTATGGGCGTGTGGACGATTATGCACTATAACAAATGGTACCATTAACATAAATCAAAATGATAGTAATCAGGAAATCGAATAACAATATTTTATCAAATAAAATGGAATGTTTAGAAATGAAGAAGAAGAAGTAAACAATTGAACGAACGCCTAAAAATCAAAGAGAAAAACTTCCACAGGTACAAACCTATACACTATCCCACTATTCTATTTTCACCACAGAACTGGTAGCCATTCTCATGGCTCTGCGATACATTGTTAATCTTCCTATGGTTATATTTCCAGTACTTTTTTGTGTTGACTCTAAGTCTGTCTTATTTACACTGAAATCCATGAAGTCTAGAGACAGATGTGACTTAGTAATTGAAATTAATCATCTCATACATTTTCTAATTCAAAAGGGTTCCAGAGTAACATTTGCTTGGGTTCCATCAGATTGTGGTATTTATGGAAATGAATGAGCAGACATAGTAGCTAGAGAGGTACAGGACAAAGAATTCGTTGTGAAAACGTTCATATTCCTTTGTCTGTAAAGGAATGCTATAATCTTTTAGAAAAAGACACCAAAGCTCGTGTGCGTTATAATGTAAATCAGCACACCTCTTACAGCATGTCTTTGTTGAATGTTTTTCCCAGGGAAATTTCCAGTTTGTGTTTTAGACTTAAACATAAATTCATTAAAATGTAAATATGTTGATACTGCAAAATGCATATGTGGGGAAAAACTTTTGACATTTCATGTACTATTTAATTGTCCCATTATGCGGCAGTACCTACCCAATTTTCAATTATCAAATAATCCTACAATTGATGATTTTAAGACTCTAACTTCAAATAATTCATTTTTGGCTAATGTATCAAAATATTTACTTCACAGTCCT
>CM065722.1:33977378-34039056 GCA_033310375.1 Conus canariensis | reverse complement strand
GCAGGTTGAGTAACATTAACAGTGACTATTCCACCCCATTAGTCACAAACTCCATGGTCATGACAGATGACAGCAGGTTAAGTAGCAGTATACTTACCTGTTGCACCCCACTAGTCACCAGCTTGGTGTTTTGAACTCTCTGGATGTAAGAAAGGCATGACCAAATGTATAAGTCAACTTGAAACTGTGCAGACACATAAGTGAAAAATTGAGGACATTTTTAAGTTTAAAAAACTGAATGGGTCCCATTTGGAATTGTTGGGCTGTTAAGGTTAGGGCACACTTGGGAACCCAAAATATTGTGACAACCAGTACATGTGCATAACAATAACATCTTTGTACTGCATAAAGATTGTGTTGTGGGCATCAAGAACAGTTCATGAGAATTGTCTCACTGTCCATACTTCCTGCGAAGCGCAAGGAAAAGGCTTCTCACATGGTCTTGCGCACTTTGTGGTGAGGGTATCAGGAAGATTTATACTATTATAGTGTGCTGAATACTATAGACTCACTGCATTACATTTACAGTGCTTGCCACCGCTCCAGTCCCACGCTATGGTTTAAAAGATTTTTCCACTTCTAATCTATGAATAAAACTTAATTCAGCCTCAGGTTTTGGAGCTTCCAGCATCAGATTTGCTAAATAAATTTATGCAGTCTGCAAGAACATCACGAGTGAGAGTCCTCCATCAGTCCATGGCTCTTAAAAAACTTCATCTCTGAGTGCTTCTAACTCGAAAACATATTTGTTATAATCCAGATTTAGAACTATTTGTAAAACCGTCAAAGTTAAATCAAACACATGTATACACATTACATAGTCATATGCACACACACACACACACACACACACAACACACAACACACACGTACATGCGTGCACGCACACACGCAGCACGCACGCACGCACACTCTCTCTCTCTCAAACACTCTACATCTTGATCAGTGTTTTAGTTTTAGAGCATGTAGAATTGGAGGGAGAGTACCCTTTAAAGATGAAATCAGTCAAAAGAAGTCACGTAGATGCCTCCTTGAAAAGGATAAGAATATGTGCTTCTCTGATGTAATGACAGTTGGTTGAAAATTAGTGATTGAGGGTCGGCACAAATCACAGATAGAGTCAACAGATGAGACATCGAGAGGCTTAGTCATTTGAATTAAGTTGCATCGTCATCAAAAATATTATAATACAAGGCAGAAAGTTTGAGTGAATCACTGAATCTCTTCAATGATCAAGGAAAAATCAATGCTTCACATTTTGACTTTTAGGGGTATGTGTGTGTACATATATATTGCCTTGGGTGTGTGGGGTGGGTGGGGGCGGGGCCTTGTGCTGCCTAATTCAACACTTGCTTCAAAAGGGCTTTCTGTGCATGCAGCATGTGCAGTGATAATTATTTCCAAAAATTTGGGGGTCAGACTCGGTGTGAAAAATTTTCAGGGGGTCACAAAAGTATTTAGGGGGTCACACTTTATAACTAGTATTTAGGGGGTCACACTTTAGAACTAATATAAGTGCAAAAAAATGTACTGAGAAACACACACACACACAACACACACACCACACACACACACACACACACACACACACACACACAGAGGGTCACAAAAGTATTTAGGGGGTCATTCTTTATAACTAATGTAAGTGCAAAAAATGTACTGAGAACACACACACACACGCACACACACACACACACACACACACACACACACACACACACACACACAACACACACACACACATCCTGTGACTGGCTTCCACATTTATACACAAAGAAAGAGACAGAAATAGATAAGAAAGGAGGTACTGATAGCAAAGTTAATGAAACACCCTAGATTATGCTGAAATTTATTTATTCTGATTCGTGTTCCAATGTCATGAAAGTGTTATCAACTAAAATGTGAATATATGTAGTCTCATTATTTTAACTGAGAAACTTGATGTATGTGGGAGGTCCTCTTTGATTATCATCACAGAATTTCCACTATGTGCGCCATTTCCACCAGTGTTTAACTAAGTATTTTACTGCTTCACCATATTCCACGTGTCATGCTATGATCCTCGGATGCCCGGTGAGAAACAAGAAGCGAGTGGGGAATATTCGTGGAACCTTTCACAAAGCTATGAAGATTGGCCACTTTTGCACTGCGCGCAACACATTTGTGCGCCATTTTAATTGTCTGAACTGGTCATGTTGCATAGATCACTAAAATTCTGTTTCTTTTGCGGGATTATGACCCGCGAGCCACAGCTCAAAGCCGAATTTTATAGGGCTCTTCATGCTTTTCATGCTCTGCCGAATCACGTGATCTTGTGGTCCAATCAAAGATTGGGTAATCTGTTTTGACGACTCTTGTTGGTTTTCAGTAGAGAAGAGTTCTCAAGTTCATCGATTCAGAACGCTCTGAAACATCAAGGAAAGTTACGTTTTTACTGACTTCGATCGTGGCGGATCAGACGAAAGCGCTATTGGGTGATGCGCTGCTCGGAGTTGTAATGCGTACAGGAGAAAATCCATGTGACATGGTAGATAAATTCTGGTGCGTTTTAGTGACACATTGGCCTGATTTCCGGTGTGTCAGATAGGAATTTCATGCGTCGGTGATGCACATTTGTGCGTAAGAATTGTTGTTGATGAGCTGCTGGTAAGAGGCAGGGTCATAAACGAGTTACTGTGACCAAAGAGGCCAGAGCTTCTTCAGATGTCTCATCTATGACGTTTTTACATCAGCATGATGCAGTTAATTTATACTGTATAGAATCCTTTCGATCATCACCATCAGGCAAGTTCTGTGATGGAAAATGCAGTTTCATTGTAAAATGTCAAGTGAACTGGATTATGATTATCAATTCTCTGATGATTCTTTTTTCTGTTGCTTGTGATACAGTAGACAGGTTAAGGTTGAGAGTATTACAAGGTTGGGATTTTTGCAGACTTTTTTTTTAGACAAGCTACAAGCTTTGGTTGATTAAAGTATGAAGTAATAATGTCAGTTGGTCATGAGGAACCATTTATGTATTTATCATTATTCATAGTTCTTCTAATCTCTAGTTATTTTGATCATGTACTGTCAACACAGAACATGCCTGAACGGATGTGGAAAATATGGTACATGGAAGTAGGAAAAGAAGAAAAAGGAAAAGATTTTTCATGTACCCGTGTGTAATGGTCAGTAGCATTTGTTCAGCTACAAAGAAATTGCACATAATTGAGAAGCATAGCCCAAGTCATCTGCAAACCTTTTACCTTCATAGCTCATTGGTCACATTGCAGACAGCTGAATGACCTTATAAAATAGTAGCTGCTATGGTGCACTGGTTAGCAACAGGAGTTGCTGATAATGATAAGGGTTCCAGTTCACTGTGAACTGTGGGGCATAATTTGTGGACAATTTCTGCCAGGTCAGTTCTAGCTGTACCCAGCTCTAATGGAAAATTGAAACCAGACACTGACACAGCTAAGTATTGATTATGTTATTGCCTGGGGCTCAAAATACTCAACTGTCTGATCATTTGCAACTTGTACTTAATTGTCTGGTGGACAGATGGACTCCATTTGTCCATTGGAGAACTGATTTTGACTAAGTTGGTGACGGTGACATGTCTTTATTTGCATTTGGTCCTTTGTACCAGTAGTATGAATTTGCTGGATGTTTATTTTGGACAAGGTTTTATAAAAGGTTTATTATGATGCTGCAATCCTAGTGTTACTAATAGGAAGTTTTCATACTTCATGTCTGAGTATATCATGAATGCCAGTACATAGTTTTGAAAAAGAAAAAGAAATTAAGCGATGGCCTTGACTCTGGCTGGTCTGTGAT
This sequence comes from Conus canariensis, assembly GCA_033310375.1. Lineage (NCBI taxonomy): Eukaryota > Metazoa > Mollusca > Gastropoda > Neogastropoda > Conidae > Conus > Conus canariensis. Next base: position 34,035,234 of record CM065722.1, on the reverse strand, counting down.
GTTAGTTGAAGTGTGGGAATGTGAAAAGGAGCCTAATATTTACTAAGAGTGCATGATGTGTATCGCTATACAAGATTGTGTTGAAGCAAGTTGAATGACCAAAATGTGAAGTTTGTGAAACTTGTTTTTATCAGTGTCAGTGTGGCCACACCATGTGCTTCCAATAGATCTGGAAAAGGGCAGAATTATAAATGTCTTGCATCCCATGAAAAGTGTGACTTAGCAGTCAGTTCCAGTGAACACTAGTGACATTTCCGTCCGCTTTTCATACCCACCCTTTACTGGAACCACAGCAGAATACTGTCTTGCTGAAGTGTGTACCATTTATGTAAAACATAATATATATGCTTGGTCAAAGCAGAAATGATAGATAGAGTTTTTTTGTTTTTTTTTGAGGTAGCAGATGATGAAAGCACTGCATGAAAGACAATTTCTTCCCCCCCCCCCCCCCTTTTTTTTTTTTTTTTCTTGTATGTTTGCTTTTTTATGGTTACAATAATTAGTTTTCTATTTATCATGGTCAAACAGTTACGAAAGTCATCTTCAGCTTTCAGTGATGAAAAGTTTCTCACATTCTGTGTACTGGGACAGTCCAGAGCAGAAAAGTTGACTAGACACACCAGTTTTCAGGAGAGCGCTCATATTGTTACATGAACCAACAACAAATTTCAGGTACACAGGCTAATGTTGGATCAGAACTCTTAGAACGGACACTGATGAATACCTTTGAAGAGTTCACTGATTGAACAGCAGTACAGTGCAGTGTCTCTCTCTGCTGGTAGGCTTCCCCATGATGGCCTGCTGTTCATTATTTCCTGTGAACACAGGCTGCCTCATGGTGGCCTTATGTTTATTACTTGCTGTGGACTGTCAGTACTGAGGCTGCCATTGTATACATTTCTGGGGATGTTGCTGTGTGTGATGCAGCAGAAATGAGCAGCTTGTGAGTAATGACTCACATACATGTACACTGATTGTGAGAGTGCATTATGATGAGACAGCAAAAGGAAAAAAACAGACTCTGTGTGATAGGATGCATTGACGACGTATACAAATGGTTTTCAGAGTACTTGTTAAAACAAAGCAGTTCCTTTTATACTCTGCTTTTTTTTCTTTTTTAATATTGCAAAACCTTTTTTTGTTGTTACATATTTGTTTCTATGTATGAGTGACTGTCGTTGATTTTTTTCTATCATGAAAAGGTATACAGGTCCTCAAGTATTGCATTGTGAAATGTGTATGACAGTGTACTTTCAATAATTTCATGCTTTTATTTGTGTACACACTTGAAGAAAAGAATGTATGTGTTAAAAAGGAAAATAATTCAGTTGAAAGGGTATAGCACAAAAAAACCCACAAAAAAGTTCCCTAGAATAATGAACAAATATTTACATAACTTGATTGCATAACTGTTCTCAGAAATGTGGTACATCTAAAAACGATTGCAATTAAATGTTATATTTATATTATGTATCTGGTGAATAATTGATTCACTACTGGAATGAAGGGGTAATTCTTATCCTCCTTATAGTGACACTTGTGCATTTTAATCATGCACATATGTTTGCTAGCATATACCTGCTAATGTGTGCGCGCGCGCGCACACACACACACACACACACACACACTGATAAGACCTATAAATAGTACAATTTTTTTTTTCTTTTTGAAATACTGAGATTTCATGTTGATTTATGGTTGACATCTTTTGCAGAATGAACTTGGAATCAAATCGGCTTCATATAAAGCATTGAAGAAAACATCAGAACTGCAAAAGAAGATAGGTGAGTTCTTCAGTTTCTTGGAAGCAGTAAGTACTGCAAGTTTCCAAGATAATTTTGTTTCTCCATAATGAATAATGATCAGATTTTTTTTCAGTTGTAAGTTTTGTTTAAAAAAAACAAAAAACAAATGTGTGTAGAAATGAAGACAGTAAGTTCAATGACAGAAATTCTGATTTGATGCAGCACAAAGTATGTAAAGTGGTCAGTAAATACATTTTTGTAGCAGTCCCTTAAAATTGGTACAGCAGGGAATCTCAAAACTGAAAATTCACCAGATGTAACATAAAAGATAAGCTTGGTGGAAAATCTCCAAGACTGTGTTTTGATGACAGATTTATACTTGGAGTGAGAGAGTTGGAGAAGGCGATGGAGAGGGAAGGGGAGTAGCACTAGCAGGGTCAGGTGCCAAGCATTGAGATGTGCCAATGTCTGGAACTGGGACTGGATGACAATCACATCTAGTTAGGCACCTGAATGTGGTAAAGGTCTCGGGGGGGGGGGGGGGGGGGGGGGGGGGATTATGTTCCACTGAATCGGTAAGGTTCCAGTGAAACATCATGGGTAAGTCTGCAACTTCATAGCTAAAGGAGAGCAGAAACATGTCACAATCCTTCCACCAAACTGATACAGCAGCAGCATGTGCTAAAAGTTTTTCATAATCACAGTACTTCAAAAAGCTTCGGGCCTGTGACAAATAAAAATCTGCTATGAGGGAAATTTTCATAGCTGTGCACACAAAGTGCATGCGCACACACATACACACAATATGACTCTTTCTGTTTGCCAGTCTGTCTTAACTTTTTTGCATGTTTCATATTCTTTGTTTATAGGCTGTGAACCCCAGATGGGCAAGGTCTAGATAAGCATTTTGGTGCTTACAAAGATCTATGACTACATAACATTGTATTGTCTTGTCTCTCTCCTATTGTCTCTATGTGTCTCTGTCTCTCTGTCTTCCATGCCTGCCTCCCTCTCTGTGTCATTTTCTGTCATTCCACATCTCTCTGTCCACTCATGAATAGGTACATCGGTGCACACACACACACGCACACACACACACACGCATGCACGCACGCATGCACGCACGCACATACAAGCACATACACTCACACAAAAATACATTTTGCTGCCAGTCATTGAGTTAAGAAATGAACATCAAACCAACCAAAAAACAGAAAAAAGATGCCATATATAGGACATAAATCTGACCGTGTAAATCTTGGGGAAACAAGATAGGATGGAGATTTAAATTAATTTGAAAATTAAATTGAGAGCTAAGTGGTGTGATGGACCTTTTATGTATGACTTGCATTGTGCTGAGTCAGATTTAGATGTCTGAGAGAGAGGTAGGGGATGAGAAGCAAGAATGTGTATGTCTGTGCTTGTATTTTGATAGTGTGATGATGGTGAGTACGATACATTTGGTGTGTGTGAGTGTGTGTGTGTGTGTGTGTGTGTGTGTGTGTGTGTGTGTGTGTGTGTGTGTATGCATGGGCATATGTGTACATATGTGCATGCATTTCAGTGCAAGTGTGAATCATTGTATGCGTCGTTTATTATGGATGTATGTTCATATTTTCTTCCAGAAAGACAAAGAGACTTGGCAAGGAAAGCAAAACCTGTCGATCAGCAGCCAAAGAAAGGGACTCTGTTGTCTAGAACAAGGTAAGAAATGAAAACTTGATGATTATAAGCAGTCTGAATCAAACTTTGGTTGCGATGACTAGTATGACCATGAGTGTGATTGTACGTGGTTATCTGTCAGAAATACTTGATTCTAGGTTCAATTCTATGCTTATGATCTGTAAGTTATTCGTTGTTAATGTGCGCTGGTCAGCATTGTGAATTATGGGCTGGGAGGTCTTGGGTTTGAGTCCCATGAGAGGCCTACCGTAAAGTTCGGACTATAAGCCGCGACTTTTTTCCCCATCTTTAAACCCTGCGGCTTAAACAACGATGCGGCTTATTTGCGGATTTTGCCGATTTCAGAAGCATCACACCCTCGTCTGTTCTTAGCTTCTCTGTAACTCACCATATTGTGTTTACTGTTCATGAATTTTTATGATGCTTTTAACTACGATTTTCTCTGTAATCGTGTAATGGAATCAGTAACCCATTCAGAAATACAGGAATCGACATAAGTAAAGCCCATTACTGATATCTTTTTTCATCAGTTTGTCTTCTACAAAAATAGGATCGCTTCGAACGGTGCAATGTGTGGGCCGTTTCCGACCTGTTTAATCTTGACTAACACTAGCTGAATTACGAACAAAATAACTAAGCATTGGCACGGTATTAAGCGAAATAAAACAATCGAATCGTTTCATTAAAGTTCTGGTTTGTTATTATATGCGTTATCTTACCAAGTGCGTCTTGCAGTTCAAAAACGATTAGCGCATTCGACTCAGTCATTGTCAGACCTTGGCTTTGATCCGCCATTGTTGAAATCGTGGACAGGGAGTGAAGGTTTGCATTTGATACCTTCGCTTTGATTGGCCTGCGCTTTCGAGTACTTAACCAATCGCTTAGCTTGATACACCAATGAATGCAGGAGAGAACTGCCTTTCTAGTGCATCGTTAATGTGTTTTTTTTCGGTATTTTTTTTAAAGCAATGATGTTGGAAAGACAACACTTGTAAGAAGCCTCATAAAAACTTCGATTCTAATTGATTTAAAACATCGTACTTAAAAAAAAAGAAAAAAAAAAGACTGAAGTAAAGCTGGAAACATGCTCTTGTATTCTGACCTATTTAAACGCCAATGAATGCAATGAAGAGACTACCGTGAATGAAAGACATGTCCCTAAAAGCTTTCGCTATGAGGACGTAAATCTCAACTATTTTCAATGAACACATTGTATGTGTTGATTTTCGAATGCTCGGCCAGCTGCCGCCTGCGGCACATCAGACTGTGCGGCTTATAAACCAGTGCGGCTTATTTGTGAAAAAAGTTCAGATTTTAAAAAAATTTAGTGGGTGCGGCTTATATACAGGTGCGCTCAATAGACCGAACTTTACGGTATATTTGTCAGATTATTGTTTGTTTTTCTTCTTTGCTCAGGCTGTCTTTTGCCAAGAGTTGCCGAGTTTGCTATGGATTCAGATTGGAAAAATGGGCCCACTGAGCTGGATATCATTCCTTTAATCCCGTCAGTGCCATGTTTTGTTTTGGTTGGTTCCCCTTATTTGCCAAGCTGTTTTTGGCTGTGGAGGGTAATAATTAAAAATTTCTAGCATGGAAACTATTGCAAGAAAGTTTTCATAACCCATACTTTTCTGAAAGGAAAATGAACAAACTATTCATTTATGACAGTTTTATGTTTATGTAACATGTTGATTTGTAATAAATCTACTATAAATGTGAGATAAATAAATTTTTCTTACTGTCAGATCATATGTTATAAAGAGTTAACAAAAACAGAAGAATAAAATCAGAAAGTAAATAGGAAAGCAAAATAAATGTTTGTTTACCTTTATGGAAACAGTAGTCCCGAATTGTAATCCGAAATTTCAGAATTGTACACACATTCAGTCTAGAATTCACACAGGCAGTTTTGTTGCACATTGCAGTCTGCACAGCAATACTGTCTTTCTAGATTCTGAAATTATTAAAGCACTGATTTGAAAAACAAACCAACCCTGATGAGATGAAATGTAAAGCACATAAAAATGTGTTATATACAAAACTGAAGTATATTTGTTACGATATTTGTTTATTTGTGCACTGCAGTATTGGTAGTGCTTGGTGGTGTGGTACACTCAGAAGCATGGGTTTGGACACAGGGCGGGGTGAGATAGACATTGTGCACACTCATATACAGTCTCCTTCCACTTCACCCTCTCCCATGTTGCTGCACATAGACCTCTTCCTCTCCTGTCACCTGTGACAGAAAAATATACATGTTATGTGCACCAGTCACAACCCACATCAACACCAACACCAACAAACACACACACACACACACACACACACACACACACACACACACACACACACACACACACACACACTCTCTCTCACTCACTCACTCACTCACTCACCCACTCTCAAACACACAACACAGTCATGCATCACGATCACAATAATGCCTTCTCTCTCTTGCACTGCCATGTACCCCTCTGCCAAGCCCATGCTCCCCCCCCCCCCCCCCCCCCGCCCCCCTGTCACTCACTTCTTCATACACGCCCAACACAGAAACCAGCAAAGAAAGAGCACAGTTGCAGTGAAGTGGGAAAAGTACTCCTTCCTAGCCTGGCAGCTCCAACCAGTCCCTGATTTGGCATCATCTCTGCCACATGCTCTAAAGGCAAGCTCACTGACCCACTCACCAGGCTCCCCTCCAAACCTCCTCTGTGGCTTATCAACCAACTAACTATGGCTGAGGTCAAATGTGGGTCGGCCACAGAGCTCTTAACTCTGCTGTCTCCTCTCAGCTTATTTGCTCTCTTACAAGTGATATGATCTAGCTCTACAACATTACTTAACTCTGCTCTCTCCTCTCAGCTTGTTTGCTCTCTTACAATACAAGTGATATCTAGCTCTACAACATTACTACCACCACCCTGCAAATCGCCAGTCTGACCTTTGTCATCTTCATGGAGTGAATCTTCTGACTAGGCTTTGCCGCACCAAGCACTGTAGTCAAATCTTTTATTCTAGATGATGATCATGTTTGGCAAGTATGGCTGCGCTGTGTTCAACGTGTATATATACGTCCTCGGCACTGAAGAGGTAAATATACACATGTTAGAGAACACATTGGGCAAGTTTCCTGACCAGCCCTGCCGGTATCCTTTATCTCTCAGGCCTGGTTAATGCCAGGATATGTATGATAAAAATGAAGTGAAGCAGCCCTCTCATGTAATCTCAACCCCAGCCAAGCTCCATTGAATTATCCTAATCCTGATCATTGAACCATCAGTTGAAAATTTAAAAAGTTCCAAACTAAGCGAGTCATTATGTCCTGCTTATATGTGGTGACTCAGCTTTCAGTTTCTTCTCCACATTGATATGGGTGGGGATGATGTATGGCAGTTCTTCAGCATCAGTAGAATATACTCGCACACATATTTTTGATAGAGGAAGGTATTTATGTAATGTAATTTGGATTCAGTTTGATCACTATGTCATTATGGTTTTTAGCTGTTGTTGTTCAGGGAGTGGGCTTTTGTGTGTATACTGTTGTATTCAGTGTCAAATGAGTAATTTTGTGTATTTTTATTTATGGGATTTTGTCAGTATTTCTGTGTTTTGTGAGTTGAATAAAAAGAAAAAAAAATGTTTGAAATCCTTTTTACTTAGTAGTTGTTTTAATGCAGAATCCAGTGTAAAAGCCAAAATTAACATAACATGAAATAAGAATGGCAAGAAAGACATTTACAAGTATGGACAGATTGAAAGAAAGGAAAAGCAACTGAACTCTGTCACTCTAGTTGGTACCTATCTTGATAGAGCATTGTGATGCTAAAACAAGGGAGGTAAGAGGAAAGTACCATAAGTTCCATTTCACTCAGGCACAGACCCAATTAGCCTTGTTTAATGATTGTGTTTTGTCATGCTTTGTATGGTTTCTTAATGGCTTCATGATCACAGTGAATTCTCTGTGCAACACAAAATTTTCGTTCTTTCACATTGTTTTTTATCCAGCAATTTTTACATGTGTGTTATTCATTTTCAGTAATATGCCTCCACTTGCCTGTGATATGACATTCTGGTTTTATTTGTTTCTGGAAAAAAAAAAAGAAATCAGTTCTATTATCTGGCTATTGTCAGTGTGCGATTCCAACCTATCATATATATATATGCTGTGTCTGTTACAGATTACCTGTTCCTCCCGTGGGAGTGAACCGAGCAACAGAAAAAGAATTTACCCCTGTGTTACCTGACCAGTGCCAGCCTCTGGTGACAATCGTATCAGATGACAGGTAATGTAGACTGCAGGATGTAGTAGTGTAAATATTTATTATACAGAGCTGCAAATGAATACTCTTCTTGCTGCTATGGAGCAGTGTCTCAGTGATAATCATTTCCTGAAAATTAGAGGATCAGACTTGGTGCGGAAAACATGTTTCCAAATTTTTAGGGGTCACAAAAAATATTAGGGGGTCACACTTTATAACTGCTTGTAAATGTACTGAAAACCGCAACACACACACACACACACACACACACACACACACACACACACACACACACACTCACCACACACTCTCTCTCTCTCTTTCTCTCTCTCTCTCTCTCACATCACATGCACGCATGCATGCAGGCACATGCACGCGCACACGCACACACACACACACACACACACACACACACCACCTATGCGTTCTGACTTGCTCACACACATAAATGCACAGAGAAGGAATGAGATAGAAGTGGATAAGAGATGCTAATAACAAAGTTAATAAAACACCCCAGATTATGCTAAACATTGTTCATTTATATCCGTGTTCCAATGTTAATAAAGTGTTAACTAAAGTGACTAAATATGACCACCAAGTACTATCAGGATTTTTACAGTGAAACTTGATAATGATATATGGGATGTCCTCTGCGGTTATCATCACAGAATTTTAACAATGCAAGCCATTTCTGTCTGTGCTGAAACATTTTATTACTTAACGACATTCCAGTTGCCTTGCAATGATCGTCAGAAGAGGTGAGAGATGAATATTTGTGGAACCTTTGACGGAACTGTGTGGGTTTGCCACTATCGCACTGTGTGGCACACATTCCTATGTCCATAACATAGCCGTATTAATTATCCAAACCGTTTGTGTTGCCTAGTTGCGTAATTTTTCTTCCATTCACTGGATTATCACCCACAAGCCACTGATGGACTGTCGATTTTGATTCTGAAAAGCTGAATTTCATACGGTTTTCCATGTTGTTCACGCTTGCCCGAATCATGTGATCTTGTGGACCAATCATAGATTGGGTTGTCTGATTTGATGACTCTTGTTAATTCTAAAACATCAAGGAAAGTTCTTATCGACTTTGATTGTGGTGGATCGGCCAAAAATGCTTTTATGTGACGCACTGCTCGGTGTTGTTATGCCTGCTGGAGAAAATCATATCGCGGTAAATTTTGGTACGTTTTTGTGACGCACTGGACTGAATTCGAATACGTCAGATGGGAATTTGATGCATCAGAGACGCATGTTTGTGCGTAAGAATTATCACTGTGTCTTCAGAATTGGGTATACTTTATTATTTGGTCAACAGGGTATTGCTGACAGCCCTCCTGAATTTTTCTGGAATCTTGCTGTTTAGAAGATTTCCCCCAAAACCTGAATTTATGGAAAAAAATTCCAGAATATCGAAATTTTGTTCCAAATTTGAAGGGTCATTTTTCAATAGGAATCATAAGGTATTGCAGAATAAAGCCTGTTTATGTGGATGTTGGCAATCTCAAGTGTAGAAAATGCATTTTCTTTGTAACCCCCACATTTGTCGTCTGAAACATCAAGGGGCTAGAAATGCTTCCAGTCAAAAAGTAAACTGCCCTTTTCCCACTACCCATGCCCTCTTCATCTCCTGGTTCCTGTATTTTGACTTCAGAAGGTTGGCAGCTTTGACAAGGCATTGTGAATTTTCAGGGTATTTTTGTTTTTACATTTTATTTAGGTAAGAGGTGGTTTTCTTCATTTCTAAACCTGTTAGAAATTTATTCATAATGGCTCAGAGATACTTATGATTACTGATGCAGCTTGTTTCTCTTGTGCGTTAAATGTCACATTGTACTTTTCATTGGTGTTATTACATGCATGGATTATCAGTCGGTAATCTGATGTTTACTGATGCATACATTTGTTTGTGTGATCCAGACCCTATGTCTGTGGTTTTCACTGATGCATCAGTTTTGCACATGGTATGGATCTATGCATTTGTGATCAAGACCTGATGTGCATTCAGGGTGTCCTGAGCTGTTTAGTCTATTCAGCAATGTACCCTTTGGAGATACCTGTTGAACCAAAGCAGATTTGATAGTACTTGAGGCTTTCATGATAAGGTAATATACTAATAAGGTCAGACTTAGGAAAATTGGCTTGTATTCCAAAACCAGAATACAAATAAACGTCCAGAATACCAGCTGCTGGGGTAGAGTGGTTAGTGTGGCAGACTTCCAGCTGTGAGGTTATGGGTTCAATACCCATCAAAACTTTTTTTTATAGTGTGTGTGTGTGTGTGTGTGTGTGTGTGTGTGTGTGTGTGTGTGTTAAACTAAAATAACGTTTTAGGAAGTCCTTAAAAATATTTCTAACCACATGCAGTGTTTCTGTGTCATTATTCTCCCTGTCCTTTTTCCGTCATGTAACTGCAGTATGAATATTCCAAAACTTCATTCAGCCCAGATGTATATCTCTGTGTGGGTTTTCTTCACATTTCACTCTTTGCAAAGTTTTATATGAGTTTGCCAGTGGCAAAGTCATAGTTTGATTTTTAGCATTGTGTAATGTGTTGCCAATCAAAATACAAAATATTCAGTGTGGCATTATTGTTGAAAGGTTGTTGATATTGTTGACCCACACAGAGATACACAGCGTGAGTTGGATGTGAACGTTTCGATATATTTTGATTCTGTTAACAGTGAAGATGACGAGTTTGATCTGCCACGATTACCTCGGGCTGCACAAAAGGAGATCACAGAACAGCTAATCAAAGATGGCTACAACCTTGACCTTGAACCTGATGATGAGGACCTTGACCTTATACCCCCACGACCTTTAAACGAGCGCTGTTCCTGCTGCCAACTGCACAGTAACTGTCTGGTTCAGTAGATTTGCCTTAGTTTGGGAGAAGCAAAAGTGTTGTTTGTGTGGATGAACGCAGATATGCCTTAGCTGGAATTTGTGAAGAGAAAAGTAGAATTCCTTTTTTTTCTTTTTTCCTTTTCAGTTACCAGTGCGAACTTTTTCCTTTTAATGTAAGAATACATGATTGATGTTGTGATGGTAAAAGGAACGCTTCATTATTTTACATTTGTTGTATCTGGCAATGAGGAGGATCTGTTTGCTTTTAAAGGGTTTAGATCTGAATTGAGGGTTAAGATCTGAATGCTTTATAGGACTATTAAAGTACGATATTGTGTTAAATGTCATACAAGGGATGTTATGAGTTTACAACTGGTCTTTGGTAAAGAAAACTTCAGAGATAAGTGATGAATGGGGTGTATGAAGACGTTATCAGTATTTCCCTCCTCGGCTGTCTTCTGAATTAATTTTAGACAAACACACCCACATGCCATCATACATGAATGACATAAATGGGATTTTTGTTAATCAAAGTCCTGGAACTTGGGAATTTGGAAGCCATAGCTTTGGCTGTCATTTCTTAGGTCCATGTTGATTTGAACAAAGAAAATGTCGAAGCCAAACTACTATTTATGTGCTTGTGACTCAACAGCTGGAAAAGGTATGGTTTTGCGGTAGTGATGATGGTGAATTGTTTCCTTCAACTCAAGACCATGTCACAGGGTCTGCATCGGCTACCAAACTGGTTTCTAGAAATTCCTGCACATGTGAACACTGGATATTAGTTAATCTCAGATGTTTGTGAGAGGGGAGGAAATGATAAGCGAATTTTCAATGTAAGGAGATTCTTTTTGAGCCCTGAGATACTGCAGAGAATTTTCGGACGTTGTAGGAAGATCATTTTGCATGAGAATAATCATGAAGATTTTCACTCTTTATTTTCTTTGACATACTGTGTGAGGACAGAGGTGGTCATTATTTCTGTGACTGGTGATTGACATCTATTTCTTTCCAAAATGATGAAAATCGTTCTTATTTTACAAAAGAAAATTATGCTTCTGTTTTCAAAATTACATGATTTGTTACCAGTACAATAATGAACCATTTTCTTCACGTTTCAGCTATTTTCAAGGTACAGACAAAGGATAGTGTTGTCCAGTTTCCCACCATGGAATGCTTCCAGGCTTTCGGAATTGTCTTATAGCATTCTCTTCACATTGAAGGTTTCAGCTGTTGAGCAATTTTGGTCGGGGTTACGATCTTTCGTTTACTCAGAGTCAAAACAGTTGCCAATGTGAAGGCATATCAAGATGATAAAAGTACAAAAGAAGGAAATGCACACACCCATGCAAACATGGTTTTCTTTGTTTCTTTCTGATGTGTGTGTGTGTGTATTTTTTTTTCTTCTCAGAATTATACTCTCCTTTAGTTCTTCCTGAAACTCTGCGAAAGGTTCTTTTTATAAGGAAATATCAGTTGAAATATGGAGAACGGGAAACATAGATTTGTTGTAGGCATATTTTAGCATCCCCTAAAAACATGAGAGCATGGGAGGGGTCAGTATTTTTGTAGCATGAAGTAAGATGACAGAACATAAATGCTGAAATTAACACATGCTGACTGCTGTTGATTTAGCTTTCATTTAGTGCTCCATCTGGTGAACATCCAGAACTCTCCAGGATAAGTGTTAATGTTGATGGGTAAGTGTGTAATTTCATACCTCTACTGCTCTGTGCCTAACAACATTATTGTGGGGAATGGTTTTGTGTTGGCACAGTCATAACATTATGTTCTGTGCGGTCTTTTTTTCTTTTCTTTTTTTTTTAAAGTAGAGATTCATGAATGAGGGGAATACACATTTTAGCTTAATTGTAAAGCGAAACGCAAATGAATCAAACCATACCTTTCCTCTCGTCATGCTTCCCATTTTTATTAGAGACTTTTGAGGAGGGAATTGAGCAATCTGATGTCTCGCAGTTGATTGTTGAACTTTGTTGTTTTAGTCAAATGTTGGTTATAAATCTGCCAATTTTTTCATTATTTCATGCCATGTATTTATTTGTTTTATGAATCAGCTCTACTGCTGACTACTCTTCATGGAAATAACGTAGTGAACTCAAAACTAAGTTGAGTTTCACAATTCTTTCATATTATCATGCGTATTGCAAATATGCGGGCCATGAATTTTAAGCCCTGAATATGATTTGTAGAATTTTTTATTTTCTTTTCAGCTTTTGGCCATATTGTAAACATCATTTGCCATGAGTGAAGACTGCCTTTTATCTATGTGTAAGTTTGAGTTTCTTGGCTTGACGAGTGACAGTGCTTTTACAGAGTGCAAGTGATTTGAATCGCTGGCAAAAAAAGATCTAAGGTTTAATGCATTAACAAATTTTGTAAAACCTAAAATGGAAAAATGAATCGAGATTGTTGCATGGTTTATCGTTGTTGATCACAGGAATGTATAAACATAATGATAATCAGTATTAATAAATGGTGGGGGAGGAGGGGAATGCCCACAGATTATTCTTTTGACATTACTTCATGTTCATTTCCAGAATTTTTTTTTCTTCAATGTTAATGGATACAGGACTGTTGCTTATAAACAGTCAGTAACCTCCACCTTGCCCTTCTCCCAACAAGTAGCACCTTAAAATTCTCATGTGGCTGTGACCTGTAGACCATAAAATGCAGATGTGCTTTTGTGAACTGAACTTTTGCTCAACCACATGCTTCCCCTCCCAACCCTGTCAATTAGCTTTGCGTTTTTTTCTACCACCCACTACCCCCACTTAAACTCTGCTCAAGCGCCATGTCTTTCTTTGAATTGGGTTCTGGCCCATAGCTGTCAAAGTATACAAAGAAACGCATGAGGTGTTTTAAACAGGATGAGTAACTCGTTTTTCATTCATTAACCAGAGCATTCAAACCACAGTTTTGGGGGGCATGTTAAAGATTGAGTTACTCTTGCAGTTTGCAGTGCATCAGGTGGTTTTAGTTACAAGATGCAATGGAAAGTTTCGTTCATACACTCTTAACTCCTCTAAAGTGACCCAGGAAATTAGGTTGTTTCGATAGGGCAAACACTATCACTTCTCTGAAGTAAACCTGAAAATTTGTTCCAATAGGGGGGAGGGGGGGGGGGGGTTTCTAACACATAGGCTGTGAAAATGCGCAACGTGACAGTTGTGCCCATGCATGGATGAACCATGAGATCTTGTTCAAATCACCCTAACAGTGGTAAGACATATTGCTTACAATGAAGAAAAGTTTTCCAAAGTGTTGATAGATCATAATCAGAAAAAAAGATTAAAAAAAAGGTTAGTGTTTATTGAAAGTTAGGAATGTTTCAACAAAACAGATGTCACTGTTAATTGAAAGTCAGGGAGGTTTCAAATGAAAAGGTTTGACTGTTAGAGAGACGGATTGTGTCATTAATTTTTCTTCATTAACCTTTCCCGTACGTCGCCTAAACCTTTGTGTGCCAAACGTCTCGGGTGTGCCGTAACCCATGCTTCAAAGAAGGAGCAACATTCTGCCGTTCGGTGTGGGTGTACAGCAACCCTTGGTGTCTGAAAAGGAAGTTGACACCTTCCCGTACATTGTGGGTGTGTAGCAACCTTGGATATCAGCATAGGAAGTAGAAGTCTCGCCGTACGCCATGGGTGCACAGTAACCCATGGTTTCTATGAAGGTGCAGTGCCTTCCCGTACGCCATGCGTATGCAGTAACGCATGGTTTATACTAAACACGGACACACTGCGCTACTTCATGGACCATACTGTATTGTCGTGAGTGTAATGTAACCTTGCTTTTCCTGAAGGACCTTTCGGTTGTGGATGTACAGTAAATCATGTGTTCTAAGAAAGAATAGACTTTCCTTACAACATGAGAGGGCAGTAATAGGCGCATACATGGTGAGTGAACGCTCGTGCATGTGCGCATGCACACCCAACTGTTGGTGAAGAAAATGTGGCTTGTCTCCAAGCATGCATGTCCATGAAATCATGCGTTTTCAAGTTTTTGCCACACCAGTGATTTTCACAAAGCTGTGTGATATTTCTAAGTGTTGGTGTTGATTGTGTCATTCTTTTGATCCATCGGAGTATCAGATGGATGTATGTAATGACGTTTACATGTTCGTTTGTTTTCTGTTGTGAATGCACCCGAGCATTTGTGACATGTGCTTATGTATGTGGCAGCGAATGAGATAGAGATGGGGGGGGGGGTTAAACATACACATGCATGCTTCACTGGAAAAAGTAAGGCGGGAAGAGAAAGCTGGAGGAACTGGTAATCAAAGTGCGATTGCCAATAGAGTATTGGGATACATGAGAGAGAGGGGGGGGGGGCATCACATTTTTGTGTGTGCAAGTGTATCCATATGCATGCGCATGTGTGTGTGCGTGTGTGTAAGTTACCCATCGCTTCTGTGTATGTGATACAGTTCATGCATATATGTTGGTGCGTTTACGCATATGACCACGTAGGTCTTCTTTTGGAAGCCCTTCTTCGAGTCTTCAGTCGTCTGTAGCTACCAAGTGGTGGGAAAATACTTCCTGTTTGGCTTCTTACTGTTGAAAATGATACCGCGCGTAGCACATGCAACATGCACACAGGAGGGGTCCAGTTAGGGTCTGTGGTTGTACCATTCTCTTGCTGTTTCAGCAAAAGTATCATGGGTGATGCCACACCAAGGATGTACAGCACACATGGTTTGTTCTTTGCGAGCATGGGCGTAGTCTCGCCCACAACGTACGGCACACCTGGCTTCTAATTCCCAGCACACATACCAGATAGGGCTGTCTAAAACATGTATGGGCGTCTCCACACCCATGACGTATGGCGTGGGTTTATTTTTTTGTGAGGATGGGTGTGCTAACATCCATGACGTACTGGACCTTTTTTGTTTATTCACTGGTTTGTTTACAAACACAGACAGACAAGTTTCAGTGGGTATGTAAAACATAGGTTTATTGACAAAGTCATGTAGATTTAAATGTTTTTGAGTTACAGGGTAAAAAGTGGGGGTGTGGGTGATATCACACCCACGGAATAGGGTAAAGGTTGATATGACCAATTGTAAATGCTAGTTCAACCAGGTTGGCGGGATCAAAGATAGTATTGTAGAAGAGGAAATATGGCCAATCGCAGAGTATTCGATCATTGTTAAGGGGGAGTTGTACAGAGGTGCCTTTACCATAGATTCCATTTTTAAATCACAAGGTCCCCAAGAGTTTGCCGCTTTTATTCTACAGATGTGAACAGTATGATTTCTGAAAATGAAAATGCCCACTAGATCCTCAACCACAGGAAATTGGTATTTAATCAAAACCGCAAAGTACATAAATTGTACCATCTTGGAAAGGAAACTTTTCAGTGTAAATTTGAATGTAGTGTTTTACATTGTAATCAGGCATTGATTTGCTCAAGTATGTGGAATAGGCATTAATTTATTGTTTTGAAAGTTTGTCTGTGATTTGATCCCTTTGACGCCTCAAGACGTATCACATACATAGCCATTTTAGTATTGTCTCATGCATAGCAAGTTGCTCAACAGACTCAAGGTTGGAATGTACCAACATGCTTTAGTCAGCCAGCTGATCCATTTAGATAATCATACATGGCCACTGAGATCCAGTTGCAAACAGGATTTGCAGTTTAGTCCCATGCCTGGTCAAATGTAGGCTACATGCTGGTAGTTTTGTGATCACCGCCCTGTCAAAACTGGCATGCATACAAGGTAGATGGTTCTAATGGTTTTTGTGTGGTATACCTAGTCGATCAACAATTGTCTGATGTGATCTGTTGATTCTTTTTCTTGAATTGGCATGAGAGAGAACGATTGATATAGGTCACCTCATGTAGGGGGAGGGGGTGGGGGTGGGAGGGGGAAATTGCATTGAGCAAGCACTTCGTTTCCTTCAGAATGGTCAATGCCTCACTTCTGTGTTCACACCTTGTCAATGTCTGTAAGCCGTTCTCACAGCTGAGAGGTGAAATAAAAATTCAGGTTTTGCACTGGTATATACCCAAGGGCAACAACACTGCAGGAGCGAGGACACAAGTTGGAGCTCAGATTTTGCTAATAGCAAGTACATATATAACTCCATTATTGCGTTATTTGCATTTTGGTATCTGCCTATTGCATTTGTATTGTTTGTAACTGGTTTTGCTTCCTTTTACTAAATTTAGATTAATTGGAGGACATGCTACAATGTGGTGGAGGTCAAGGAGATCGATGTGCTTTGACTGAGTAGATGCTACTTTTTTTTTTTGACAAGTTTTGTTGACAGTCAAGTAATTCCTTAATAAGTTTTGCTAGTCATTAAGAAAAAAAAAAAAAAACCAAGAGAATGAGAGAACCTTGAGACAAGCTTGCTTTTTCAAACCCCGTGGTGTAATAATTATGGGCCAATGCCCATTAGTTTGTAATTAGTTGCTGGGATTTAAGATGTTTTGATCAGCCCACTGTTATAACCTTTACTGTTGATGAGGTTATCCGCTCACTATATTTTGATCCATGGACTTACTGTAACCCTTAAGCTGGTAGTCGCACCATAACATCATGGCCGACACCGGTTGTCGCGACGCAAGTCATGCTGTAGGGCGAGCCTAGTTTCACTGACACACACATATACGAAACTACGACTCGGTGAGAAACCAGTTTGCATGAATGACTGAAAGAAGCCAGGAACATGCATTTTCAGCGTTTGAGCTTGCTTTATGGTTAGTAGCAACCATAAGGCGACACAACTCATCTGGCAGAACAAAAATGGCGGGTCAAAGGAGGTGATAGAATTAGGTACTTTTCAATGTTTTTGCTGAATTTCTTGTGGAAGAAGCAAGTGAAGAAAAACTTATTTACATTTTTAATGAACTGTGTGTGGTGGGTGATAGTTTTTAGATCAAGCACCATGTAATCGTGATTTTGAGATCGACACAATGACTGGACGAGTGCCTAAGGGTGACGTCTCAAGATGCCATTTAGTGGGGAAGAATAACTTGGTGTAGCACTTCCAGATGATCGTAAACCTTTCAAACATAAATAAGGACAGTGTGGGCTATTACATTTGTTGATAGTGACCATTTTGTGTGTGTGTGTGTTATCAGCACATGATTTCAATGGGAAAACTGAACTTTGTACCTTATTCGTACTTAACTGAATTACCTGCATGGAAAACAGGTATAATCCACACGTGACTTTCCTTTGAAAAAGGTTGCAACTTATTTCTGGATACTGTGGAACATCATTGACAGGATTGTTTGTGAAAAAGCTCTTGAGAATGACAGGCAGGCTGTTTTTGCCTGTTATTTTAACATACTAGACAGATAAGCACCTGCTTTATATTATTCTGTATTCAGTTACTAACAATTTTTTTAACAGTTGAAAAGTTACGCACATTATACAAATGTAATTATTTTTTCAAACTCTCCTTCTGTAAATTCACCAGACAACATACTTATTAGTAGGTTGTTCAGTATCCAGAGTAAGGGTTAATAACTGAACAAACCATGAGAATTTGAAAGGGAGATGTGTGTGTGTGCGTGTGTGTGTGCAGTGCGAACAAGTGTCATGGGATGTATGTGAACTGTTAATGGCAAAATTGGCAACATATTTTGTTGCAAGTTGTGCTAGAGAACAAGCTCTTTTTTGCATGCTGAGATGCAGTCCCATACCTTACCTTCACAGAAAGGGTCTTTTCAGAGTCTGTTGGGGGTTTCCTCTTATAGCCACAAGTTGTACGAGTGCCATGGCAAATGTCTCAGTCTCCCAGGATCTCTGTTCTGCCGTGCTTTGCAAGGTAGAGGTGTCTAGAACTAGCTTTCAGTCTGCAACAGGGAATTTGTTCACCTCTGCCATGTTCATCATAGGCAGCACACTGTAGCATGATCTTTTGTGGAAGAGGATACCTTGTAGTATGCAGCACTATAGCATGATCTTTTGTGGAAGAGGACACCATGCAGTATGGTCCCTTATGGAACACCTTTGCTGTGTCCATTCTGTACCATGGTCTTTTTGTGTGTGTCTTTTTAAAAAAATTAGCCCACTAGGTCCATCTCAGGCAGACATCCTGTATTATGTCGTGTCCATCCTAGATTGGTATGCTGTAGCATGGTCCCGTTTGATTTACTTCTGTGCCCATCCAAGATGGCACCTAGAGCATGGTGGTCCTTTTCTTGGCCCCCAGTCTTGGCAGGGGACACCCCACAGCAGTGGAGTATGTCTGCTGAATTGCAGTCACACAGTCCTTTGCCTTACCTCTGTAACCTGGTATAGGATCCCATCAGGATGTGCCGCAATTACCTATAAGTGTGTAAATTCATGCTTGTGTTTGTAGTCGATAAAGTGATGCCCTTCCACGCGTTATGTGAGGAAACCTTCACTCTGTCACAACAGTGTGTAAGCTTCAAACTGCTCTCCCCATATAGGTCTGTTTCAGTGTGCAGTATTTTGTTTGCTATTTCAGTATGTATAACAAATCTGTTTAATGATATTTGTTAACACAGATATTATAAATACAGCCATATTGTTTCATAGTCCCTACTAGACCCCAGACTTAAAAATAGAAGTGTTGATCAGTACAAGAAGCAACTACTGCAGTTCCGAGAGTTTTGAGTCACTGTGCAATATGTCTAAAATAATTCATTAGTCTCTTTCATGGCTTTTTGGAATGTGTTTCGTTAATGCGGTGAATTTTAACAATGCTCTTTTTACATATATCAATAAGAATGTTGCATGGAGTACAGGGCTAAAAGCTCTTGTTCATACGAAGATTTTGTGATGTGCTGGAGAAGCTTGGCAGATGGTCTCCTGGTGGGTCAGAGAAGTGTTTTGGGATCGATTCAGTTTTTGTGAGTGTGATACATGTGAAATCCATGTGTGGTTTCATGTCTTTGTCAAAGAGGGAACGTTTCTTGTAATCAAGTTTGTTGTCATTCTCATTTGTGATATATGTGAAATCCATCTTGGGTTCATGTTGTTGCCAATAACAAACCACTTGTAGATTAATATAAGTAGTGCAGGTAGATGAATGGACATAATTATTACTATATCTGTTATTAACAAGTGGTGGCGGTTTGATTTTTCAGAAATAATACTGTGTGTGTTTGATCTTTATTTACACCAGACACTGTTTTCTGTTCTGCATGACCATTCCATTTTTGTGCAATAAGTTTTTCTTTCCGCCATTTTTATGTGTTTTTTTTTGTACATTTTTGTTTGTTTCAGTACGTACTTGTAAAGAAAAAATGTTTTTGCTCCCTCCAGTCTGATGCCTTACAGAATGGTTTGAATCGTATGCACCAGGTTCACAATGACTGTTTAAGGAATATCTTCATGTGATTGTTAGCTGATAAGATCAGTTTTCATAAACCCCTATCAAAGTTTGCTAAAGATGCAACCAACACAGTTGGCACAAAGTTTATCACAAAGGGGTGTGGTTAGAGGCAAGCACATCCTGCAGTTCAATGCTGTATATACTGCTGTGACTTGAGTGTGTAAAAAGACCCCTCAGTTTCATGGGGTTTTTTTTTGTGAAGCTGGAGAAGATACCCTTAGCAGATTTTGAGGGTATATCTCTGATGGTAAATGACTTGTTTGGGCATAAATCATTGCCTTGTGGTTGCATTTTGTTGGACAACACACATGCACTTCATTGACCCACTGGCGAATGGACACGGGCACACATGTTGCCAGAAACATGCAAAAGCATGAGTATATGTATTGATATCTAGTCATGCAAGATTTTCAAAGTGTTGGAGTCAAACATTATTTATGATCAGGACACATTCAGGTAAAAAACCACTTTTTTGCTAATATGAAATTTTGACTGGTGTATTAGCATAGTATGTAGGTTCATGAATCCAGAATGAATGAATATATGCTTTTGACAGATATGTAACAAGTTACTGTATTTTTTTCTTTTAGCTAGCAATATTTTGCTTGCTTTTTCATTTCATCTACGGGGGAAAGGAGTTCATATTATCGTTCTACTACTGTACATATTTGTAATTGGTGTGGAAGTGATATATATGAGCTGGTTATTGATTTAAAAAAAATTTTTTTTTAAATTATCGGTTTAGTTGGGAAGTAGTTTCTAAAGGTACAAAAGTATTTCCAGCGCATTCATGAAGCAAATATCGAGGGGATGTGGAAAGTTGGTCAGGTACAGACTTGATTTAGTTAAAGCGAGCATAATTTACTGCCAGTGATATATACGATTGGAAAAGAGTTGGTGGGAGTAAGATTGAGGTAATTTCATGTTTCCTTGCATGCTGGCAACAAGGGGAAAAAAGCCTTCACAACCAGTCTGGATAAAAGAATAGACAAAGCTTAGGAAAAACAAGTGCATTTGAAAGTAGGATACTTTTGCCATCAAAGAGGCACCAATTTAAACTGTGTAAATCTTCCCTGAATCAATAGGCTTTACGAATGTTGAAATGCAGAGAAGAGTAGGGGAAAAAGTAGAGACGAGCGTGGGTGGGGTGGAATGGAATGAAGATCAGGTTATGCATAGAAGACATCTGGAAATTAGTTGCCCTTTATAGCCAGTCTTATTGGTCGAATGGCTGATCAAAGGGAAGACTTGCTGTAGCCAAAGTCTGCCCCAAAATTGTTTTGAATACGCATTTTAGGTCTGTTGATTTTATCACGTTCAACCAGTTCCCCCTGTTTTCTAGAGTATGCTTATGACTCGCATGGGTTTGCCGTCTTTCAAGTTGAAAGTGTTGAATAGCAGATGCTACAATGGGGACAAAAGAGGCATTGATTTTTTGTGTGTATGAGCATAGGGAGGGGACACATTCATGAGCATGTAGGTGGAGGGCCTCGATTGTGTTGGTCCCCCCCCCCCCCCCCCTCCCTTCGAATATCACCTGTTCCCCATTTTGGGGGATGGTGATCAATGTTATTTTTTTTCCAGCTGCTCTGGAAGGTGATTTTTGTAGGAGGTATGAAACTAGGAGGTGTGAAGTTTTGACATTCTTCCCAATAGCAATTAAGGAAGGGCATTTGCAGAGTTCTTTATCACTTGCACTAGCAATTAAGAGGGATTTTGCAATGTATTTTATTTGCAGAACCAGTAGATTACAAATTTGTCCTTTGTGTCCTGCAATTTTTTTTTTTCGAAGTTTATTCTTCATACGTCAAGAAATTTGTGTGAAGTATGGATCAGTTGACATGGGAGATTCAAACATGTAAAGGGGCCTTCTATATGATGGAAGTGAAGAAATGTTGAGTACAGGTTCTTGTTCCTCTCAGGACTTTTGAACTTGCATGTACCCAAGTATAAAAAGAGACCCATGTATGATATGTTATGGCAATTCATGTATGTACGTCGATGATGTATGTAGAACTGCTATTGCATTGGAAAAATTATAGGGAGGAAAGATATCTAGGACAGTGAAGTTATTAGGGACATTCTGCAGTCGATATGCCCAGACTCCTGCTGGGAGTGGGCATATCTGCAGTTAATATGCCCAGACTGTTTTGCCTGTGGGAGTGTGGATTTATTGAGGGATGAGTTTAGCATTGTTTGTTCTTGCAAATGAGGGTAGCATGTAGGTTGACTGCTGACCATCTTCGCCATCATGGGACATGTTGCAGCATGGCCATCCGAAATGTATGGCGGCATCAAGCTGTACCAGCAAGGAAAACTAGTACTACTGGAAGGCATGTATAAATTGCAATCTTCTAGATTGGCTATGCCGGGTTTTTTTTTTTTTAGCGAACAACTATGGGGAGGCATGGTTAAATTGCAGTTTCTTTTTTTAATCGCTGCTAGAAAGCATGTATATGCAGGGCTTTATATATTTTAAATCAAAAATGTCCAATATCAAGTTTTCTTTAAGGTGAAATGCAGTAATCAAATAACTGTACCAGGCTCGTTTGAAAGAATGCTGTAATGAAGGATGTTTTGTTGCAGTCTTACCATTTTCCTGCTTGTAAAAAATAAACTGAAATTAAAACTAAAGTTTGTTAACATCGTTCTTTCAAAGCGTTACTGTGGAATATGGGGAACTGGACTCACTTGGTTCTTTCAGTTTTTGTAATGGATCCCTTCTCATTAAATATTCATTATCTTTGCCATTGAAGTTTTAATCTTACAAGTTTTAAGTAATACATCCAAACATGAACAACGAATCGCAAGACAAAACGTCTTTTGACCTCCAAGGTCTTCTTCAGGCAAGAGAAACAACACTCGGGACAAGAAGTGATTGCTCGTTCTTTACTTTGCCTGAAGAAGACTTTAGAGATCAAAACACGCGTTCGTTTTCTTGCGATTCGTTTGTACACGTTTTGGCGGATGTATTAGTTAAACCTTTTAGGATTTGTTTAGATTTCCGCCAGCAATTGCCTCACTTTGCAACTAACACTGAAGTTAGGTCAACAGCCATTATCATGTCTGTCATTTTTGGGGTTCCATCACCGTCAAAAAATGGAGGAAAAATCTTATGAAAACTGTCCTATCGGTATTTAAGATACTAAAGATGCTCAGCTCTCTGGTCAAGAATGATCAAGACCTAACAAGGTTTCCATGGCAAGTGTTAAATAAATCCAGTCACAATGAGCTGAACCCCACAAATGACATTGAAAAACATAATGGCTATAACCAAAATTTCAGCTTACACTGGGCAAGAAATTAATGCATATCACCACTCAAAACCTAATATCCTAGCCGGCAAGAATGAAATAAGAACTGGCCGTAGTCAGAGGGCATAAGAAAAAAGGTATGGCAATAATCGGTACATCCCTTCCTAAACAACAGCTGTGCTACATATGAAAGTGAAAGGGCACTCTGGAAAATGGACAGATTTCTGCCAAGGTTGAACCAATCAGATTTATAGATTTGCCCGTGGCAGTTCAGGATTAAAAACATCGCTTTTCTGCCAGTACAGTAGTAATGTCGCAGACTGAAGGAGTTATTCCCTGCATTTTTGTTATCATGCAACACAACCAAAAAAACTTCAAAGTTTAACATTCTATGTAAATGTGCTCTGAATCTTTAGATCAATTTCTGACTTCAGCGTTTGATTTTACCAACAGCATGAAAACACCGTGGATATACTGTTGATCCAGATTCGCACCAAGATACGCATCCAAATGGTTAGCAAAGCAACCATCACAGGTGAAAATACAACTCGCTGGCCGAGGTAATTAACGCTGAAAATGAAATTGTTGGGTTTTTTCCCTCTTGCAGTCTGTAATAACATCCTACCCTATTCTCACAATCCTCATGACTTATTACCACTCATGGCCTACAATTCTCAATGATGGCGAGATTTCCTCCAAGAGGAGAACAGAGGGCCGTGTGAAAACACAAGCCAGCATCGCCAGAATCATAAAATGGGTGCTCCATCAAGTAAGCTCGCTTCCTGCCCCCAGAGTACTTAAGAGGATGGCAGTTCTATAATGTATGCCATGGGTATACTTGATCGATCACTTGAATATCCAGTTCGACCCCGTTTTGAAATATACAATGCACGACTTTTCATCAAGAGTCACATTTTCTTCTCAGATACATTGCCTGATTTTTTATCAGAGATTTCGAGTTGGTGCAGGAGAGAAAAATCTTTC
Source organism: Conus canariensis (assembly GCA_033310375.1). Lineage (NCBI taxonomy): Eukaryota > Metazoa > Mollusca > Gastropoda > Neogastropoda > Conidae > Conus > Conus canariensis. The sequence continues at coordinate 34,011,118 of CM065722.1, read as the reverse complement.
ATATACAATAGCTGAAAATACATTAACAAAATTTAAAATTTTGTGTGTGTGTGTGAACTGAAATGAATGCGAATTCTTCCAAGCCAGCTGAGGTCTCCCTAAGCACTAAAATGTTGAAAGCGTTAAACAATGAATATATTCATCCTCTGACGACTCTCTAGATATGACTGGCAGAGAAAGGATGATCTCTTTTTCCTGCCTGTGTGAAGCAAAGTGCTTGAAAATTTGAGAACAGAAATGAACTGTAACTGCTACAGAAAATGAAGTATGGCATCAGAGATTGCCCTTAACTCTTGATATTAAAATCCATTAGGGTTGGATATGACAGACTACTATCGTTTAGCTAGATAGAGTGTATAGTAAGCCCACGGCTCAGGCATGTAGAAGAATCCCTGGTACTTTTCTCTCAACACTGTGTCATTGCTCAACCACAGAGCCCAGCCCTGAGCCAGCATGAGGGTCAAGGTGAAGGTCAAGAAGACAAAGGCCCCGTTGACGTCAGGCCGCATGGCCTTGACCTTGAGACACCAGATGCCATAGACCACCATGGCAATGTAAAAGGCCAGAAACATGGGGTAGATCTGACCTTCCGTGACCAGGTACCTGAAAGAGGAGGGCAGCATTTGAGGCATTCGTCAATTGAAAAATGCACATATAATCTTATATCACGCAAGTCACTACTACATTGTCAGAGAATTTACACCAACATTAGTTACCAATATATACTATCATTTACTTGGGGTTTTCTGCTGTCCAGTCTTGCATGCTGGTGTTGCCGTTATGCAGAAAGGTTTACGGCAAGCGACACCTCACCTGTTCTCCATAGATATTCACATTCAGCTTTATCGTCTTGCTGGACCTGCTAAATGTTGGGGGGGGGGGGGGGGGGGGGGGGGAGGAGACATTCCTATTTGGATGCAACTGACCCAGTAAGATCAGATAATAGACGAGTTTCACATGAATAATTTTTGGATTGACCAGATGTGCGAAATGTTTTAAAGGTTATCTTATCTTTCTCTTCATCTTCAAAATGTAGTTCATATATCGAAACTGGCAGAAATTCAGATTTTTGTATTAATTCCTTGAATCTCTGCAGAATGTGGTTAATTTGTTCAAAACTAATACATGCACATGCATAGACACACACACATGCGCGCTCGCACACACACACACACACGCGCGCTCGCACACACACACACACACGCTGCGCAAATAGCATACAAAGGTAACGAAATACTCCAGCATTCCTAATCACAGCAGAAAACTAAATAGTGAGGACGAGAGAATTTAACTACCCCGTTGTACACCCAGAGTTGGGGTCGAGGATTTAACAACCTTAACCACACATTTGAATTTTGTTGGGTTTAGTCGATCATTCATAGTCAAAATAACTAAATTACTAATGCTCCGACAGAGGAGAGGGGGTGGGGTAGTTATTCTTTTCCAACAAATATTTAGCAATGCAGACCGACTTCATTATGTAAGCAGTTCAAACTCATAAACAAACGAAAGTAACGATTTTCCTCCTCACCCATAAGAACAGACATACACACACAGACACGCACCCGCAAACTCACCAGTAGTATAAAGCACTGAGCAGCACAAGGAACCACCAGCTCGGGCAGTATCTTGCTCTGCTATGGTGTGGTGGCACAAAACACCCAGTGTAGTACAGAAACAGGGTCAGGAAGAAGGGAACGTACCTGTCCACACACACATTTCTATCCGTCACACAAACATTTCCACCAACTAGTAGGCGTCGCATAATCTTGCTTTGTATAACTTCACTGTCAACATACATAACTGCATGCAATTCAAGTAACTTTCCGTAAGTACCTCACCCCACTTTCATTTTTTCTTTTTGAGTGTGGGATGATGTGTATGTGGAGGGATGATGCTGATGGGATATTTCTCTATAAAGGAGCGTTGTTTACCTGTTAAACGGGATTTTCTTACACAAGATCAGCCATAAAGAGACAAGCAAGCCACCAGATTAATCCCATTAATAGGCGTTACCGGAAAGTTACGGCCCTTTGAATGCTGAAAAGGCGATGTAACGCGGAGCTGGCTTGATGTATTTTCATGAAAGCTGAAACGGTAGTGAATTTTGTGGGAGCAATAAACATAGGGTGATAAACCTGACCAGCAGCATGGCCGTTTGGGTCAAACACACGCCCTTTTCGCCTGCTAAGACCCGCCATTATGAAAAAAAAAATTACGCAGTTTTCTCCTGCTCAAGTTCTTCGCTAAATGTAGTCCTGACCCCACACTGGCTCGAATCTTTCACTCCACTGCAGCCATGATAAACGCCGCCATACTGTCAAAAAGATGTCCAAGCATGCTAGTATTTGATCTTAAAACAGACAAAGGAAACGCCCGGCTTCACGGTTAATTATCTGAAAATGAAACAACACACGTCGTCAGCAGTAATGTGGCACTTCAGTGTGCATGTTCCATTACCCGCTAATACGTTTTCCAGGACAAAACTAGTGCTGAAGTCCATGCTACACACAAGACAAGTTTACCATCTCATTTGATAGAATGGTATTTCCCGTCATCAATATCCCAGCTGACCACGAAGGCTGCATCATGGCTGCATGTAGGTTATAAAAACAACAACAACGAAGTTGTGTACATATTGAAATTCAAAGACAATCTCAAAATCAAATTATGTTAAACGGTTTTAAGTCCCAAACGTGAACAGCCAGCCATAGGAACAATGAACTATTCAAGGTGCAACGTGCCCAAGGCACGGCACTGCCTGTCCTCTTATAACCGCCTTAGTCGTCCGTGACCAGAATTGAGTACTCTTGTTTGGGGGGGGGGGGGGGGGGGGGGGGGGGAGAGATTTTTCCCCACCCTAAAAAAAAACTAAAAACCTCCTCGCGCGAGTGGTTCGAACCCACGACCATCGGCTTCACAGGCAAATGCATCTAAAAGAAAAGACTGGTCAGAAACGTCTCAACATACTTGACAGTTGGACCACCATAAAAAGCACCAAGGAGTGGAATGGAGTAAGACACGCTGTCAAGACCAAGTACAGATCAGGGATATACTTCCTAGGAAGCACACCATCCACTCGCAGTATTTACCTGTCGTTTACGTTTCAAACAATATATTACTGTAAAACATGTGAATGTATCCACTTTCAATCCTACTTGTTGACCCACACTTTCCATTAGGCTGATACAGTAACTGTAAAACAAATAATTATGTACAATTCAGTGATTCTTACCTGTAGTCACATCTAATAAACTGTACAATCATAATAAAATCTGTGCTGGGTAACCTTCACACTGCGTGCTATATCGAAGTGAGAAAGCCGACAATCTAGTAAAAGATGGTATGTCGCGGAAAGTTCCTGAAAGTATGCTAAAAGCCATGAAATAGATTTATCGCTGGAAAAATGCTTGTGCAATGAACACCTGCCCGACAAATCAGGAACATAGTACAAGTTGAATTTACAAACTTCCTTTAAATTCATGTAAAACCAACTACTCTCAAAATGCAGCATTTGCTTGTACCCAGCAGGTCATATATTCTTTCTCTAGATACATCTTAGCCTTTTGCAAAATTAATCAAAAGAAGAAAATGCGTTTGACATTAAGCAGAAAGTTTGCAAACAGCAAAAGAGAATCTCAGTTAAAAAAAACAAACCCACTTTGTTCTTAGTTATAGTATGTCATAGTTCGTTTTCCCCCTGCTGATTTGTGATTTTCTCCAACTGTTTTTTTTTTTTTTTTAAACCCTACATACAATCCTCTCGACTCCGCCTATCCCTCCCCCCCCCCAACCTGCTCCATCACCTACCCCTTACACACACACACACACACACACACACACACACACACACACACACACACACACACCTTTTCATATCCTACTCAACCAACCGGCGTGAAAAAAAATGAAGAAAAAAAAAACACACCTAAATTTAACTACAAGAATGCGCACACATTTTCTATCCAATGCTGCTGCCTACAAGATATTCCTCCTTTGTCCTTAGGCGTGTTCCAACTTTACTGCAGACTCGTTATCAACCTCTAGTTTGCCCAGAGACATTTCAAGAAGACTAGTCGGTAACTATAAAATACATGAATGGGCACAATGTCAAGTCGAATTCATCCTTCGGATGAAAAATAAAGACAAACGCATACACAACTCTCTCTCTCTCTCTCTGTGTTAACTATGTAAACTTCTCTCTCAGCCCCTTCCCCACCACATAATCATGTCATTTTCACTCGCTCCACCATCCAACCACTACATTTTTTTTTTTTACTTTGTTTTGGGAGGTCGTTTCAGCACATTTCTATCAACCCCCCGCCTCCCTTCCACAAGCATACAAAGTGTACATCCTACATGCACGCAAATATACACGCAAGCGATTTAAAACACTATAGTAAGAAAAACTTACCACATGTAATGTCCAATCTCTTCATCGTATACATACAATAATTCGAAAGACTTCACCTGTTTGGAAAACATCACAAATTACAGGTAGGATAACAAGTTAAACACACACACACACACACAGAGGAGAAAATCTGTGTGCGTGTGTGTGTGTGTGTGTGTGTGTGTGTGTGTGTGTGTGTGTATGGTGCGTGTGTGCGATGGTGGTGGTGTGGTGTGGTGTACGTGTACGTGTGTGTGCGTGTGCGAGTGCGAGTGTGAGCGTGAGCGCGTGCGCGCGCGCGCGCGTGTGTGTGCGCGTGCGTGTGTGTATGTGGAGTGTGTGTATGTGGAGTGTGTGTGTGTGTGTGTGTGTGTGTGTGTGTGTGAGTGAGTGAGTGAGTGTGTGTGTGTGTGTGTGCGTGTGTGGTGTGCATGCGTGTGTCGTTTCTTCAGTTTACCGTCTGTAAGTAACCTCTACTAATAACTGAATCATACTTTTTCACAAGCAGCCTGCGAATTCGGGGGGGAAGAGGGGCTAGGAGGCAACTACGAAATAGAGCAACTGCATTTTGGCTCACAGGTGACACACTTGTTAAACCATGTTCTAAGGAATAATAGTACAGGCAAAAACGGTTTCAACTACTCACAATTTAAAAAAAAAGCCAATATTCGTAACCAGTTCATTTTGGTCATAGCTCAGCCGACCAAAGGGTCATATGAAGGCTGTCACCTTGTTGAAGTCGACTCTCCAAATTGGAGAGCGAGAGAGAGAGAGAGCGAGAGTGAGAGCGAGAGAGAGAGAGAGAGAGATTGCTCATAGCCCAGCTGACCGCAAAGAGCAAATATCAGTGCTGTGACCCTGTAAAAGCCAACACCCCAAACAGATCACACACACACACACACACACACACACACACACACACACACACACACACACAGAGAGAGAGAGAGAGAGAGAGAGAGAGAGAGCGGTAAACATACCTACAGCTCGTTAAAACAGATTTACTAAACACGCATTTTCGTTAAATCCTTTCTTCCTAATTATAGATGTGATGAAAAATGTTGATCCTTCATGCACTATAAAATCACGAAGAGTGGGACACTTCATCGCGTCTACTGTAAAGCGTTTACGTCTGTCATCATGTAGGTCGAAACACTCTATAAGATCATGTATTACAGCGAGTTGCATCACATGGAATGCACCAACGAGCTTCTTCACCTCTTAAAAAGATACAAGACTTTCTACTTTACGGCCGACAGTGGCACAAAGTAAAATCTCTCTCAAGTTTAGACCGATTTGGATGAACTGGTTATCCGTCTGTGTGCCAGAGGTCCGACCGTCTTTGTCGAAAGTCTGATCTGTGGGTTTCATACTGGTGTCAGGGAAAAAGAATCTGCTGACTTGTGGTATTCTTGGCAAGTAGATCAACCACTTCATTGCCTCGAATGTCAACATGGCCAGGACCCCAAGCAAAAACTATGTTGTAACTAACTATCCAGTTTCAAAGAGAGGTACCGTTCAAACAAATTCATCAGCTGAGGTTACGGCCTGCAAAGGCCCCAAAAGCAGAAGGTAAGGTAAGGTAATGTTGCTGATAGCCCAGCCGACCGCGAAGGGCTCAAAACAGACAGAGCCCAAGAGACTGAGGATGGCTGTGATTTGATATAGAGACTATCTGAAGCACTAGGACCGATGCTGTGAGCTCAGCAGTGTAAATGGAGCCGTTTGTGGGATCGCGTTCAGAATATCACAGAGAGAGCTGTTGCATAATGCACAGCAGAGGCAACCCCCTCTTCCGATAATGAACCATCAATATTCTTTGAACGGATGGAAGTTTAGAACAACTTTCGACCGAAAAGTGACTTGTATGACTTCGAGTGACTTTCAAGGTTAAGTTTCTGTTGGCTTCCTTCACAGCTAAAAATTAATGGTACATTTATCCCGACGAATTTCAGTGTCAGCAAAGCACTGGCGATATCAGTCAAAGTGAATACACCGAGGGTTCCTGTGATTCTGCCAGTGTGGCCACCTGCTCTCGAATAGAGTCGTTCTCTGTCCAGGAGATGTGGAGCAGTCTTCTGTATGCCTTCATTTCAAAGGCCTGGATCCTTCTCTCCAACTCTGCCGTCCAGGTCCAGCTCTCACACCCACACAGAAAGACAGAGGACGAGGGCTTTGTATAGCTTGAGTTTTGTAGGGAAGCTGGTCTTGCTGCTTCTCCACAGCTTTGTGAGCTTTGCCATAGCTGATGTGGCAAGAGTTAATCTGACCTTGATTTCTGTTGTACAGCGACCGTCTTTCTTGAGTGTGGAGCCGAGGTGTTTGAACGCTTCCACCTCTTCCAGCTTTTGTCCGTTCATTGTGATGTTTACGGTCTGGTCTTCATTGCTGCTGTTCACCATCACCTTGCTTTTTTCTGCGCCGATTTCCATCCCATATGCACTGGCTCAGTCTTCTAGCCTGCTGGTTAGGTCTTGGAGTTCGTCGTTGCTTCTGCCGAGTAGATCTATGTCATCAGCGAAGCGCAAATTGCATATGGGCCCACAACTGAGATGGTGGTGTAGAAGTTTTCGATGGCCTCGCGCATAATTGCATAATATTCTCCAAGTACAGGTTGAAGAGGGATCGGGGAGAGCAGACAGCCCTGTCGGACGCCAACAGTTGTATGGAAGAAGTCCTTTATTTGGCTGTACATGAACACGGCGCTGGTTGCCGAGCTGAACAGTGCCTCAATGATCTGGACCAACCCTTCATCCACGTTGAAATTTCTGAGGACCTGCCACAACCATCTTGGCTACGGTTAGGAGGAGAAAGCCGATGTGGTTTGGTCACGTGACACGACACGTCTCGCTGGCCAAGACAATCCCGCAAGGCACACTTGATGGAGGACGGCGCAGAGGCAGGCAGAGAAAGAGCTGGTCGGAGAAAGTGATCGAGTGGACAAACCTCAGGCTCCCAGAGCTCCTGCGAGAAGCAGAGGACAGGCCGCGATGGAGAAGATTGACGGAGTCGTCCCTCATGTCCCCCCTACGATCACTTAGGTCACAGGAATGAGAATGAATGAAATGAAGACATCGAGTTTTGCTACTCGAGAAAAGTACATCCAATTTCCTCGCCCGCTTACCTCCACCCCCCCCTCCCCCTTCTGCAGTGATTCCGGCAACGCAACTACCCAGAAGGCCGAAGAGGGACTCCATCTAGTTTTAGTGGCAGTCAGTTTCCCCCTGGTAGAAGTGTATCCTGGACCGAGGGGGACTGGCTGCCATTCTCTGAGGGTCTGGGCCGTAGCTGTATCTACCCCCCTTGTTCTCCGCCTTGTGTCGGTGTTGAGAGACCGGCCTGAGTGCCGACAACCACCCTACCTACCACTGCGCCCGGGACCGACTACCCGCTGAGCCAGTTGGGCCGGAGACGCCGCTGTTGCCAAGCCAGAGCGCCGCTCCCGAGTTTTGAACCAGCGACCTGTTGGCTAGGCCGTCGCTGCGTTCTGTGTTCTGTGTGTGAGCCACAGCTCCTGTTTGAGACTGTCGCCTTGTCGTCGGCAGAGAAGACGTGAGTGTGGTAGTGATTTTGAGCCACAGCTCTGTGAAATTCCAATAGTCCTGTGTCGGACTTGATGCTGTAGTCGTCGCCTTCGTCGTCCTCGTCCTCTTCATCGTTTCGTCGTCGTCATCGTCTACGTCGTCGTTGGAACCATCAGCGCTAATAGATAGCCAGTTATATATAGATATATTTTGTGTGTACGCCTTATGGTTGGCATGCCGACCTATTGATGTTCTTGCATTTATTATATATGTTTGTTTGATGGCTCGGGCAGCATAAAACAAAAAAAAAGTGTTGTTCCGTTGCCTGGCTGTCAATGTTCGGGTGAGTGGGTGTGTGTATGCGAATTGGAGAAGTCGTGCATGCATCCATAATTTCTGTGCGAGAGTCAGACAGACGTCTGCAGACACGACCCATTCCATCCGTAACATCTGGTTTGTAGAGGCTGAATTTTGATCTCTAATGGAGGCCAACAGATTGGCAACGGTTTGCGTATTGGTGATCAGCCATTTACCAACTAGCCTAAGCACAACATGGTAAGACTTAATGCCCCTCGTAGGGTCTCCCACGTTAGACAATGAGTGGGGGGCCTAACAACGTGTAACCGCCTTTTTCCTGTTCTTTTGTCTTTCTTAATGTATCTTTATCTTCTGCCTCCCTTTCAGTCTTCATTTCCGCATTGTTCTTTTCCCTACGGTCTTCTTTAAGACAAGCCACGTTTGTGGTGAGGCGCGAACTGTGATTGATGGTAATCAGACTTTTGTGATTGATAAGGCATGTTTTCTCAACACATCTCTTGGGCTCGGACGTACACACTGGTCCATTGTGTGTACTCCAGACTGGGGTTGACCATAAACTTTTTTTTTGCATTCTCATCTTTTGGATGGATGTTAAAGATGCCACACACGGCAGGTTCGTGAAATGGAGGGGCTAACACCACAGTTCGCACAATAGGCCGGTCCTTCATGGACCGTCTTGCAGCAGACACCACAAGCCTCTTCCGTCAAAACATCGGTTCCGCACATTTCGAAGCCTCTGGCACTTGAAACACCTCATCCGGGTTGAATGTGCAGACCGACTCCGACATCCAAATAGTCCACCTTGATTGTCTGTGGCAGTTTAAAAGAACATGCCGTCAGAAAGAGGGCGTTTGTTGGCCAGTTTTTCATCTTTTTTTTTTTGGTGGTAACTCCCATGCACATCCAAAACTCCCTGCGAAGACAGTTCAGGCTTACTTTCGGCATCAGAGACAAAATTCAGATCTGATAACCGTATGATGCCATTGGCTATCGACTGAGTGGCCACACCCTTGTTTCACTACCTACCAGAACTGAAGTTTTCATGAACACATACGATTGACGTTTAGAGCAACAACTGGAATGACCCGTAATGGACTTGGGATTGCCCGACAAACCTTCAAAGCCTTGCTAGATCGAGAATGAGAAACCGGGTGCTGGCGTGTCCTTAGCCACAAAGCTCCAAAACAGTCTCTTCTGACCAACAGAATCTGAATCCTCAGGATGGTCGTGATCCCATTTTTTTCCCCTAACTCTCGGCGTTTGGAGAGAAGATGAAAAGCAGCAGCCGTATTTGAAATTAGACTTCGTCCATCACTTACCAACTCACTATGGAGTCGACAAATACGGGGCCAGGGACAGGAAACCAAGTCTCGACTCATTCCAGGCTTCGGGAGGGATAACACGACGAACAGCAACCAACCAACCCTGTCCGTTCAAATCATGTCCAGCTCCCAGGAAAGAGAGCAGAGCACTAGATGGGTTACCCTGGCCAATCAGGTAACTCTCGGTCCTGACCCAGCCCCATGCTGGGGAAGTTGATACGCATGGGCCAGTGTGTACCTTACGTCTTGGAGAGGTCCAAACCAAAGAGATGTATTAAGAGCACCCGAGATGATCTCCCTTCAACCATAGGCCGCATCGCACGACGAAGTCGGTGGGCATACAGAAGACCACAAAGAAAAGAATATGGAAAAGAATATCTGCATCGGAGTAGAAGACAGAAAACGATCCATTATGATAGGCAGAAGACAGAACAGGGAAAAGGCAGGTTACACTTTTTATCAGGGCCCTCACCATTAGCCTATCTGACAGACACTACAAGGGGCATCAACTCCTACCTCAGCGCGCGAAGCCCAGTCGACAAAGTTTGGCGAAAAGGCCTCTAAGCTGTTAGCAGATCTGATGCTCTCCGATCACAAGATCGCAACCGCCGGATGGCTCTTCCCCCTCTCTCCTTACGGTGGTGTGTGTGTGTGTGTGTGTGTGTGTGTGTGTATGTGTGTGTGTGTGTGTTTTGTGTGTGTGTGTGTGTGTGTGTGTGCGTGTGTGCGTGTATGCATGCGTGTCAGAGAGACAGAAAACAGATACTGGCGGACAAACACTGAGAGCGAGAGACCGACAACCAGCCAGCCAGCCAGGGACAGACAGAGGGAGAGATCCGTCCCCCCCCCCCCCCCCCATCCTTCCGCTCTTTCACACACACCTTTATCTTAAAACGTCCTCACCAGTTCCCTGGGCCTGAGGTCCTTCATGATGGGGTTGTCGGCCACAGACAGGTGGTTGAGGTAGCCTAGGTGCTGCAGGCGGTGGTTGACCGAGTCACCCACCAGGTGGATGCTGGCCCCCATCACCAGCACGATCACCGACAGGTAGGTCACCGTGCTGGACAGGGCTTGCTGGCTCCGCTCCTGAAGCTGATCACACACACACACGTAAGTGAGTACGCAGACAGAGAGAGAGAGAGAGAGGGAGAGAGAGAGAGGGAGAGAGAGAGAGAGAGGAGGGAGGGAGGGAGGGAGGGAGGGAGGGAGGGAGGGAGGGAGGGAGAGAGAGAGAGAGAGAGAGAGAGAGAGAGAGCCAGACAGAATGAGAGAGAGCGAGAGACAGCGTGTATGCGCGTGCACGCGCGTGTGACCGCGCACACACACATACACAGATAGAGGGAGAACGAGAGCCAGAGAGAATGAGAGAGAGAGAGAGAGACAAAGAGAGAGACAAAGAGAGAGAGAGAGAGAGAGAGAGAGAGAGAGATGTCTATAGCCCAGCCGACCACAAAGGTCCATATCAGGGCTATTACCGCGTTGAAATCATGTCACAAGTTTCAGCCAGGTCATTCACACAAACCTTTTAAAGTACACCTTCTAAAACCACACCGCAAATTTTGATATAAAAATCTTTCTTCTGTAAAATCTCAGATATGAGAGAGAGAGAGAGAGAGAGAGAGAGAGAGAGAGGAGAGAGAGAGAGAGAGAGAGGGGGTCAACATCGCTATGAAATAAGTCAGTCTTTTGTACTTGAACGTGCATCATGTGGATTCACCAAGACAATTCTTATACCAGAATTTAAAAAAAACGGTGATAAAGTGTTTCAAACAGTAAGAAGAACGACAGCAGTAGGTTGTGAGATTTGTCAGTTATGAAGATTTTGACCGCTAAGAATAATAGTTCTGAAGGTGCTGATGGACTACTGATAGATCAGAAGTACACTTTGTTAACATGTACTGTTTTGCGCGTTTCCGTTACTGGTTTTGTTTTCGTCAATAAAGTCTTCACGATTCATTGCAGTAAAGAAAGAAAGAAAGAGAAACAGACAGACAGACACTCGGAACACAAATCCACCGGAAACCGAAACTCTCAAGATAACCGTTCAGTAACACCACCCCTGTGTGTGCGTGTGCGTGTGCGTGTGTGTTCGTGTGCGTGTATGTGGTGTGTGTGTGTGTGTGTGTGTGTGTGTGTGTGTGTGTGTGTGTGTGTGTGTGTGTATGTGTGTGTGTGTGTGTGTGTGTGTGTGTGGAGAGAGAGAGAGAGAGAGAGAGAGACAGAGAGAGAAAGAGGTAGGTAGAGGGGGAGAGACTCGGAAACCGGGAAACAAATCCAACGGAAACCAATACTAACAAGATAACCGTTTTATAACACCACCTCTCTCCCTCACACACACACACACACACACACACACACACACACACACACTTGGGACCTTGTGGCAAAGGAAAGAAAATCACAAGAAACGGAGAAAAGCTCGGAAGAAAACTTGTTCTGTAACTGCTCTCTGGCCTGCGCTCTGCCATGGCTGAACGCTTACGTTACGAGCGCTAAATCCCAAATGCACGTTTCCTCTATACAGTCTTCGACGTAACGCCGATGATACGAGCGCTAATCGTAAAATACATGTTTCCACTATACAGTCTTCCTACGTAATACACATCCTGGTAAGACCACCACCAAGTCGATGGCGTATTGTGCCCGATACACAACAAACTACTATGCTGCCATTGCTGTTACAATGTCCTTCTGACGGCATTTCTGAGGGGCAGAGGCGTAACGGTTGTCGCGCATCTGCTTGTCTACGAATCCAGTTCCCGATTTCTTCACCTAACCCCTATTCGGGACATGAAGGACACAACGCGCTCAAATGATCTTCAGCTGTCTTAAACACACAATTACACAAAGAGAAAATTAAAAAAGACAAAAGTCTGATCCACTTTGGTTACATGATGCATTTGTCTTGGTTTTTTAACAGTGCCATTTTCATATTAAATGAAATATTACAAAACTGAACCATAAAATCAGTCACGGTTTGTTTTTTGCTGAACGATTGGTATTACGTTTCTCTCGTAATGTATCGTACTTGGGGGCAATCCTTGACCTTATGCAATCCATCCAAGTTTCAAACGGGCATGGCTCTTTCCAATTCAGTTTCCCGGAGTACAACGCGAGTCGCTTCAACGATGTGAATTTCTTTCAGTGAACAGCAGGGGTGGGGTGGGGGTGGGGGGTCTCTTCGGGGTAAAAATTCTGTCCACTAATTGAGAAACGTTACAATTTATGGTGCATGCGAGGGAGAGGGTGGGGATAGAGGTGTGGCACAATGCGGTAAGGTAGGTTTTTTTTAAAAATCTCTTAGAGAGAATGTTCGTCTTGTTCGTGTCGAAGACCAGGTGGGTTTTCAACTGAAAGAAAGTTCAGGAACTCTGAAACACGCCAACATGTTTTAAACTTTTTGTTTTACATCTCTGGCTCTTATTTTAACTTTTTTTTTCGTCGTCATCCGTTTCTTCTTTTTTTTTTTCTTTACAAAATCGGCTGACTTTTTTTCACAACTTTTCTGTTTTAAATTTCTCATTCATTTTCATGGCTGTTATTTATCTTTTTTCTTCGTTTTCAGCCTTGAAAGGATGGTCCTTTTTCATGAAGACCGTACACCAGCGTACAAACCCTAAAGCGGCAATTACATCGCAATACATCAAATTACGATGATCAATTTCAACAAGTATGAATGATAAAAAAAACCCCAGTCAAACAACAGCGAGAAAGCCCCCCTGCCCCCCCCCCCCCCCCCCCCCCCCCCCCCCCCCCGCCCCCCAAACTAAACATGAAAAGTATCTGTACCTGTAAATATACATAGTATACACAACTGATCTATCTACCCTTTACACACACACACACACACACACACACACACTGAGAGGGGAGCCAACGAGCTCACGATGAAATCGGCCATACTCGCCTTCAGCAGACAGAATGGGGTGATGACGTTGTAGGCCATGTGAAAATAATCCCCAATGCTGGGCTTGTCCAGGGGACTCCATCCCACCGGTACGAACAGCTGCTCACAGAGACGCGCACGTGCACACACGCGCACATACACACTTTTAGTCAAGCACGTGACAAACTGAGTAGCAAAAGAACACGCACATGTACGGAGTAGCACACCCACAAAATCATGTTAAACTGAATAACGAAACCACACACACACGCACGCGCCACACACACACACACACACACACACACACACACACACTTCAGGCCAAGTATTTTGTTCAACACTAACACCACTGCAGGTTTACACAATGTGTCATTTCTAACAGAAGGACATCTAGGAGTAAGTTATAAACAGCACTTCGTTCACATACTTTTAACATTTACAAGCACGCGCACTCATTCTCCCACTCTCTCTCTCTCTCTCTCTCTCTCTCTCTCTGTCGCACACCTGTTAACGAATGTGCGCGCCAATGGTGTCTTTCTGTATTAACGTGTATATTTTTACACCAAGCATTAAGCGTTAGAAAAGAAAACAGGAATGGAGGAGAAAGAGAGAGAGAGAGAGAGAGAGAGAGAGAGAGAGAGAGAGAGAGAGAGAGAGAGAGAGAGAGAGAGAGAGGTGGGGGAGATAGAGATTCAGATGATTTGTTCTGTAAGGCCAAAGCCCCATATGAACGAGGGGCGGTAACAATGTTTAACATGCATCATCATGCAATTTAAAGCAGAATGCATAGTCCATTAAAACATTTCCTACCACAAATCACAAGCGAAACGTTTGCCTTAACTGAAAAGCTTTCTGCAGACACGCTGCTAATTTACGTACTATTCTTTCATCTTTCGATGCAACAAGTAGACAAAATCGAAAGAAGCATTCATACAGAATTTCGCTGGAATATATTTCACACGAAGATCGGTCAGAACAGAACATGTAAGAACGAAGTGAAGCTCGTACTCATTTGACTCCTTACACAAAGCGATACAAATGTGCATTAATTTCAGATATACCAAATCTAAGAGAGAGAGAGAGAGAGAGAGAGAGAGAGAGAGAGAGAGAGAGAGAGAGAGAGAGATTGTGTGCCTGCGCGTGCGTGCGTACTTATACGTATGCGTTTGTGTGCGTGCGTGTGTCTGTGTGTATGCGCGCGCGTGTGTGCGTGCACGTGTGCGTGTGTACGCACGCACACACAAACAGCGTGGGAGATCAAGGGCGTACCTGTGTTTACAGCGTACAGGTGTCTTGTGTCCGTACAAAAAATCTTTACAGCATGACTCCACGTTTACACGCCTGCATGCTGTATGTGGCACTGATAGACCAATCTTTCTCAATCCTCAACCAAATGCAAACAACGAAAAATGACGGTGAATCAAAACCAAGACCTTGTCTGGAGTTCAGTGGGAGCGCCGAGCTGCCACACAGATGTTGCAAGTTCGAATCCCGGTGAACATTTAAAAACAACTACAACAACTGTGCTATCCATCTTTAACATGTCCAGTTGGCGTCAAGTGTTGTGTCAGATCGTCTACCGCTGCCAGTCTCCTGGGAAGGTTTCCTGCCTTGTCGACTGTGGGTGGTTGAATCTGAATGCACCTACCTACCTCTGTGACAGCGGTTCAGATCACTCACGGCAGCTATTGGTCGGCCGAAGTCGAAGACCCAGTTCTCCAGAGCCAGAACCAGCCAGATGTCCCAGTGGAAGCGGTCCCCTCTGACCCCGTCCTGCCCTCGTGTCCCCACAGGGGTTCCTGGCACAGCATGGCGACTGGAAAAAAAAGAACGGAGGTAATAAGTTTAAGTCTTGATGGACGAGAGAACAATACGATGCGAAGTGGTGCGTCACGATTATAGTTATGATCATAGGCATACATGTGCGCGTTTCGCCAGATACTACGCACACATAGATACACACAGACACAGACACAAATACAAGCCAAGCTATGTTTTCTTAACGTCAGAAAACAATACCAAACAATGTGAAATGTTTCTCAACACAGAAGATGCGACTGTACTATACGTCACTTGTTGGTGGCCAGAGGATCTCGGAAGTCCACAAAGGAGGCCCATAGAAAAGACTACACAGACGGGCGGGGATCTTTGTATTGCAAGAAGAGACGGTCTGTAGCAAAACATATGGGGGAGTGTGCTGACTTCATGAAACATACTTTTGGCTTGCACAATCGGTCAAGTTACTCATGTTAAACATACCCCCCCCCCCACCCCCCACCCCCAATTTGTGCCGAGTACAACTTGTGTGGGATACTAAGCGAGTTCAGTATGTTTCGTGACAGTATGATATGGTCAACTTTTTCCGCTATGATCATGTCAAATGTCCAAATTCGTCTGAGATTGCAAGTGAATATGAATTAGTGTCAGTTCGAACGGTTATCTGATTTCTCAGGAAGTCTTTACCCCCCCCCCCCCCCCCCGCCCCTCTTCTTTTTCCCCTTTGAGCGTGTCCTACTTGTCACTTCCTCACGCTACTAGTAATATGTCGCCCCCCCCCCCCCCCCACACACACACACAACCGTTGTGTTCTGTACATTGTTAGAATCATCATACATACCAACTAGTAGAAAAGAGAAAGAAAAGGAAAAAAAAAAACACCTACCGCGACGAACAAAAGTACAATATTGAGCACAAATTCTGGATATTAGATAAACGAAGAACTATTGTCCAGAAACGAGAACGCAGACACTCGGCAGATGTTCTGTGTAATGCACGGAGAAAGGGATGAATCAAAAAGATAAAAAGATAGTCTGACAAAATAGCATAAAGCCATTAAAGGAGAACAAAAAGACGAATAGTCCGGAATGTGACAATAACGTATTATGTAAACCTGAAATGGTATGGATCATGAGTGAAAGTCTACTTTTGGCCTGGTATCGTCATCATCATCATCATGTACATTAATGCGCGCTAAATCTGAAAGAATCTCTACACATGTACAAATTCACTGAAGGAGGAAGAAAGGAAGAGAATATAATTCAAGTATTTGATGAAATATAGGGGGACAAATCATGGACAAACGGGAAGTGGTGACAACAGATTGCGCTAGTTTAGCTAATCAAAGCAACACATGCACCACAGATGCACCACCAACAAACGCTAATGCAAGTCCAGCGCTCACACACATGCGGAGATCGCATCCCGGTGTCGTATAATATCTGGGAACCGTGATATCTGGGAACGCGTTCCCAGATTTCCTGAACTTCCAATCGTGAAATCTGGGAACTTTGTGAAAATCATGCCAAGAAATTAATGGGAAAAAAGTGACAAGAAGGCCAAAGATCTCAATTGCACTTAAATTGTTTCCTACCTTACCTCGAAAATCCATTCTTTTCTCGTCTTCTTTCTGCCCTTCTGAGCTCTGAAAGACCACGTTCCCAGATATCACGGGCCTTCCCAGATATCACAGTACATTTTGGGAACGCGTTCCCCCAAAAATGTGGTATCTGGGAAGCCTTCCCAGATATCACGTTCCCAGATTTCACGCGACACCGGCCTTCATCCCCCAACGCCTTTCACTCCTACCCTTCGATGAGAGACAGAAGGCAGGTGGGATGGGGGAAGCGGCAGTTACTGCCCCCACTCCCACCCTCTCTCTCTCTCTCTCTCGGATTGTTGCAGTTCTCACTATGCTCTGTATGACGCGGCACTCTTCTTGGTCACGAACAGTTTGAGACAACACAGTATCAGAGAAAACACAAACGTGATGGAATGTAACAGGAAAGCTATAAACATTGCACGCAGGTGCGCAGTCACGCTGCAATTCAGTTAGCATGTTTGTTTACAAAACCTTATTACGAATTAGTCAAAATATGCCATTTTTGTCCAAACACACAATTTAGCTTCACAGATCATATGACTAATATGCAAGATCGTGCCCCCCCCCCCCGCTAATAAACACACCCAAGAATATCGACGGTTGCCCCTTCTCACCTCCCCTCACCCCCTCCCTGTATACCCTCTCAATGGTCATACTGCCGAACGCTCGTTTCTCCACACAGAGCCAAAATCGAGTTCTACATCTCCAAAGCCTCAGCACCAACAATCTACAAGAAGCTGTCAATCTGGAGACAGCCTGTCAGCGTAGACTCTGCACAAAGTTATTTCGGGGGTGGTTCAGTGGCGCCTGCTCTCACCCAACATACCCAAGATACCAGTACCACCCACAAAACGCCCAACTGACGTCAATAATTGGTGCGCCAGCGCAAGCAAGTGTCCCCTCCGGATGGCGACACCACGCCCACCAAATGACAATCGAGTCATCACGAACTTGCAGAACCGACAAGGCTAATAATAAAAGTATAATGTGAACACTGATATTGACGTGGACAGAAAAATCAAAACTGCCGCGACAGCTGGATAAAAAGGATCACAAATATTGGAAACTTTTGTGTGTGTGTGTGTGTGTGTGTGTGTGTGTGTGTGTGTGTGTGTGTGTGTGTGTGTGTGTGTGTTGGGTAGGGGGGGGGGCGTGCGTGTGTGTGCGTGTGTGTGTGTGTGTGCGCGCGCGCGCGCGCGCGTCATGAGGACTAGGCAGAAGAGGAGGACTGCTAACGATTTTCTTTTTATCTGAGACTACACTGCCCTGTGTTTTCTCTCGCAATCAATACCGATGTCAGTCAGGCCCGAGGCATACCTGTCGTGTTGGTTAGGAAATCTGAACAACTCTCAAGGGACCGAACTATTACGAGAACAAATCTCCACTGCGCAGTTCAGTCTTCCCAGCTGACCCCGTAACACTCTTGGCTCAGATTAGGAAACCAGCTGTGTCAAAAAAAAAAAAAAATCACGCAAATGCATCTAATGGGACTTGATCCCTCGACTGGCTAACCAGTTTCTCGTGCCGCTGACCAAATGTCCCACGGCAGCTTCTGGAACTCCACACACTAGGTGTCCGGACAAACTCTTGATTTATCGCTACGCTCAACGACCTGAAACAGGACAGCTCCGTGTATCATATGGTGAATCACAACATTTGGCTCAATAAGATATATTGGACATAGCAACATAACTAAATATCCAGGAAGTGTTCCAACCCCAAACTGGTCTTGATCAGCAGTCTGCTATTTCAGTGAGCGGGACAGACACAGCCAGCACAACGGGTTATTCTTATATCATGTCCGGACGTTTACTTCCCTTATTCACTCCAGATGACAATACTCTGTAGCCTATGAAAATAATGCCTCCCTACGCCAAGGTCTACCCCGGGAAGTTTTTTGACGACTGCTCAGTCGGAGAGGCATAAAAGCGTGATTAGCTAAAAATTGAAAAAAGAGAAGAAAAAAGAAAAAAAAGCGCGGGCCCAATAGTGCGAATTTAAATGTCGCAAGTGCAAGAATGATTAATGTTAAAAGGCGAAGTGTCAAAAAGCGCAAATCAAGTTCAATATTGGGTTGGCTTTTCACCTGAAACCATGTTCGCGAACCAATAACTTGGCCGGCAGTGCATTCTCTCCGCTGGAACCTCGCTTTGGACTGACGGCGATTAGTCTATGCAGAATTCAGAGCCATAAATGGAACCCAGGGATTTGGGTTTTCATATCCTCAAAGCTAACAGAAAGAAGGAAACACGACCAGAGACTCACTCTCTTAGGTTAAATATTCAGCCACTTCAAACCTTAAATGTAGCAGATTTCAAACTATAGAATTATCTTACAGTACTTCCGCGTGGCAAGGCAAAAACAAAGGAAGAAACATCAAGAAATTGGCCGTGCTGTTAAAGGACGGAATCAACACATTAAAACATGAAAATTATCTTTTCGACGCGGAAAGACAAAAACGAAGGATGGGGCATCAAGTCTTTGGCCATGCTGTTCAATAAAAATGCAGTCAATAAAACACTTCAAATCGAGGACAATTTTCTTTGTCGACGTGGAAATTATCTATTTTAGGAGATTCAAGAAGAACGCACTTTCCGACATGTACTCATTTCAACACTCACACAGGTCCGCGCTTTTCGGATCCATCTCGCCCAATCGATTGATACCGTTGATTTATTTATCAGCTTTACCGTGAAGCTGGGTTGTCTGTTTTGTCATGCACTTCCGTCCGAACGGAAAAATAAATCCCCTGTCTAACGATAAGACAGGACACTTTTTTTTTTTTTTTTTTTCAAATTTTCAACGAAATACTTTTAAATATCAAATGCACCATGTGCGAGATGGCTTCAGACCCAAGAAAAAGCTGAATGCTTCGTCAGTTTGGGCCTCAGGGGCATCATTTGCTTGCTTGCTTAGTAACTTTTTTTACACAGCCTTTTCTTTTTTCTCTTTTTTTTTCATAAAAAAAATAACAGAAAATTACAACGGGGATGAACAACATGGAACACCGGGAGCAGCGTTTGACGAATGTCTATTAGAGGATGCGACGTCTCGTCCGGCCCGACAAATTGTCGTGGGCCGACCCAAGTGCAGAAGAGCGAGCACTGAGGGCGACTAACACGACAGCCTGTCGTGACAAACACGGCGGGCCTTGTTGCCAGACTGGGCACACCGGCAACGCACGGCAGTTGACCCGTGCCGGTCTTGGAATGATGAAGTCAGCTGTGCTGCTGTTATCATCCGGTGCTTCGTCATGTGAGGATCACTCGGTGTGAACTGAAAAAGAAAATGAAAAATCTAACGGATTATCGTTTACTTTCAGTTGATCTCGGCGTGTGAAGTTTAGTAACCAACACTCGATAACACAAAACTGAAGACAACAAAGAAGTCAGGGAAAAGCAGAGTGGTTTGTCAAGATTTTTTGTGGACTGATTCCAACACTTTTTGAGTGAGTATGTCTTCTGTGGATCATCATATAATTGAAAAAAGACGTCTTGATCACAAATTCGTGTTTGGTTATTGACGTTCAGGGGTTCCCCCCAGTTTTGAAGTTACAAGTATTTTAGTTGCCGAGGAATTATACAAGCTTGCGTGATCCTGACCCGCTCGTTCTCTTCACTATACAATAGGTCGACTTCCAAGCATCACAAGGATTCTCATTATTCGGACGGATGTGAGTATATCCAGACGAGGAGTGACGACTTTCATAATAGAGTTTACAATACTTAGCAGGAAATGAGATCACGGGGTTGTTGACCGACCAATGAGTGATGCTCATTTTCTCTATCTGTCTGTCTGTCTGTCTCTCTCACACACACACACACACACACACACACACCACACACACACACACACACATACACACACACACACACACCGTCTTCTTTCAGTTTAGGTAATAGCAACACCAGCCGAGAAATATTGCAACCGTGAGTTACGAGTTTCTATTAATGTCATTGTTATCAGTTCTGTTCGTGGCAGCAGCGCGAGTTCTGTATTGCGAAATACTGCAACCTTGAGGTGCGACTTTTCATCATTGTCGATGTTACTCAGTTCTGTTCGCGGCAGCTGCGCGAGTTTTGTATAGTGATCTTGTCCGTGGCAGCTTACTGCTGTGACAGTAACCAAAATGGGTTTAGTCACTGGAATACAACAGATGCGTCTGCCATATGAGACACAAGCAGTTGCGCTTTCTCGCAGTAATTCGGCATCGACACACGCGACGTTCTTAGTCTGCATGATTACATGCTTGATGACGGAGAGGGGATCAGCTTGTCAGCATGATATCACTGCTTCCGATTTTATGCCAAGACATTAGCTGCCGGTGTGATTTCGTTCTTTACAATTAATACTCATCCGAGATGTGCTAAAAAAAAATGTCACTGGCAAATACGAGATTTTTTTTTCTCGCACGCCTTTTTTGTTTCCTTCTTACTCATTATTTCTGGTTAATATACTCGGCAATGATATATATATATATGTACATCCCTTATCTGTAAGCTATGCAGTAACAGCTTTTCAAGAGCTTGTTATGAATGTTCGGTAGCCTACTTTCCACTTGATTATATAGAACCACTTTATCCCCTCAATCCTTTCTCCAACCCTCTCTCCCTCTTCCATTTTCCCACCAAAGAGTAGAAAGGTCTACAACCTCCCTCTACCCTGCCCCCCGCCTCTCCCTCCTCTATGTCTACCTCCATATCCTCCCCCCTCCTCTTAACCATTCCATCTGGTTTCACGTTTATCCTCTGATGTATAACGTGTTTTCACATCCGACTCCTTCTCTCCCTGTTGTGTGTGTGTGTGTGTGTGTGTGTGTGTGTGTGTGTGTGTGTGTGTGTGTGTGTGGAGAGAGAGAAGAGTCCGCGCGCGCGCGCGCGCGTATGACGTCAACAGCAAGGATTTATACAGAAAATGAGTTTTTACTCATTTATCGTCTTACATTATGCATTTTATGATAGTTTTACGGGTGTGTACCGGAGGACGAGAGTGGGGGTTGGGATGGGGAGGGAAGGTACCGGGCGAAAGAGAGCGACAGGGAGTGATAGAATGTTGCTCATAGCCCAGCCGACCGCAAAGGGCCATATCAGCGCTGTCACCGCTTTGAAGTCAACTAAACTCTCAAGTCAACGCAACTAATCAGGGTTGACAGATTTTACTTCTTTTTTTTTCTCACAAATACGCATTTCACACACTCGCTTACAAAAAAAAGGTGTGTGTGTGTGGGGGTGGGGGGGGGGGGGGGCTATTCATTTTTATTTCAAGCTAATTTATATGATCCTGGTTGAGACTACACACAGCGCCAGCATTAAACGACACCTGCAGCCTACCCACATTTCACTTATCAATATTTCACCGCAGCTATGACTTCCGAAAATATTGGTAAAACAATATTTCTTTTAATGAATCCTGCGCTGTTAACATTTTCAGCTCCTGCGCTCTGTTTTTGCGCGAGTTCAGAGCAATATTCAGTCTGCCTTCCAGTTTCAATGATCTCTCCCCGTGTGAGGCAAGCTGCCTTTTGTCCTGAATGGTGCTGACTTCACTCTGCGTTTGTTGGGCCAGATCCTTCACAATCTTAAAAACTTTGTTTTGTTGTCTTGTGCTTTTTTGTTTGTTCGGCTGGTTGGTCTTTTTTCAATGTCTGATATTCAACCCTGCTTTCCTCTGCGATCTGTCATTTCTTCACCGGTTCTCTCCTCCACAGAACCATACTTCTCCCCTCTCTTTCCCTATCCCCTCCCCTCGAGCCCCTCTTCCCCCTTTCGTATTCCTGAGCAGTTTCAAGTTTCTTTTAGCATCGGACATCTCCAAGACGTTTTTTAATAATATAATAATAATTATTTATGGCGCTTAATCTTACATCATAAGCCCTAAGCACTTACAAATACAGAAAAGGTTAAAGAAAACATAAATGAAACCAGTAAGATGAATATTGCAATAAGTACCATGCATCTACAAAAAAGGGTGCATACTGTTCCGATTCCTCTCTCATTCTTAGGACCTCTGTTGCCGGTTCTGAAAGTCTCCACCACTTCTGAATGAATGTACATTTGTGTTGATACGTGTCCCCTACTTTTGCTGCTCTGTACACGTGGCTGCTTGGGGGATACAGCAAGCCTTAAGTCTGTCTAGGCGATTTTCTTAATTCTGGGTGCCTGTTCTCTGCATGTGTGCTAGGGGAATGGGTTCCACTGGCGGCAGTGATCTGGAGTTGTGTGCATGCGACTACGAATGGATCGCGCACGCGCCCGAGAGAGAGAAAGAGAGAGGGGGGGGGGTACACAATTTTTTTTTCAGTGTATACCACGGCCACTCACGGGGGGGGGGGGGGGGGGGGAGGGAGAGAGAGAGAGAGAGAGAGAGAGAGAGAGAGAGAGAGAGGAAGGGAGGGAGGGAGAGATAGAGACAAAGAGAGACAGAGGGAGAGATGCTAAGAGAAACAGAGGCAGAGACAGAGAGTGAAACAAAGATGGAGAGAGTGACAGAGACAGAGAGAATGCGAATGCTTTATTCAGATTGAGGCCATAGCCCATATTGAAGGGTGACACCCGCAATACAACACACAAGACACACGAGAGAGAGAGAGAGAGAGAGAGAGAGAGAGAGAGAGGGGAGAGAGAGAGAGAGAGCAGCCGCCGTGTCGAAGTGGTTAGGTTGCGGACTCCCGGCTGGGAGGTCGTGGGTTCGAATCCCATCAGAGTCATGTGGGTTTTTCTGCCCCGACCGGCTCCTACCCAGAGTTGAGTTTGCTACGGACTCAGTTGGGAAGACTGGGACCACACAGTCGAGTTTCATCCACTTAATGGATGCGTTTCTGTGAGTGTTGCTCAAATTTCCTGACCAACACTGTAGGTGCCTGTATCTCTCGGGCCTGGTTGACGCCGGGATATATTATGAAAGGAAGCGTAGAGTACAGCCCTGTCATGTAGTCTCAGACCGAAATGGAAATCCGTAGCATCATCTTAATCATCCTCATACTCATCGATCAGCATTAAAAAAAATATGTCTCAAATTCTGTGGCCCTTCATGCCCTGCTCTCATGGTGACCTCAATTTCGATGTCCTCTCCACGTCTGTGGCCTTGGTCTGGTTCCGTCGGGGTCACCGGTATCGGCGAGTCCATGGGGGCTGTCGTTGGACGGACGGGTGGCGCCCTCCGGAGGGAGAGCTCACTCACGCCGGCTCCGCGACTAAGCAATTATTGTCGTCAGTAGGGGGCTTAGTAGGTGGTGTCCTGCGTATGTTAGAACAGGCGCCACTGAACACCACCGAAGTGACTCGGCAGCAGTGCAGTGTCTTCTCCGGTGGGTTGCCCTTTGACGACTTGACACTGACTACTCCCTGGAGATGGCTGGTGCCGGGGCTGCGGCGGGGCCGACCGGGCTGTGGCTGTGGCTGTGGACCGGGTGTCAGAATGAGCGGCGTGGGTGCACTGCCTCTGAAGGTGGCCCAGAGGTTGGGACAGCAAAAAAAAAAAAAAAAAAAAAGAGAGAGAGAGAGACAGAGAGACAGACAGAGAGAGACAGAACAGAGAGAGACGCTTGTGGACTCCCGTCAACTGAGATCTTCTGTTTCTGAATTTTCCCAAACAAGCATTGAGACCCACTTGATCTGGTTAAGGTTAAAGTCCTAAAGGTTGAAGGCCCATTCCCCCAGCCTTCCGCCCCCTGTAATGTTCCCTAAACTGAATCAGGTCCCAATTATTGCAATGTGGACAACCGTAAGAATCCGTAACAATCAGTCCCCGCGAGTCATTTTGCACTCAAAAAACCATCTCCACACTCGAACATCTTAAATTACTGGTCGACGGGCCTTGTAGCTTTAGGTAAGTTGTAAAAACCGTGTAAACCCTCATCGATAGTAACCGCTAGCGGAAAATGAACTGTCCCTCCAGACACAGTTCTATCTTCGCTTTGTATTTTGTGTCTACGTTACATCAAGAGTTTAGAACGTACTTGGGCAAAGTCTAACGGGGACGAAAAACGGACCATGCAACTTGCTTTGCTGGGAACACAACGGTCACGTCGACTCGCACCAAGAACTAAAGCGACTTGCCGACATCCGTCAGCCTGCGGTGGCACAATTTGCCCCGATTATCAGCCCCACAAAGGCCGGCCTTGATTATGCACAGTGTGAGTGAATCACCGCCAACGAACCTGCTTACACACACACACACACACACACGAGCATCGCACATCGATATCTCTTCAATCACGACGTGTGCCCCCCCCCCCCCCCCCCCTTCCCACTCCCACACAGCGCGCGCCCGCCCGCCCGCCCGCCCACACACACACACACACAAACAGGGTCAAGCTTTCACCCCTTTTCCTACATGACCTTCACACTTCATGCTTAGAAGACAGAAGTTCAGTTCATTGAAACCTTGATTTTTCAAAAATCCCTATTCACACCTTCAGGCTGGTGATTATCGGAACGTTAAATTAAAAAAAAAACCTTGTTCACAACTTCAGGCCAGTTATGAAACCGTGTCATTCTGTTAACAGATTTAACAGGTCTGTTGCGGGGGCAGGACAGTGTCTGCGTAGCTTCAAGTGAGAAATTGATGGAAAGAAGCTCCACATATAAAGAAAGAGATAACTGACGGACAGAATAATTTCGAAATTTTGTTTAGTTTCTTTCCCGTCAATAGATTATCATCTTCTACCAGTGGCAACGCAGCGAGTGCCTTCTCAAAAGTGACAAACGAGTATTCATTTAAATGCCATTCATTCAAATGCCATTTTCTAAGAGCACTTTTGAGAAGTACCAAAGAATGTCAAAGAATCCGCGTTTCATTTTCGATGATAAGATTAAAGGGCTTCTCAGCAAACAATGTGGTTCGAGGGATTCAGAGCATAATGTCATTCGACTCGTAGATGAAAATACTGCGCACAATAGTAAAAAGTTGTGAGAAAGACTCCAGCCCCTCCCCCTCCAGCACATACACACCATCCTTTCTCCCCTACCCCTTCATTTTTCATTTACTTTCTATAAAAGGAAAAGTAAATGGGAACTGAAACATTTAAATACAGAACAAAAATATTTGAGAAAATTACTATATGTTTAACAATATGAATTTCAGTTACCAAGTTTACAGTGTACTTATGTCGGAGTATGAAAGGGTAGATAACTAGCGGTTGCGCCCACAAATGTTCTCTGAGCAAATACATCGATCAACAGTCAATAGCTGTAATGTATTTTCCATTAATGGTATTCATGAATGCTTTATAGTTTAGATCCAAACGAAGGAATGAAATAAGACGCTCGATCTATCTTTGGAATGATTTTCCTTTTAACCCCTCTCCACCGAAACAGCCGACATATTGAAATGTAACGTCACTGTATGTTCTTTTGTCCTGTTACAGCGTTCTCATTTTTTCTGCAACCTGTCCCTAGTGTATAGACGCAAAAAAGTGCTTCTCTGGAAGGAAGATACGAAAGGTCTTCACACGACTTAGATTATAGTCGTTTCATCAGGATGAGAAAGGGGAGGGTAAGATAAGATAAGATAATGTTGCTTATAGCCCAGCCGACCGCAAGGGGCCACATCAGGGCTGTCACCACGTTAAAATCAACTCAAGTCAAAAAAAAAAAAAAAAAAAAAAACACCTTTCACACATCTCTTTAAATGACATCGTCTAGAAACGCACCAGAAACTTCGTTAAAAATCTTTCTTCCGTAAAATCTTAAATCAGATGAAAAATGTTAATCTCTCTCAAAAATTCAAGGATCACGTCAGGCGGGACATCCCTGAACAGGATCTTCATGGACTCCGCTGTAAAATGTTTGTGTCTCACATCGTGCAAGTCCCAACACTCTAAAAGAATATGTTTCATTGTGAGTGGCACATGACATGGAATGCACCACGGAGCTTCTTCACTCTTTAAAAGGTAGGAATGAGTAAAATACGAATGGCCGGTGTGCAGCCGGCACAGAACCGTTTCCTCTTTACGACCACCAGACGTAGATGGGAGGAACTCCTTAAGGTTTGGACGGATCCGAAAGAGTTTGTTATCCGTCTGGGTATTCCAATCCTCCTGCCAGAGGTCTTTCACATAATCATTAATTTTGGGTTTCAGATCTGAGCAGGGGATATATATGTTGGACAATTTCTCTCTTGTGGCATTCTTGGCTAAACGATCAACCATTTCATTCCCTCCGATGCCAACATGACCAGGAACCCAAGCCAGAATAATGTTGTAACCATCCACTTTCAACTTACTAAAAAGTTCAAAGAAATGTAAAAGTTCTGGATGCTGAAGGTTGCGGCCAGCTATGGCCTCCAAAGCTGACAGCGAATCCGACAGAACCAGAAAGTCCCTCTTCGTAGATTGTGAAATTATTTTCAATGCCAGAACCAGAGCAGTAAGTTCAGCAGAATAGACAGAAGCATCTGGAGGTATATGTTTTAACAGTATCTGAGAAGGAGCACCAGGGCAATAGGCTGCACAGGCCACTCCATCCTCAGACTTGGAACCGTCAATGAAAATTTTCTGATAAGATGGGAATTTTGAACAGAGTTCAGCATACAAGGCCTTGTATGCCAGAGAGCTGGTAGACTCTTTACGAAAGGCTGCAAGATCAAAACGAATCTCTGGTGTGAAAAAGGTCCACGGAGGCTGATCTGGAAACTTGGAAAAATCCGACACAACTCCTAGGTCTAAACCTGCATTCCGCGCGTGAGGCTGCATACGAAGACCAAACGGCGGAATACAGTTAGGGTTGGTTTCGAATTTGCTTTGAAACTGGGGGTCAAAGACACAGTCATAGGCAGGATTCTGCGGTTCTGAGAACAGTCTGATATAGTAATTTAGAGACATTTTCAGCCTGCGGTTGGACAGTGAGGGTTCACCTGCCTCTGCGTACAGGCTGTACACAGGGGTGGTGCGGAAAGCTCCAAGACAGAGACGAAGCCCTTGATGGTGAATAGGATCCAAGAGTTTCAGATAAGAGGGTCTTGCAGAGCCGTACACAGCACAACCATAGTCCAGTTTGGAACGGACCAGGGCTCTGTAGAGATGCAGCAAAGTTTTCTTATCAGCGCCCCAGTCAGTGTGCGCTACGACCCGCAGAATATTCAGAGCTTTCTGGCAAGAGGTTTTGAGATTTTTAATGTGGGAAAGGGGAGGGTATTTATAAAAGTCCAAAGATGTTTATGGATGGGGATCGGTGTCTCGTCTGGTTTCCCACTCTATTGGCGTTTGCTGGAGTCCCATGCGCTAGCTCAGGTGGCTGACAATTCCAGGCGACAGCAATGTTCCGATTCATGTATACTCTCAGCTAAATCCATATGCCGGCTTCTCTTTGTCCTCTAGTCGGCCTATTGCCTCGCGTATACCACCGTGTTTGCGCTTTAAACTTTACACTTTGATACTATGGAGTGCGATGCGTGGTGAAACAAACAGCCAACCCGTGTGCTGGAAGCAGACTCGAAGCAAATCAGACCAACAGTAAGTGATGAATGCCGTCACTGTGCACAATGAAACTCCAACAGCTAAAAACAAAAATACTCGTGCTGCCTCTTGGACACTCCTTCGCTCGCAGGGAACTCTCCTATTAACGTGCATTGACTTGATTACATTGTGGACGGAAAACACCCCGGAGGGTGTGGGAAGATCCTGACGGTGAACCCAACACAAATTAGGTCTTTGTGTGAATCACACCCGAGCAGCCCGGGTGGCTTCCTCATCAACTAGCACCTTCATGAGGAGATAGACCTAATCTACTGACGAAAAGCTTACGAATTATTCAGCGAGTTTTTCTGTCAGTAGATTATCTTCTCTTGGAGGCGCTAGTTCTTGAGAAAGCCGGCCCGTGTCGGAAAAGGAAACCTTTTTCTCAAGCTGGCTAATGCAGAAGAGAGGTGGTGCGGTCTGAAGGGAAACCTTGTTTTCTATTTTTGAAAGCAAAACAGCCTAACAGTTATAGCGAAGTGAAACACACACACACACACACACACACACACACACACACACACATCTCTCTCTCTCTCTCTCCAAACCACACTATCCGCAGACTTGCACTTGCACTGTGACATTCGAACACCGAATAGACACGCACGGCTATGTTCGCTCACACTAAAAGTACACACGAGTGCCAAGCCAAATTAGTTTCCGATTATTTCTTGCCTGTTCGAAAGGTATCGTTTACGTAGTGCAATCTGTACACATACAAATTGGGTAACGCGAAAAGGATTCGAAGCAACTCTACATGGCAGTAGCAGCTGGACCCTACTCCACATTCTCCACGGAATACAGTAGAAAGGGCACACGGGAGACCGCACACATCCACCAAGGTCGATCGAACCTTGGACCCGCACTTCGAGTTAAATTCGTGCGTGAAAAAAGTTATTTTCCTTTGGGGAAGTAACTGTTATAGACTGGAAGACTTGCTCCTCTCTTTTACCCTCTTGTCAGTGGCTTCAATGCCGAGTGTAAATGCAGATGATCTATTAAGGAATTTGGTAACAGAAAGCTGCTGCTTAACTATTTTGTTGCTCTTCTTTTCATCAATAGATTATTTTTGCTGTGGCTACGCAGTCACCGCCTTTTTTTTTTCCTCAGATTTCATTTAGCACTCTTTTCCATACGAGACCTGCTTTTCATTAAAGATCATTGTTAGTTTAGTTGCACAAAATATTGACAATGTTCTAAAATGTCACGGCAGCACGGAATTTCATTTGATTTCAGCAACTCTTGAGGATCTGACGGAAAGAAGTTGTGAGGGGGAGGCGGTACGGGAGAGGGGTGGGGTGGGGTGGGGGGAGGAAGCGAAGGGGTTACGAAAAGAAATGTTCCCAATTACTGGTGGCTATTTGATCCATTGAGGAATTACTGGGCTTATCGTTTGTTCTCAGATTGGTTATTTCTCTGTGCAACTTAAAAAAAAACAACAACAAAAGACAACGGGTGGTGCTCGATCACAAATGTATGTACATGCACTATTAGGATTCTCGAATAAATAAGAGTTGTATTAATTTCTATGTTCTATGCATCTGCCGAAATCTAACCCTGACCCTACTCTAACGAAGTGCAACACTAACCCCAAACCGTAAAGAAACCCTTAAAACTTAAGGAAAGTCTTCCCGGTTCTCAATGTGCAAGAGTGACCTCTTCTAATGATTGCATCTGCGCCGAGCTTTACCTGTGCCTTTTTCGCATTGCAATGCATGTAACTACTGTACGGAACACGAAGTGAAGCAACCACTCGCAATGTGTTTTTAATCTTGGAAGATCCAGGACCTGCCGTTTAATCCAAATCCGCCATATGAATTCACACAAAAAGGTTTATGTGCTCGTCTGTCAGCACATAATTCGCCTACATAGACCTTTCCTGAGAAAAGCTAGGTCAACCTTTCCAGAGAAAAGCTAGGTCAACCTTTACTGAGAAAAGCTAGATCAACTGATTGGGCAGAAGCTTCCGATTTATTCATTTTCCGTCAATACATTATCTTCCCTTACGGGTTAAGTGTGGATTTTGCCAGTAATTCCATCTTTGACGTCAGGTCAAAATAGGCTCAGCAGTTTTGCGTAATGCTACCATACACATATACGAGTGAAAGCATAACGTGTAATCAACCCGAGTACGGGTTTGGACAACGATTTCCTAACATGGTACTTTTGTACCGTTTCCAACTGCTCGCGGCGTGTGTCCTGTCGAGACGGCAAAATCAAACAGTTTTTAGCCATGTCCTTACATTCTCGTTTAGCTATATCTCTACATGTGGAGTGAAATACAATTATTCATGCTTTTGGCACAAAAGCTACTTTGCATTTTTTTTTTCTTCTTTGCGTGCGACTGCCGACTTTATCTACATTTGAATGAAGCAGGCTTAAATACAGTAAAGTACCCTTACCTGAACTTTCGCATACGAGCAAGATGCGCTAAGAGTGATTCTGGCATACGTAACTAGAGTTACTTCTTTCGTATGCCAAAATTCCACTGTTTATGCTTTCCTACACGGTGGTCTGTGGCACTCGCTAACTCACCTGTCCACGCCATTCTTCTGCACAGCTGCTTTTTTTGACTGTCTGCGTCGCGCGTTCGTGTCTCCGCCAACTGCCATGGCATCAGCTCAACTCAGTGCAGAACACACACGCAATGTAGCACCGTCCAATCAAATAAAAAACCTGCACACTTAAGCTTGCCACTTGTTGAACTTTCACGTACTCCCCGCAAACAACGTGTATCTGACTGGCATGTCACATGTCCCTTGTTCGGATTCATAGGCGCTTGTTGCAGATAGCAATTTGCTGCAATGTTTTAGGCGCGTGTTGGAAATATGAATTGGCTTCAAGAGAGAAGACCAAATCTTCACAACTGAATTATCTCCCTCTCTCTCTCTCTCTCTCTCTCTCTCTCTGAGTTAATATTAGACGAAAAAAGATGGAGTGGGGTATGAGGGGGTGATTGGAACAATCACAATATGTTTGCGCGCGCGCGCGTGTGTGTACGCGTGTAAGAGAGAGAGAGAGAGAGGAGAGGAGAGAGAAAGAGAGAGAGAGAGAGAGAGAGGAAGGAGCCAGTGAGATGGTCTTAAAATGAGAGTCAAAGGAGTCCTAGACGGATCATATATCAAAAGTGAAGTCAATGTCATGTATGCCTGTAGACGTTAGTGATGAAGCGCAACATGTCGGCTAGTCACGTGTGCGATGTAACTATTCAGAATGTACGTTTACATGTAGGACACTCTGCGCTGCTGTACTTCTGTGACTTCCAATATCTCTCTCTCTATGCGTCTCTGCGCCCTCTCTGTCTCTCTCTCTCTCTCCACTCTCTCTCCCTCTCTCCTCTCTCTTCTCTCTCTCCCCCCCTCCTCTCTCTTCTCTCTCTCTCCTCTCCTCCTCTCCCCTCTCTCTCTCCTCTCCCCCCCCTCTCTCTCTCCTCTCTCTCTCTCTCTCTCTCCTCTCTCTCTCTTCTCTCTACAGCGCATATTTTCCGCGCTATATATCATCTGGTCGTGACCACACAGTGATTTTTTTTTTCAACGGCACTGTGATGGACGAAATAAAAGTTTCATCTTTCATTCAGTTACTGTTGCGCCATGTCACCAGGACGCCTGCAATGTTGCTGCCACTACCAGGAGATTCCTCGGCAGTGTAGCACTTCGCCATTCCCGTATAACCACATGCCATGAATATTATATTTGTCGGCAGCTTGAACAGTTTTATGTTTCAGGTCGCTATCTGTGATTTTCAAGGACTCCGAAAACTTTACAAAACATTTACCGTCGCAATGGAGAATGCTCACTGCAGTCTATATTGGTATTTTTGGGATTTCTTTTTAAGCGCACTGCACTTACAATTGAATGCTTCGCTTCGCAACATGGAAATTATCAAAACTAAAAGAAGTGGCCAGACACTATCATTTCAATGATTCTATTTTTTCAGCGATGGATAAAACAAAACAAAACAAAACAAAACAAAACAAAACAAACGAAGGAAATCTGTTGCACATATGCCAGAGCATGTCTCAGAGAGAGGAGAGGAGAGAGAGAGAGAGAGAGAGAGAGACACACACACACACACACACACACCACACAGAGGCGGGTGGACGTATTGGAGAGAGGGGACAATTAAATGCAATGAGGTATAACCGCAAGTGCCTATACCCCGTTTTTCGATGCGGAGTGTAACTGACTAAATCTTCAGCCGAGGGCGCTTTTATCAGAAAGATTGCGTGTGTGTGTGTGTGTGTATGACACAGGATTTGGCCAACAATGGACCCCAAACAGACGGTTAGACGAACTCCCCGACACCACGTCAGCCCGCAATGGCAAGCCGTCTCACGTAGAGTGACTGACTGACATAACCACGTGGTAACGCCGTACTTAAGAATGACGCGAGTGGGTCAATGAGACCCTTCATTTCAGTTTCCTGTGGTTCTGTCTTCTGTGCTTGAATTCTCTAGTCTATGTTTTTCAAGGTGTTGTTTTACTTCCTAATTGCAGCCCCACTCTTAGCGGAAAATCTGTGCACGTAACTTCCTCTTTTTCAGCTCCTGTCATTGATTCTGACTCTTCATTTTGTGTGTTGTCTACCGTTTTCCTTTTTTTTTTGTACTCCCAGTTCTTATAGAACAGGGAGCACTTTACAATGGGAACGAAGAAGTGCTGTCTGTGTGTCTGTCTCTCTGTCCGTGGTCAAAATGTGTTCCACTCGCTCCAGACAAACCTTCTGGGCCGATCTTTCTGAAAATGTGTAGGTATGTTCATTACGGGTCACGGATGATGTCCGATGTTTTATTTCACCAGAATAGCCGTTACTAATGGCTATAAATGATAATTTAAAAAAAAAAATCAAGTCCGATAAGGGAAATAACCATCGCACTATCGAGTTTTTCTTCCACTAACTGGAAATTGTCTCCCCTCTTGGCACTGTGCTGGGAGTACGTTTATATGCTTTACATCTTGTTGATATCTTTGGCTGCCAAACCCTTACTTGAGCAGAACCCATAGATCTCCAATCGGAACTCCCCCCCCCCCCCCCCCCCACACACACACACACTCCACGCCCCTCTCATACAACTGATTCGGCACAGAAAGATGCCCCACAGATTACGTATCATGTTGTAAACTTACTGTATCTTTTATAAATAGTTAGGCGTTTATTGTTGTTCTTGGCGGAACAGGACTGCCCCCCCCCCCCAACCCCTCACCCACCTCCTGCTATGTGGTGACAGCCCGGGAAAAGGCCCCACGTGGTCGGCTAGGTTGTAATGATAATAACACTTGAAATGACTGGCTATGTCTGTGTGTGCTGGTGTCGTAGCATATACCGACTAACGACAACGGGGGTATGGGACCCCAGATCTAAAGTTTCCCAGGGTCTATATCTATCCACGCCTATTTTCTTTTTCTTTCTTTCTTTTTTCCCGAGCCTCTTGATTCCCAGGTCTGTGTTCTCCCCAGGATTATG
>CM065722.1:33949878-33959878 GCA_033310375.1 Conus canariensis | reverse complement strand
TCTTCCCTTCGGTCAGAGGTCAACATTGGACTCTCAAACAGCTTGCCTCAAAAACTTTTTTTTTTCCTTCTATCGGAGCCCTCTACCCTCTCCACACCCCCTTCTTCCTTCATCTGGTCCATCTCGTTTTCCTTCTAAGTTTGTGTCCTGACCACCGTCCTTTTCATGCTCGTGTGCAGACGACGTGTGCAAAGTGCCTTGAACTTATGACGTAAGCTGTATATAAACGCAATTCCTATTGCTACTACTACTGTTCCGCCTCCCACTCCTCCTCCTCCTCCTCGTTCTTCTACTACCACCACTGCTATTGCTGCTGCTGCTGCTGCTACTACTGCTCCTGCTCCCACTCCTCCTCCTGCTTCTTCTTCTACTATCGATACTGCTACTGCTGCTGCTACTTTTACAACTCTTCTTCCTCCTCTTCCTACTACAACTACTACTGCTGCTGCTGCTGCTGCTACTACTACTACTACACTACTACTACTACTACCACTATAACTACTACTACTCTACTGCTACTACTACTGTGATGATGATGCCGATGCTGTTGTTGCTGCTGCTATCATACATAGTATTGTTTCTGCTGTTATTTCTTCCACGACTGCCTGAAGGACGCACAGCATAAACATACTTCTAAAACCCCGGCTGAACTCTTCAAAAGTGCCACTTGCGACCAAGACGAGCGCCGCACAAATTGAGCACGTGCAGTCCGAGTTGGTGACGGCAGCAGAGTTTGTGTGTAACAGCGTGGATGCTAAATCGGCCACAGGGGCATTTCGTGCTTCACTGGAATCGAAGGTTCACTGTCGCCCATGCTCGTTAACGAGGAAACTCAAATTGCACGAGTTGGAGAGAGGGAGAGAGAGAGAGAGAGAGAGAGAGAGAGAGAGAGAGAGAGAGAGGGGGGAGGGAGACGAGGAAGGAGTGTGGTCAGGAGGGAGTGGGCGGGTGGTGAGGGTGAAGGGGGAGAGAGAAAGAGCGAGAGAGACTCAGAGAGACGGAGAGAGGTAAGGGAATGGGAAAGAGAGGGGAGCAGTGTGTGTGTGTGTGTGTGTGTGTGTTTTGTGTGTGAAGCTCGCTAAGACCTGAACTGGAGTGGAAAGACAGAGAGATAGACCTATCAGTTCCAGCGCCCCATTTTCTAACTAAACGAGAGAAATCTTTGAACAGATATCATTCACAAGAATTTTTATTCTCTTTCATTCACACATTCATATCCAAACAAAAACAACATGGCGCATCATACACACCGATCACAAACATAAACCCAAGTAGCGCCACCCGAAGCGGCACCAAGGAAATAACATAGTATTACACAACATATAAAAATTCAAAACTTTGAGTGCGCACAAAGGAACGATCCACAGAAGGAATTGAAGAATAACGTTCCAAAACGAAGAACACAAAGGAATGATCCACAGAAGGTATCTTATATGTACCAACAAATAAAATCTTGTATGTTTATAAATGGAAGTCAATCTGAATATTTGGCAGTTCTAGTGGTGTTCGTCAAGGTGAAAATCTTTCACCTTTGCTATTTTCTTTGTATTTGAATGATCTTGAACTATATCTCACAGATCGTAACTGCGCTTTCTTGAATATTGATTTAAATCTTCCTGACTCAGATTTATTAAGTTACATTAGTTTACTTTTACTTTTAAACGCTGATGACATTGTTATTATTGCAGATTCTTTTTTTGCGGTTTACAGCATGCTCTTGATGCATTAAGCGAGTATTGTAGTACATGGAAACACGATGTTAATGTAGCTTAAAACAAAGGGTGTAGTCTTTAATGGACGCAATAATCCTAGAAAAAAACACACTAAAATTCAGAAACCAGTCTATAGAAATAGTACACACTTTCAAATATTTAGGTACAATCTTTAGCAGAACCGGAAATTTTTTTTATAAATGTGAGAAGTATTTGTATGACCAAGCGCAATGTGCAATATTTTCTTTATTAAAGATGGCAAGATTTCAAAATTTGCCTATAAACATTGTACTGGACTTATGCCAGTCAAATGTACTGCCTGTGCTTTTATATGGCTGTGAAATTTGGGGATATAGTGATTTAAAGCTAATGGAAAGTTTTCAGCTTGAATTTGTTAAGCATCTGTTTCATTTAAATCGTTCTACCAAAAAAGAATTGATATACGGAGAACTGGAATGTACCCTGTTTCAGTTCAAGAACATGCACGAATGATACAATTCTGGTCATCTTTACTTTCTCCACAAACAAACAAATATTAATCTAGATTGTAACAAGTATTATATGATTTATACAGAAATCAGGGTTTTACATCTAGGTGGTTGATGTGTATACGGGATGTTCTAATAGAAACAGGATTCGACTGTGTGTGGGAGACACAAAAGTTTTCGTCTGTTCACAGTCCCTGTAGAAATGTTCGTAATTCATTAGAAGACATTTACATACGTGCATGGAATGATGCTTTAGAATGTAGTAATAAGTGTTTATTTTACAGAAATTTTAAAACAGAGTTTCGCCGTGAAAAATATATTGAAATGTTACCTGATGTTTATATGTACCCACTGATTCGCTTTCGCTGTGGCAATCATAAACTCATGATAGAAATTGGCAGACGATTTGGAATACCTCACGATGAACGATTCTGTCGGGACTGTGACCAGAATGACCTTGGTGATGAATTTCATTTGTAATGAAATGTAACAAATATAACGACATTAGAAATCAGTTTATACCTAGAAAATTTACATGTACAAAGTCTGTATCTAACTATTGTCGCTTGCTTTGTGGTGGTAAGAAAGTGTTGCTGAACTTAGCGAAGTTTTTTAAACTTTGTGGTGGTAAGAAAGTGTTGCTAAACTTAGCGAAGTCTTTAAAACTTAGTAAAGTTGTGTAACATTACATTCAATGTGTTAAATTATAGGGAAAATTTGGATGTTTATTTGTTTCATTTGTATTTGATTGATTTGTTTCAAATCCTCCATGCCCCAAAAGGGGTCACAGGATTAAAATCTTTGAATCTTTCAATCTTTTTTGTGTGTGTGTGTGTGTGTGTGTGTGTGTTGGTGTGTGTTAGAGAAATACGAGTAACACAGTGTGTCAAATATTATTAATCAGACTCGCTGACCAGGGGACAACTAAATGAACACGAGGAACACCTTCACAACCGCGTCTCCCACACCATGATCGTCATCCCGTAACAGATCGACGTCACGTGCAGCGACACCGACATCACCATGACGTCACTTCCAACGTCAAAAACAGCACCAGACAGCGACGATCAGACGTTGACGCCTGCGTGCCGCTCTACCGACGCAGGCGGCGAAACTGACGACGCGGTGACGACACCAAGCGCTATGACGTCAGCGGAGCCCTCGTCACACATTGAGGGGGAAGGAATTCAGCGCGATCAGACTGCTTCGGACAACAAAAGGAGGCCAACTGCGCTCAGACAATCGGCTTTGACGACGTGGCGGAGGAGGTGATGATCATCAAGAGAGTGGAGCACCGGCTGAGGAACTCGCAGAGCGTCGGCCCAGGCATGGTAGAGGACTGCTCCAAGGTAGGCAGCATCCCTCCACACCACATCACCACAGTCAGGCTGCAGGGAGATGAGCAGGACATTGTTGATGTGTGGGTAGTAGTGAGTGTTGATCAGGACTCAGGGGGATTCAGAGGATGGTGGTGCTGTTAACGAAGGCAGAACGAGGTGGGGGTGGCGGAGGGGGGAGAGGCAGGGGTGGGGGTGGGGGAAGGAAGGGTTACCTGTATATGTGTTAAGACTAGTCGTTCTTGTTAACTGTAAGTTACGATCGATAGTTGATTATCAATAATGACAACGACGACGATGATGACGATGACGACGATGACGACGATGATGACGATGGAGGAGGCGGAGGAGGAGGAGGAGGAGGAGAAGGAGGATGAAGAAGAAGAAGAAGAAGAAGAAGAAGAAGAAGAAGAAGATGATGATGATGATGATGACGATGATGTTGATGATGATGATGATGATGATGATCATCATCATCATCATCATGAGGAGGAGGATGACGACAATGACGACGACGATAGAAACGACGATGACGATGATGTTGTTGACGACATGAATGATGATGACAATAAAACACTTCTCGTATCATGGCTAATTACTGATGTATTTCTGATTGCTGGAATTTCTCTTCCTTTCACATAATAAGAAATATCGTTTGTATTCTCCGGTTTTGTTTGTTTGTTTGTCTTTTGCCTGCGTTCATTCCATTGGTTGGTTTATAGACTGGCCAGACCGACCGACTCATTTGTGCTTTGTCTTTGGACAACTGGCGCACGAGCTGAGATAAAGAGCGGATGGCGCTTCACCGAGTGTTCCGAAGGATGGGAATGGACGTGTGTCTTTCAACAATAACTGATGGATTAATTGATCCACCATTAGCGCTCTGCATGCCTCTCTCCGTTTCTTTGGCAACTGACGCGCGCGATGAGCAAGAAAGGGAACATATAGGAGGCTTAGGGAACAGCACAGAAGGTATGGGAGGATACAAACATCCAACAGCACCGATGAGGTGATTTGTAGCGGACTGATTGGTCGCTTTTTTTTTTAGGGCAGTTAGGAGAAAGACAGAGGGAAGGAGTGGGGGTTGGGATGGGGTAAGGGTGAAGAATGAGGTGGGGTGGGGTGGGGGAAGGGAACAGACAGTTAAAAAATGAACACTGAGAGAGGAACTGGCTTTACAGCTGAACTGTACAACCTGAGGTATATTCAGAGAACTGTAGTGTACACTGGCTATCAACATCGAGTTTGACTGGTGATACTGGTGGACGGATTGTTTGGCTGATCTCATTTTTCACGTTTAGATAGTGTGTGTGTGTGTGTGTGTGTGTGTGTGTGTGTGTGTGTGTGTGTGTGTGTGTGTGTGTGTGTGAGCTAATCAGAGAAAGTTGCCCTACTGGCTGGAATTTTGTGG
The DNA here is from genome assembly GCA_033310375.1 of Conus canariensis. NCBI lineage: Eukaryota > Metazoa > Mollusca > Gastropoda > Neogastropoda > Conidae > Conus > Conus canariensis. Next base: position 33,954,930 of record CM065722.1, on the reverse strand, counting down.
AAGACGTCAGACGACTCTGGCAACCTGCAGTGGTTGAAAGATCAGGTGATTGTTTAACTGATTTGTTCTGTTTCCTGGGCAAATGGAATGTAAGTCAATCAAGGAGCTGACCCTGGTGCTTGGAACACTGCAAGGAACCAGATACGGACTAGCCACACACTGATTCAGGGAGTGAGTGAGTGGATGACTGAGTGACTGATCGATTGATTCTCTGATTTACTGATCGATTTTGTTGCTTGGGCGGCCTGGGAATGAATATTGCTGATAATATTGGAGGACAGTGACTGGCTTACAGTGATTACGTGATTAGATCGATTAACTGATCGACTGACTGATCGATTGACTTGTCCTTTGATGGACGGTTTGGATGTGAATATTGCAGATAACACTGGCGGACATTGACAACATGCACTGACTGATTGACTGGGTTACCACCCCTGTGAGGAAGCCGGGGGCTCTTTCCGTGTGAATTGTCTCCCTCACCTTGTGACATTCCTGTGCTAGAATGTTCACCATGTCTGCCAATCAGCCAATCTTGTCGTTAACTGTCGTTTGTTTTCTTTCTCTTTCTTTTTTTTTTACGTGTGTCTTCATGACGCATTCGTCTGTTTTTGTTTTAGCGGATCTTGGCAATGTTTTGTTTTTCATTTTACTTGTAAGCGACTCTGGTCACTTGAGCACAGTGATACAGTAAAACATGGAGGTGGCACGAGCTGTGACATTCGCTCGAGTTGTTGGCCTAGAAGGCCTTTTAAATATTTCATTTTGACATTAACAGCTTTTGATTTGGGGTGCTATTTTTCTCACTTTTCTTTACGCTGACAAATAAAGAGGAACGACTGACTTTTTCGAAGTTTAATTCTTTAATCCGGTGTAACGAAAAGTTTTAACTCCCCGAATGGTTTAACTCCCAGGGAGTTAAACTGTTCATTTGTAAATTTTAACTCCCTGGGAGTTAAACTAGAATATAAAAAAACTAACTCCCTCTGTGTTTCAGTTTGACTCCAGGGGAGTTATTCTGACATACCACCAGAATGACTCCCACCCACCACCCACTCCCCGCACCTCGCTACCACCCATGCATCTGATATATATATTTTCGAAATGTGTGTGTGGTGTGTGTGTGTGTGTGTGTGTGTGTGTGTGTGTGTGTGTGTTCTTACACTAACTTGCCAGATCAAGACTAGTCAGGTAGAACTGTTTCCTTCGATATTATTGGTTTCTGTGAATTAGGAATCGGAAATGAAATGAGGCAGGGAACAGTAAACGATAAACAGTAAACAAGTTGGGTATTTTTTGCTCCCATAAGAAAACCTAACACAGAGTAACTTTTATTCAAGACTGGCACAGCCTTTTAAACTTGAATAAAGTCAGACAAATACATAGACGAACAATCTAATATGGGGGAAAAAACAAGCGCAGGCCAACAACTGAACTATCTTCATAGTAATGACTTGGCAAGGAGGGGGGGGTGGGGGGGGGTGGTAATTTGAAGATGGAGAAACTGGGAACATGAAATTAAGAAATATGTTACAGATATGAAAACTCTTCACTAGCTGCATAAGGGAACCATCGCAATCTCTTTTGAAGGCAGATATATTTGTATTGCCTGCTCCGAGGCCTTTCGTCCGCTGGGTCGGACTCATCAGGGAGACACGGCTGGTTGTGTCTGCGCTCCTGGCGTCAAATAGAGACACACCACAGTCCATAATACTGTGGTGTTCTCACCACCAAGATGGTGAGAACACCACAGTATTATGGACTGTGGTGTGTCTCTATTTGACGCCAGGAGCGCAGACACAACCAGCCGTGTCTCCCTGATGAGTCCGACCCAGCGGACGAAAGGCCTCGGAGCAGGCAATACAAATATATCTGCCTTCAAAAGAGATTGCGATGGTTCCCTTATGCAGCTAGTGAAGAGTTTTCATATCTGTAACATATTTTCTTAATTTCATGTTCCCAGTTTCTCCATCTTCAAATTACCCCCCCCCCCCCCCCCTCCTTAAGTCCAAATCTTTGCCAAGTCATTACTATGAAGATAGTTCAGTTGTTGGCCTGCGCTTGTTTTTTCCCCCACTATTAGATTGTTCGTCTATGTATTTGTCTGACTTTATTCAAGTTTAAAAGGCTGTGCCAGTCTTGAATAAAAGTTACTCTGTGTTAGGTTTTCTTATGGGAGCAAAAAATACCCAACTTGTTTACTGTTTTTCTGTGAATTAGTCACGTGTCCTGAACTTTTTTGAAAAATGTGTGTTTTTCTGATTGGCTGGCCGACTTTCATTTTTAGCTTAGCATACGCACACCACCACACCTGTGACGAGTCACTTGACAACTTCATCAGATCGGTCCCAAGCAGCCACCCTCTTGTACAAATTGTACAAAAACAGCCCCCCCCCTCCCCCCTCTATCCCATGTGTATCACACACAAATTTCTAATCTATGCCAACCCTTTTTCTCCTTCCTTCTCTCCCAGGTGTAGCGAGTCAATACAAACAATTTTACGTCACGTCGCGACTACTCGTCATTCTCTCCCCACCTTCCTTACCCTCTCAACCACCCCCCCCCCCCCCCACTCCCTAATTTGGCGGTATGACACAATGAAAAATTGAAAATTTTCCATTTCTACACCATTTGAGTGTAATGGCCTACACTTATGGGTGACTGTTTGATAGTCGCATAGATTCCATGAGAGAGAGAGAGAGAGAGAGAGAGAGAGAGAGAGAGAGAGAGAGAGAGAACGCCAAAGACTGAAGGTACAGTATTTCTACCAAAGGCATCAAACCATTAATTCATGTATATACAGACTTTACATACAGATTATATACAAAAAGGCATGGTAAAATATCAAGGACATGCATAGATGAGCACATGAATATGTACACGGACATTTCCTTTCCCTATGATGATGATGATCATGAACATTAAATCCCCTTCTCCATTCTCTTACCGAAAGACACCTGGGATTAAGTGGGTGGGGAGTCATCTTAGTCATGATCAGATTAACTCCCCCTCTGTTACAAAGTAACTCCCTGGGAGTCAGAAAACACGTGTACACATTAACTCCCAGGGGAGTTATTCTAAACTGTGAAAAACTGACTCCCCTTAGTGGGCAGGGAGTTAAACTTTTACACGCCTGGATTAACTCCCGGGAGTTAATCTGTACTAACTCCCAGGGGGGGTCATTCTGTTACAGGGTGGGAGTTAAGTCTGATATATGTACAAAATGACTCCCCTCTTAATGTTTCAAGAATTTGTTGAGACTTGTACAAAAAAGATTTTAGAACATTTTGAAGTTTTACTGAGTGGAGTTATTTTGGCACAGGGTGGGAGTCATTCTAGTTTAACTCCCAGGGAGTTAAAATTTACATATGAACAGTTTAACTCCCTGGGAGTTAAACCATTCGGGGAGTTAAAACTTTTCGTTACACCGGCAATAGATTCAGGACTGTTCAATATCATCAATTGTTTGAAAAAGAGATACATAAAAAGTACCACCACCACCACCACCACCACCACTAAAGGCGAAAGTGTATAAGCAGTGTTTCAAAATCTACAACATCACTGTACATTTGAAAGAGGTCACCGTGTCATATTCCTAGTATGACGCTCCTAGCCACGAACAACTGTTGGCCGTTGCTTTCAGTGAAATGAAAAGAGCACACAAAAATTCAGTGATTGCTGCAGTAATGTTGTTTAAATGTTCCTTAAATTATTAATTACTAAATCCCTGTCAACACCCGGCATCCAAATCATTTTCTGTAAACTTCCGCGTGTCCCATTCTATGTGGTGCATATATTTTTCATTGCGACATTCATATTCAAGCAAAAGTGCTACATGCTAAGTTTTACATGCTCTACAAGTTGCCCTCAGATCTAGTATACTCAGTAATAAGGAGAATTTGATCCAGCACATATGTATGTTTTGGTCATAACCGAGCAGTATCAGTTCCACATTCCAAATTTGATCTTAGGTTCTGATCACACGTGTGAATTAAAAGTGTCCACAAGCCTTTGGGAAATAAACCAAACAAACAAGCGATAACCCACGGTAGTTTGTCACGATGTGTACATATGCGATTAGATGAAAACAGGGCGACGAGACTCAATCAGCTTTCGAACACAGTGACAACCCTGACATGGCCTCTGTAGGTAGGCTGGGCAGGAGTCAATCAGTCAATGAGAAGAACTGTAGGCTGTGCTGTTGTCAATCAGTCAATGAGAAGAACTGTGGGCTGTGCTGTTGGCAATCAGTCAATGAGAAGAACTGTAGGCTGTGCTGTTCTCAATCGGTCAATGAGAATGAGAAGAACTGGGTGTTAGATGACTGATCCTGTAATGTAGCTTTTCTTCGGTAGCGTATTTGTATGACCCGGGCGAGAAACTTGGCTCTTTATTTACACGTATATAATTTTCAATGGTTTTATAAACAAAAAGAACATGCACACAGCAACAACAAGCCAGAGCTTATATCTGCGGCTAAATTTGTGACGAAACTGTGTCTGTAGGTCTGGCAGTTTATTTTTCTCTTCTTCTTCGGCCCGATTTGTCAAAGCGACATCACACGTTGGAAGCCCAGCAAGTTTAGTCTCCCTAGCACGTTTGTCACAGCGGCATAACAGGTCTGGAAGACCGAGACGTTTCTTTCTGTGTTTTTGTTTGTTGTCACGAGGCAATTTTTGTCACTGCGTTTTAGCTTGAACAAAATACGTGACACGTTACCAAGGAAGTCTACGAAAGTGAAAAACGGTGAATTTTAAAACTTACATACATACTTATATACACATGACTGTCGTCGATTTACAAAATTGTACATAACGTTTTGGGTAACAGCCCTTTTGCAAAGAACATATAATGGACTCCACAAGTGCAGACTTCAGCATTGACTGACTGACTGAGTCATCAGATGATGGATTGTAAACCTCTCTGACTGAGTTGTTAAGCGAGGCGACTGCAGGCGGAAATCTAAACAAATCTTAAAAACAGAATATGTAATGAATCTGCCAAACATGAACAAACGAACCACAAGACAAAACAACGCGTTTCGACCTCCTA
>CM065722.1:33942378-33944878 GCA_033310375.1 Conus canariensis | reverse complement strand
CCAGCCATTCCAGAAGTGCTTTTGCTCTCACCCCGAGCCCTCCTCAAATGTAATTACTGTTCTCTTGACATTGTTTTTCCAAACTTACATTTCTTAAAAATTGATAGGTAACGAAAGCAATCTTTTCATGCTGTGATCTGAATATCGGTTCCTTTTTAGAATGTATGTACGTAATCCTTTTACTTTTCACTTCAGTTTTTTTTTTTTTTGTAAATAGAGCCATAATGGAAAGACGTCAAGGACTTGATTATCTGTAAATTATTACAAGAAACTCTGGGGAGGGGTGAAGGAGGAGAAAATACATAACGTCTACTTTCGCATCCAGTAGTCACATACGAGAAGTGGAACATGACAGGAGGCCAGAGAGAAATGGAAGGTCAACCAGTGCCGTAATATTAAAGCATGAATGAAAGCAAGCAACAGCAAGGCAGTCGTCGACGAAAAATAAACCAAACACACCCCAAAAAACCCCACAACATTTTCAAAGGAGCCTAAGGCGCATCTCTACTGCACACAACGCTTCCCTCTTCATGTAACGAACAGAAGACGCGTGAGGGTGGATGAGTATGGCAAAGAACCGTACAACAACGATGTCGATACCAGCAGTGAACCTGGGACACTCCGATTTTTAAGAACCTTGTTACGCTTCGAATGAATCTGTCCGTACACTAAAGAGACACAAGTCACCATGAGTGGATATTGTGCTTATAAAAACAACTGGACCACTGAGTATCAGTAGTTACTAAGGCACTGGCAGCGATCTCCCACAAAATGTGGTAAACAAACCAGTGGCCAAAAGAGTGGACACATCATTAACAATACTCCTGCCCAAGAACGAAAAACTGCAACCGTTCCAACACTATAGGATAACATTTGATCGGCTGTCCTAGTACTTCATTGTTATGAGTCCTGTTGAACAGACTCAGCAGAATGGTAGAAAAAGAAATCTTGCCGAAGAACATACAGGATTCAGACCGAAAAGGAAGCCGCCTGAACAGATTTTCAAAATCAGACTGCTAAACAGAAAAACCTTTTCAACACTAATGTAAACAAGGCTGTCTCCTCTTTCTCATTCTGTGCCACATCTATCTCCAGCATATGATGCAGGAATCGGTTTTGGACTTCTGTGCGTTGTTATCCATTGGAGAGCGGCCACTTTACATCCTGCTTTTCGCTATCCTTTAGAAGGCAGCGCAGCAAATTACCGGTAACTCACTACCACACTAGAGAAAGCGCCATGTTCGTATGGAGTGGCGTAGTTAAACAAAAGCTTCGCTGAAATTGGCAGACAACATTTAGCAGTCAGTCAACGTCACGCTGACTGGATCCACACAACCAAACGCGGACTGCTTCAAATGTTTGTCTTGAACAAGAGCGGCAGTTCGACAAAGGTGAAAATGAGTCTCCTACTTGGCTTCGTACTCAACATGTGTAAAAACCAGAATTGGCAGCTTCTTCTTCAACGTAGTCGTCTGTAAGTCTCTGGTGATGTTCATCCTTCTCTCTGGATGCTATACCTAGATATTGATAGGTGATCTCGAGCGGGGCGTTCAAGAACAATGTTTCAGACGGATTCTCATATCGCATCCAAGGAACGCAAGACAAAGGACCACCTCAGAAAACAAGTCAACAGACACGAAACTCTCCATGCAGTTATCAAACTTCAAAAGTTTAAGCTTTACATGCGTGTAACTCGTCAATAATCTTGCTCAAGACCAGTCCACTGCGTACAGTGGAGAGAAGGCGTCCCGCAGTCACCCCAATCAGATGGACTTCCTGAAAGTACAGCGTATAGGACCGGAGTGATGACAGCGTCTGTCGTGTTGCATGTCACTGAGGACAAACGGCTGAGGAGATCCGTGACGACCAAAGCGTCAAGGCTGTCATTGGACAGAGAAAAGATACATTTGCGTAGGCGATTCTGTAATTCAGAATTTAGCATCAGTTGTCAAAAAGTCATATCTGCACTCTCTGTCTGTCTGCCTGCTGACTCTGTCTACCTGTCTATCTATCTATCACAGTATCTACCCACTTACCTATCTACCTACATATCTATCTATTCATCTATCGATGTATCTAGCTATCTTTTATCTATCTATGTGCGCGCGCGCGCGCGCGCGCGCGCGCGCGCGCGCGCGTGTGTGTGTGTGTGTGTGTGTGTGTGTGTGTGTGTGTGTGTGTGTGTGTGTTCTACTGACAACAAAGATACGGACAGAGTGATCATTAAGAAAAAGTGTATGGTAATAACTAAAAGTTAAGAATCATATAATAAGGAATCATTGCAATATCGCTTTTAAATGAAAAAAATGTCTGGAAGTTCTGAACATTTTCCATTCATTATTAATGTTCAGAAAATGCCAAAGCTTCTGCCATATTTGTATATTTCAGGCTTTGCTTTGCACGTTGAATCAAATTTCTGAGTAGCGTCGTCTTTTTTAGAACTTTCGAATGTCAGCGCAAGCTCATATCAGGCATGAAATATTTACTCTGGCACACACGG
>CM065722.1:33914878-33927378 GCA_033310375.1 Conus canariensis | reverse complement strand
CAGACAGACATGCACCCCCCCCCCCCACACACACAAACACTCACTCACTCACTCACGCATGCGCGCGCGCACGTACGCACGCATACACACACAGACACACATGCACACATGGAGATACACACACAGATACAGACAGACAGACAGAGACAGACAGACAGACACACACACACACACACACACACACACACACACACACACGAACGCACACACACACACACACACACACACACACACACACCACACACACACACACACACACACATACACATGAACACACACACACACACACACACACACACACACAACACACACACAACACACACATACACACACACACACACACACACACACACACTCAAGGTTCCAGTATCTGGTCTTTGCCCTTTAGCTGATGCTATTTTTCGCTGTGAGACGTGGAAAGTAGGTTTCATTGTCACGGAAAAGACGTAACGCGATACTACACGATACATCACGATCAATCATTATCTTCCAGGGTGCTATACAGGGAAACTAGAATATCACGCAACTAGAGAGAGAGAGAGAGAGAGAGAGAGAGAGGAGAGAGAGAGAGAGAGAGAGAGAGAGAGAGAGAGAGAGAGAGAGAGAGAGAGAGAGAGAGAGAGTCATTTGTCGTAGTTCTCTCTCTCATACACACACACTAACAGATACATGCATATACATTCAGTCACACACACACACACACACACACACACACACACACAACACACACACACACACACACACACACACACACAACACACACACACACACACACACACACACACACACACACACACATGCGCGCCCACGAGCACGTTCACAGAGACACACACAAACACACAGGAGAGAGAGAGAGAGAGAGAGAGAGAGAGAGAGAGAGAGAGAGAGAGAGAGAGAGAGAGAGAGAGAGACAGACAGACAGACAGACAGACAGACAGACAGAGACAGAGACAGAGAGAGAGAGAGAGAGTTAGAGCAACCACACTGATGCAACGTCGCGTAAAAATATCTTTCGGTCTCCCATAACAGTTCATAATTATCATCCCCTGAAGCACACTTGACGTCGGCTGATTCTCTTGTATCGCGTGGAAGTCACTGTGGAGCGTTTGCCTGTAACGATGAGGCACGATAGAGAGAACAGCAGTGACAATCTCGTACAAGGCGGAAGAGAACTAGACCAGGGTTGCAGAGACAAGAGGGGGTGGGGGTGGGGGGTGGGGGGAATCAGAAGGGGCAAAGCAGTAGTTGAGGAGGGGGGGGGGGGGTGTTTCAGGTGGGAAGAAAGGGGATGTCTAGCAAAAGACACATTGCCGGAGGATGAACAGACCCAGTTTCAGATGGTCAGTGTGACAAACCAGATGCAGCTAGTGACTGAACAAGATCGGGAGAACTGGGTTGAAAGATGGCTTCCTTCCAGTCTGAAAGAGGAGTCTCTCTCTCTCTCTCTCTCTCTCTCTCTCTCTCTCTCTCTCTCTCTCTCTCTCTCTCTCTCTCTCTCTCTGTCTCTCTGTCTCTGCCTGTCTGCCTGTCTGTCTGTCTGTATCTCTCATTCTCTCTCTCTCTCCTCCTCTCTCTCTCTCTCTCTCTTCTCTCTCTCTCTCGTGTGTGTGTGTGTGTGTGTGTGTGTGTGTGTGTGTGTGTGTGTGTGTGTGTGTGTGTGTTGGTGTGTGTGTGCGTGTGTGTGTGGCTGCTGTGGCGCGCGCGCGCGCGGTGTGTGTGTGTGTGTGTGTGTGTGTGTGTGTGTGTGTGTGACAGTAGAGAGAGAAAAAGAGTTAGGGAGAGAGGGGGAAAGTATGAAAGAGAGATTGTTGTGTGTGTGTGTGTGTGTGTGTGTGTGTGTGTGTGTGTGTGTGTGTGTGTGTGTGCACGTCCGTGCGTGTAATGCGTGCGTGCGTGCGCTCGCGCGCGCGCGCGCGCGCGCGCGGTGTGTGTGTTGCATGCGTGCGAGCGTGGGTGCATGTGTGCGCGGGCACGCGCATGCGCGTATGTGTGTGTTTGCACTCTCAGGACCACCCTTCCTTATCTGGGAAAGCTTTTGAATAGCAGTATTCTTCTGCAATGTTTAGAACACCACTGTATTGTACGTGCTATGTCATACGAACTGCATGTGGACCATCACAGCCAGTATCTGAGTTATGGACGGCCAGGGGTAAAAAAAAAACCCAGATGCAACCATTAGTTAGGTCCCCAAGCAGGCATTCCATTGATCCTACGTGCTGTTAGTGAGGAGACAAACACATTCAGTTGCCCCCGCCCACCCACCCCCTTCTGTCTGTCTGTCTGTCTGTCTGTCTGTCTGTCTGTCTGTCTGTCTGTCTGTCTGTCTCTCTCTCTCTCTCTCTCTCTCTCTCTCTCTCTCTCTCTCTCTCTTCCGGTATCCGGCGTCCTCCCTCCTTTTCCTCTTTAAATAAGGTTCTGCAATATATGTTTTCGCAATGATGAAAGAGTTGTTTGCCTGCACATTTTTTTTTTTGGCAATTTGTTCAACGCAGATCAGTCAAACTACATGGATGAGGTCTAGAATTCTCCCCTCTTGAACTGAAGAAAGGCGAGTCTCTGTGATAACCGTGTGTGCGTGCGTGCGCGCGTGTGTGTATGAGTGTGTGTGCGCACGCGCGCGCGCGCGCGCGCGCGCGCGCACGCGCGTGTGTGTGTGTGTGTGTGTGTGTGTGGTCTTAACACGCAATAGTGTGCGCATTGATGCGTTTATGCGATCGATTCCCCAACTTCCCATGTTTGTTCGCTCAATCGTCTGTCAACGACATCTGTTGGTCAGATCTTCATTCTAGGAAGGAATTTTCCTTGTGCATAATTTTGTTTGTACATTGTATGTGTGTACGTGAGAGGGTAAGCAGGCTAAGCGGCACGGGGGTGGGGGGGGGGGGGACTGGTGATGTTGATGATTGCGGAGAAGACGAGGGGGCGGGGGTGGGCAAGGGAGGGAAGTAGATCTGGTGGAAGAGGCGTGCAAGCGTAGGTGGATGTGATTACGTGATCAGTGTTCTCACCGTTTGATGTTTGCCCGTTCGATCTTCTGCCAGACATCGGCTTGAACACCGGTCAGCCACACAACTCTGCAGACTTTGTTTTTGTTTTTTTTAACTACACTTTTTCTTTTCGATTTCTTTTGCTTTTTGCGTGTGTTGTTTATTGGTATGTTTGTCTGTAGAAAGTGTGGTGTTTGGACAGGACTCAATGTGTATGCGGACCTCTGAAACACGCCGAGAACAGGGTAATACTGTATGGCAGTGTGTGTCTGATCAGTTCATTCTTAGAGTTTACAAGTTTGTTGCTGAGATGAGAAAAGTGTGAACTATCTACCCGCACACACCACACACACACACACACACACACACACACACACACACACACACACACACACACACACCGTAGCCAAGCACACACGTATATACACATACACAAACAGAGAGAGAGAGAGAGAGAGAGAGAGAGAGAGAGAGAGAGAGAGAGAGAAGAGAGAAGGCGGAAGAAAGGGATATAAGGAAGGAAGGCTGAGAGAGAGAGAGAGAGAGAGAGAGAGAGAGAGAAGAGGAGAGAGAGAAGAGAAGTGAGAGAGAGGAGAGAGAGAAGGAGAGAGAGTAGAGAGAGAGAGAGAGAGAGAGAGAGAGAGAGAGAGGAGAGAGAGGCGAGAAAGTTGGAGGAGAGAGGCCGGGAGAGAGGAGAGAGCAGGGAGGAGGGAGCACGAGACAGAGAGAGAGAGAGAGAGAGAGAGAGAGAGAGAGAGAGAGAGAGAGAAGATGGAGCGGAGATAGCCACAGATAGATACAGAGACAGACAGAAGGACACATCAAGATGCTCTACACTGATTGAAAGAGAACAATAACTGGGCTAATTTTCTCTTAAATCAATTCCGTGTCCGTCAGCCACAGTCTGGAATCAGATTGTTCATTATTGTCAGTTCAGACACACCCTGGTCAGCCATGGGAAGAGGTTCCGGTGTTCCTACTGCATTAGAGAGAGAGAGAGAGAGAGAGAGAGAGGAGAGAGAGAGAGAGAGAGAGAGAGAGAGAGAAGGGAGGGGGGAGGGAGGAAGGAAGAAAGAGACAGGGAGAGAGAGACAGAGACAGAAAGAGACAGAGACAGAGAAAGAGAGAGATACAGAGAGAGAGAGAGAGAGAGAGAGAGAGAGAGAGAGAGAGAGAGAGAGAGAGAGAGAGAGAGAGAGACAGACAGACAGACAGACACACACACACACAGATAGACAGACAGACAGACAGAGACAAAGACAGAGAGACAGTCAGACAGTCGATCAGAGAGACATACTGATAGACAGACAGACAGATTGGCAAAAGGACAGAAATATAGACAAAAACACAGACAGACAGACAGACAGGCGGACAAATAGAGGCAAAACGTACACACACACACACACACACACACACACACACACACACACACACACACACACACACAGACAGCGACAGACAGACAGACAGAGAGAGAGAGAGAGAGAGAGAGAGAGAGAGAGAGAGAGAAGAGAGAGAGAGGATTTAAAGACCAGACGACTCGGGCACACAGTCTAAACAGACTACCACACATCTGACCACAAACCGCCCATGAAGGACCACCCACTGTAGATACCGAACGAGTTGGTAGGTGAGAGAGATAAGCAAATGAATGCAAGAGCCACTCAGTAAATAAATCAGTGTGTGAGCAACTAAGGTCAGTAATCGAACAAACGGAAAGGAAGTGAATGCTTGATTGGATGAGAAAATTGATAGGTTGAGTTGCATGGGTATTGAATAACTTTTCTGGTAGTCTCATAGGTATCTCTGCCAAAGACGCTATACTTTAACTACGGATGTGATAAGCATTCTGTGTTTTATCTGTGGCATCTGAAGACAAAAATCCCCAAGGCCCTGGTGAATGACTTCCACTTCCTATTCGCATACGGCTGTGTCCTTCCACCAATGAACAGACCAGATCTGAAAGAACTCACCTATTGTCTATCGTCTCGAGACAAAGCTTTAGAACTGACCATCAGCCTGCGGACCCCCCCCCCCCCCCCCCCCCCCCACAGTAATGATGCTTCTACCTGCACCAGATCTTGCTCCTTCAGAGTCTGGCATTGGAATCGAGGGAACAAAGGTGAGCAGCGTGGAGAGCTTCACCTGCCTTGAGGGTGTACCTTGACCTCAGCCTGCTGCATAGACAAGGAAGTACTAAACAGACTTGCAAGGGCAGGTAATTCTCTCGGCAAAGTTGGGAAGCGAGTGAGGGGTAAACGAGGCCTAACACTGTGCAAGACGCTGGCTGTCAACAAGGTGGTAGTTTTTAGGTCCCGGTAGGAAGAAACTTTAGGAAGAGGCTGACAGCAGATCTTCAGGGAAGATACCCTCCACGGGTAATGTTTCAGCCCTGAACTCTTTACAGTCAGAGAGGTCAGGCAGCATACAGGTCATGACTCCCAGATGTCCTACAGCCGCCAGAATTGTTTTCTGGCGCTGCCGGGATTTGAACCAGCAATTTAGGGAGATGCTGGCCTCCTAAGGCGTTGCTTTTTTATTTTCAGACGGACGTCTACACCACATTGCTGTGGGACACCTGTTCCAAGCTGGGAAGTTTCAGTCTCACTAAATTAACATTTGTTTGTTCTCCATCAGATCCAACCAAAACTCTGCCTCTGCCGTTGCGATTAGGGTTCTATTCTTCTTTTTAACAGACATCCCGAATTGTTTCACGAGCGAGTATCTAAGTTCTCCAGTTTTATTTTTCTAACTTCTTTGCTGTAAAAAAAATGGCACTGTATACTGAACCGATTTTAACGAAGCTTGATGGAAAAATCAAGTGCAGCCAAAGGACAAATCAACTAAATGTTGGCATGGATCAATGATGCGGATCCGATTAAAGGGTGGATCCAGGATCCGTTCAGCAAGATTATTACGAAGTCTCCACCGAACAAGAACACAGTGAAGTCATTGTTTACGAATTCATGAAGCTACACACTCTTATTGGAATATCTAACAATATGGAGATATATACATTATTGACAGTTTTATTTTCCGTATTCTATCACAAAAACGTACATGGGAAGTAACTCTGTCAGTCTCTGTCTCCCATTACCTCCCCCAGCAAAAAACGAAAAAAAAAAGGTTTCATTCATGAACATCTTGCTTACGAGAGATTCAGACTAAAATCAAAACCCAGTGGCCGAACTTTTTTTTTTTCCTCCCAAGTAACAGAGACATTTGTGCTAACATTTTGCTGCGGGCCCAGATCAAAGGGCGAATCCAGGATCCGTTTGTCCATCACGGAGGTCTGCGCTCCCTTGAGTGTTAGTTACTGAATGAGATAAAAAAAAAAAAAAGAAACATGCTAAGTTTGTTAATGAGATTGACTATCGTGACATTTTTTGTTTAATAACACATGCACGCTCGTACACACACACACACACACACACACACACACACACACACACACACACACACACACACACACCACACGCACGCACGCACGCACGCACGCACGCACGCACGCACGCACACACACACACACACACACACATTTCCAAATACTCAAACATAACACAACTGCTTTCTATAATCAGAAGCATCTTTGAATGAACATTACAGACTGGATGAGGTCCAGAGGAAAAGACAAAACTGAAAAAAAGTGGAGGTGGAGTAGGGCGGGGGGGGGGGGGGGGGGGGGGGGGGGGTTGGGGGCGGGGGAGGGGGGAGGGAAGAAGTGAAGGGAACAAGATGAAAAACATAGAGAAGGGTAATGGAATTCAACAACAAAAATTAAAATAAATAAATAACAAAAAACAGAAATAAACTTGGTCCTTCAGATTAAATTCACAGCTACCAGATTTAGCTGAAGAAACTGCTCATCATCAGAGAGAGAGAGAGAGAGCGCTGAGCATTGTTATTCAGTTATTTATCGATTTTCCTTATATATCCGGCATTGCATCGTCAGCTTATTGTGTTTGTCTTCTTTCTTTTTCACGTTTGTTCCTTTCCTCCTTTTTTCTTTGCTTCCTTCCTGTATCACATTTCTGCTTCTGACAACTCCCCCCCCCCCCCCCCACACACACACCTTCCCTCGGTCTCTCTCTCCCATTGCTTCCTGTGTGGTCAGGCGTCTCTCTCTCTCTCTCTCTCTCTCTCTCTCTCTCTCTCTCTCTCTCTCTCTCTCATTCTCTCTCTTTCTATCTCTTCTTATTCACGTGCGTCTCCCTTTTACGTTTTATTTTACTTCATTTATTTTGTGTCTATTACTGACATCGATTTTTTCCCCGTTCATTCCTTCTTCCTTGTCATTTCCGCTTGTTTGAGTTGTTATTTTTTTGTACGCTTGACGATTCATGTTATCAGCATTCCCCCCTCAATCTCTCAGAGACTAGTATTATTTAACTGGACGAAAACTGCCCACTTTGATGCCAGTGTTCTTAATTTATTCCATTATATTTTGTTATGTTTTGTTGTCGCTTTCTTTCCTTTACGGTATCATAATTGTGGTTCTTTCTTCAATAATCGAGTGTTTTTTTTATTTTTGTGTGTGTTTATTTTGTGATTATCTGTTTTTTTTTCCTTTTCCGTCGTTACACTCTCTCTGTATGTATCTACCTCCTTCACTCCTTCTCTCCCTCTCTCTCCCCCTCTCCCCTCTCTCTCTCTCTCTCATACACACACACCCCACACCACACACACACACACACACACACACACACACACACACACACACACACACACACCACACACACACACAAACATTTCTATAAAACTCGAAATGTTTGTACCCCGTTATTCTACGTCGTTCCCCGTGTAAGAGCAGATCCCGCTTTTCACCATTTAAGATTTGTACCCCATTACGTCAAAAATCATACCAACGAGCATCCAGCAGACAGCCAACTGAAGTAATTATTGGCGACCATGTAAGACAATAGCCATTGATGGGTATATATTCTAATCAATCTGGACATTGAAAGCATGTTAAATATGAAATGATACACGTTTGTCTCATTACATCATGTCACGGCAACAGGAAAAGTGCCTTAGTAAAATTCAAAGCACTGTCATAACAAAACACACAAATATATGCACGCATCATGCCTCCTCCAGAATAAGTATAAATGTTTTATCCATCAATGACAAATTCAGCCATTTGTGTGTAAAAGTAGAATATTGAATGTCACAGAACATGGCTGCGTGGCTGTGTAAACAGTTTTCAGGGAGTACTGAGGTGAATGATGTAGTGTAATTAATGAGGAGAATGATGTAGTGTAATTAACGAGATGTTAATAAACAGCTGGAACCAAAAGTTGACATAACATTCCCCGCAGTGTCTATGACCACAGCTGACTGATTCAACTGTCGGTGCTTGACTGGGAGGTACGTTCTTGGTGGCGAAGTTTGGTCTTCCGTTTGTCCATTAAATATAGTTCTGACTATATCCATTTGGAGGCTGTGGAACGAATCATCGACCAACAAATGTTCTGAAAAAAGTCCTAGGCCACCCGGCATAGAACCCGTGCCTTACAGGATGCAGAGTATGCCCTCAAGCTGGTATACTGGGGTTCCCAGACTTCCCACAGAATTCTCGGAATCCCATGACTAAAACTCCTTCCTAGACGACGCTGGGGAAAAATCTCCCACGAAGTCTTCTTAAGCGGGTTAAAAAAAAAAAAAACTATCATTAATACAATGTGGATGTTTGTATTGTATGTTACTCCTGCTTGTGAGAACAAAACTTACAAGAAACTAAAAACAAAATTGATGTTTCTAGATAAACAATATACACGTATTTGAGCACAACGACAAAAAGAAAAGAAACAAAAACATAAGATAAAGTGTATAATATATTATACTGATTCATTCAGCCAAACGGTCTGTTTGGATTTCCGTTGTGTTTATGGCACCGTTAATTTTGACATTGTCAATGCCAGAAAACAACGATGCAATACAACAAAAACAAATCGAGCACCTGTGGGTTATAAGTACGCGAACGCAATTATACAACAGGAGAGGTAATCTATACTTCGAGATACACAAGCACACACAAAAATCAAAAAGAAAAACACCATGCAAAACTATTTTTTAAAAAATAATAAAAAAAAACCTGATTTGTACCTCGAGGAAACACGCCTTGATGTGAGTCGCCACTTAAACGACAATAATTACGAGTAGTCTACCGCTGGGCGTAGACACAACCCAGCATATCCACCAAATATGATGAGCGCTCCTTCCATAAGATAAACCTAAAGAGCTGGGGTGAAACAAACAGCAGTCTTTTCTTGTGTCTGATATATACATACAGTCTGTACACGGTTGGCACTAGGTAAGTGTGTAGGCCGATACTGTGAGCGTTCTAAAGTGTACAAAGCAGAATTACAATAGACAGAGACAGTTTCTCTCTCTCTCTCTCTCTCTCTCTCTCTCTCTCTCTCTCTCTGTGGTGTGTGTGTGTGTGGTGTGTGTGTTGTGTGTGTGTGTGTGTGTGTGTGAACATGCTCAAGAGATAGACAGAGGAAACTGCTCTATATAAGATGAGAAATACAGACACTTCCCTCTCCTTTCACTCGTTCTTTGGAAAAAGTTCAAATGAAACATAGACCAAATAGAGACAGGCGATCATCTAGACTCACAAGCCATTCCATAATAAAAGAACCCTTTGATTCTAAACACAATCAAATCAGAATTTGGCACTGCAACAGATTATCGTTCTGAGTCACGGATAACATACGCTGACACTGAAGGCTTTTCTGTTCATGCACGGATGCCATTTTTCTCACTTCATCCCTCACCCCCTTAGCCAATCTACACCCTCCCTCCCTCCATGTCCATGATTTGTTTGTTCTTAGAAAACAAAATGATGTTTGCCAATTCCTTTTCGAAAAGGAGGAACTGTTTACAAGCATGTGCTTTCCTCCACAAAATGTACACAGCTAATATACTGATCGATTGATCGGCTCCACGTCGCTCTCTCACTATCTCTCTGTCTCTCTCTGTCCCTGTCTCTCTCTCTCTGTCTGTCTGTCTGCCTCTCTCGCTAGAGATTTTTTTTTATAAAGGGTTTTTAGGATGCTTTGGTATTGATCTGCATTAGACAATTTTCTTTTCATCATCTTCTTATTCTTCTCTGTTTCTTTTTTCAATATCATTGTGTATTTCGTAGATCTTGCCATGACTCTTTCCACATAAAAAAATCTGGAGAACAACGGCAGATTACCATATCATGCATGACCCAAAAGCAGACACATGTGAAATTCTAAAGACCGGTGCTGCTAGAATAGAATACAACAGAACCGAAAGAAATCCCAGTCAACACACGTCACCTAGCTTGCTGACCCCAACCACCCTGACCCATCCCAATCACATCAAACCAAACCGCTCCACCACGATTTCTCCCCACACATTCTCCTCCTCCTCCTCCTTCGTCAACAGGTCTGGCTCTGGATCAGTGACCACAAAGACAGAAAATTGGCAAGGGACTGGCCGATAACTCACACCTCTTCAACGCGACCATGTGAACGGGCTGTCCTGCTAGGACGGATAATCTAACAGCGCAGCAATCTCAGCAACAAATGAAATGACGCAGCAGTCCCAACGAAGAATGTAACATACAGTCTTCTTCCACCGTGTAGATAGTTACACACTTCGTAGAGATTACCGCTTTGTCACATTTCACTGCATGTACAACCAGCGTGCTAGATGAAGGCAGGAATAGCTCAGTTGGTAGAGCACTGGATTCGTTATCCTGGTGATCCTAGGGATGCGGGTTCGAATCTCCGCTGGGCCGTACTGGTACAGGGAGTGTTTCCCTCGGAGTTGACGTTGGTTCTCACTTCATTTAAAAAAGAAAAAACGTTCTTCGAATGAGGCTATAAACCGAGGTTCCATACGTGAACGCACGCATAACATCATGCACATACGTAAAATCCTATCACGAACTTTCAGAAGAGAATGCCAGTTTGGCCGTTGGTATGGATGACGCGTTTCACATCGAACGCAACCTGCGTGAAATGTCGAAAGAATGAAGGAAGAAAACTGAGTGACTGATATTGACTGTTAGACACGGGAAAGGACTGACTGAAGCACCAGCTGGCAGCTCTTCAGTCTGATCTACCCAGGTAGGCATCCTGATGTGTAAACGAAAGCGAGGCTTATTAAGCACTCAAAGCTTGATCTCTAACCGAGGATAGGCGCTATTTAAGCACTCTTACCCTTACTACTACTACTACCACCACCACTACTGCTACTACTACTACTGCTACTACTACTACTGCTCCTACTACTACTGCTCCTACTACTTTTACAACTACCAATACTACTATTACTACTACTTCTATTACTATTGCTATTGCTACTACTTCTGCCACAACTACTACTACTGAGAAGAAGAGAGAAGAAGAAGAAGAAGAAGAAAGAAGAAGAAGAAGAAGAAGAAAGAAGAAAAGTTGTTCCAACTTTGTTATTTAAAAAAAAAACCCTCCTGTTTTTTTTCTTGTTTTATCGATTGATAACTAATGAATAGAATAATGGGCCTTGAGTCAAACGAACATTTTCCACGGCAGCTGGCACACTAACATTGTTCTCCACTCTGTTCCACATACCTAAAGGGAAAAAAAAGATGAAGAAGTCGCTTTGGGGCGGGACAGAAGATTAACCGAAAGTAAAAGTAGCATATATATATATATAGCTTTTGGAAATCAATTAGTCAGGGATGATCATTCCAAATGAGTCATGAAATTGTCACATTCAGCAACAGGTTTTTTGTCATCCTTCGGGACAGCCAAATGAAAAGGAGAGTAGTTCACTCTTCATTTGCATATTGCTATAGAGTTCAAATAGCTGGAAATAATATAATTCATTCCACAGCAGACAGCGAAAGATTTGAATTTCAAAATTCCCTTTGTAAAACCTGTAGAAAGCCGTGTTTCTACAGAAACAATTCTTACGTTGTTCATGCATGCAACAAATGAAAAAACCCCCAAAAAACCCACCAATGCCTACGAACAATATAACGATCCAACAGCCTGGATGAAAAATGTAACATTTGCTGCAAGTTTCGTCCATACTGCTGCATAGTTAAAGTTGTCACGAAGATCGTTGCATTGTTAGATTTTTTGTCGTATTGTCCTCTCCCCCAGCCACCGTTTGCTTCCACTGGCAGCTCGTAGCATCGTCTTTGAGAAATAAGAAGACACAAACACCGGGAGAACTGCCCCTGGTCATAGCAATCAGACAGCGCTACACCAAGCCCATATCCACACAGAAAAAAAAAAACAGGGGGTGGGGGGTGGGGAGAATAACAAGCTGTTTTGCATCCTGGTTCCATAGTTTTGCAATTTCTGCTGAATCTCTATGCCCACTTTCTCTCTCTCTCTCCCCCATCCTCTCTGCCGCCTCTAAAACTCCAGGCTGTCTCCTCACCTCTTTGGATCAATCCAAACAGAAAGGGAATCAGGAACAGATAGGAACAGGAACGCAAGATTTAAGTGCGTAATTTCAATTAGATATACAAGTACGTGAAAAGTG
>CM065722.1:33894878-33897378 GCA_033310375.1 Conus canariensis | reverse complement strand
TTCCGTCCAATGTTCAGGATAAATTCCCTTATCAAATAAAGAATTGAAGAAGGTTACAAAAAAGTTCACAATCAGGTCAGTTTTACAAGCATACCTCAGCAGCTCACCAATTATACCGTCTGGTCCAGGAGCTTTACATTTCTTAATCTTATTATTAATAAAACATTGTTTGGTGTAGACAAAGATGTATTGTATGTATACTCATATGTGCCTCCAGAAGGCTCCCCTTATTATACATATTTTGACTCTGAAAATGGAATTGCATTATTGGAAGACTATTTGTCCAGTTGTTTACTAGTTTACAAAGATGCATACGTATTGTTGTGCGGGGATTTGAACAGTAGAACGGGTAATGTTTCACATTATTGTCAAGGAGTATCAAGTACTTTCGATTTTCAACATGCAAGTCATCCAATCAACGCTAATCGATTATCTGAGGATTCTGTACTGAATAATTACGGCAAAATGATGTTGAATATGTGTACTGCACTGGATTTGTGTATTCTTAATGGTATGTGTCATGGCGACCGTCAAGGTTGCTACACGTACGTTTCAGACCATGGATGCAGTGTAAATGATTACTTTGTTATGTCGTGTGATTTGCTTGCATTATTATGTGATTCATGTGAGTTACGAGTGTCTGAGAGATTCGATTCGGATCATATGCCTGTAGAATTTCATTTGAGTTACGGCAGAGGTAATGTCAACTCGGAGATAAGTCCTGAACACAGTTTTACATTGGAAAGGTTTATATGGAATGAAGACCGTGCTGATGTGTTTATGAGTAATATTTCCACGCAACAGACTCAAGAAAAAATCAGATATGCAGTTAGTGTTATTGATGTCAATGTAAATGAGGCGTTGAATGTTTTCAACACCTGCATCAAAGATGCAGCACAGTGTATGAAGAAAGAAATAAGAATTAATAATTCGAAATCAAAAGATTGGTTTGATTCTGAATGTCATGACAATAAAAAGAAAGTCCGAAATTTATTTAGAAAATTTAAACGTACGCATGACGACAAAGATCGTGATTTCTATTGTAGGGCAAGACGCGAGTACAAACACTTGCAAAGGATTAAAAGGAAGCAATTTAACAACGCATTGCTTACAGAACTAATTGCATCTATGGAAAATCAGAAAGAATTTTGGAAGAATGTACATCGAATTTCATTAAAAAGAAAACAACCAGTGAACAGCATCAGTATTGAAACCTGGTACGAACATTTTAAGTCACTTCTAACGAAAGACGTAGATCCTAACAGCGGGTTACAACTGGATCATAATGAAGGAGAGGATGATTATTTAAGTCGTCCGATTTCAAAAGAGGAAGTAATGTTTGCTCTAAGAAAAATTAAGAAAAATTAAGAAAGAGAGAGAGAGAGAGAGAGAGAGAGAGAGAGAGAGAGAGAGAGAGAGAGAGAGTGGGAAAAACTGAGCGAAAACAGAACTACTGCACTGCCAAACGAAGGAACATATATACTGTAAAAAAAACAAAAAACAAAAAAACAAATAAACAAACAAAAAAACCAAAAACGAAAAGAAAAGGAAAGAAAACAACTCGTTTTGCCCTATTGCGTCTTTTTCATTTTTTTTTTTTTTTGCACCCAGGTCGAAGAGATTTAAGACTGTATGTTCGTCACTCGTTTTCGTTTTCTTGACAGTGATTTGTCTTGCCTGAAGAACATGCACTTGGTCGGAACACTTCAATGCTTCAAGCAGCTTCTCTTGTGAATCGGATTTATTTTGATCAGCACGGAAATATGCGTCAAGTGTTGCTGTATGGCCACCAAATGAAAAAAAGGTATTTGCAGAATTGAACAGTCTAAGAACCGAAGAGGATTAGTGCATTGACTTGCATGCTTTAATGGCGAGAAGGTTAGGACACGAGAGAGAGAGAGAGAGAGAGAGAGAGAGAGAGAGAGAGAGAGAGAGAGAGAAGAGAGAGAGAGGAGAGAGAGAGAGAGAGAGAGAGAAGGTTGAGCTAAAACAGAATTACTGCACTGCCAAACGAAGGAAAATATAAATTACAAACACTACGCGTTTCGACCTATTGGGTTTTTTTCCCCAAATTTTTGCACCCAGATCGAAGAGATAAAAGACTGCCTGTACGTCCTTCGTTTTCGTTTTCTTGAAAGTGATTTGTCTTGCCTGAAGAAGACGTATAGGTCGGAACGCGTTGTGTTTGTGCTGTAATTTGTTTGTTTCTTCGGTTGGAGCAGCAGACATTCTGGTCTCTCTCTTTTTTCAGTTTCTGCCTGTAGTCACCCCTGTCTGAAAACTGAGGAAACTTGATTCCTAAATCTGAATTCTTAGTTTCCAGATCTGGTTAGAAAACCTTGTCATCAAAGGGGATTGCAGTGAGTGATTACGTTTTTCTGTCAATGGAGTTTTCTTCCTATCTTCAGTTTGCTATCGTAATTCTTCTATCGTGTCACTTCTCTTCGTCTTCTTCTTCTTCATCATCATCTTCTTCTTCTTCTTCTTCTTCTTCTTTCTT
>CM065722.1:33884942-33887442 GCA_033310375.1 Conus canariensis | reverse complement strand
ATGACCTCTCAGAGGTCTTGAAATGGACATGGGTCTGACTTCTTTTTAACTTCCTTATCCACCTCACTTAACCGTCTCTTTCTCGCTCATTCACTGGACCTCCGACCATCTGTATCTCAATGTTCCCATTCGTGATAGAAAAAGCAAGCTTTATGTGTGTGTGTGTGTGTGTGTGTGTGTGTGTGTGTGTGTGTGTGTGTGTGTGTGTGAATCTCTCTCTCTCTCTCTCTCTCTCTCTCTCTCTCTCTCTCTCTCGCTCGCTCGCTCGCTCTCCATGTGCTTAGGTGGTGCAATGCAATATATCACCATGGATGCACAATTCAGTGAGTTGCCATACAATTAAACAACACATACAATGCATTATAGTTCAATGGCATGTAAAGTGAAACATCGCATCGCACTAAAACATATTATAATCTACCTAACACCTTACAACACATTGCTCTTAAATATATAACTGATCAACCAACATCCAAGACTGACAGAGCTATCACTACGAGAGTGACTTCCAATTTGCCGCCCCCCCCCCCCCTTTCCAAAACCTCTGGTTCTTTTGATTAAATGAAGTGGCATCTGGATTTCCCTCAGAGTAATTTGATGAAAATTCAATTTGCAGAACCGGACCGCTGAAGCCCTGACGCCAAAATAGACCAGGCACGCCTGTCTACACTCACGTGGACGTTTGAACTGGGAAATGCCTTCATTTCTTTATTGATCGTTCAGCATTTTCGCCCACAAAAACGAATGATGAGAGCAAGCGAGCGAGCGAGCGAGCGAGCGAGCGAGAGAGAGGAGAGAGAGAGAGAGAGAGAGAGAGAGAGAGACAGACAGACAGAGAGAGAGAGAGAGAGACAGAGACAGAGTGAGACAGACAGACAGATAGGCAGATAGACACACGCACACAGACACAGACAGACAGACAGACAGACAGACAGACACACACACACACACACACACATAGCCCCCCCCCCCCCCACACACAACACAGCTCAAGCCCTACATGTCAGAGTGTCCTCCCCACATACACACACAAACACTCATCGTCCTCTTTCTGACCAGATCGAAGACAGTCCATTCCTAGACCTGTTCACAGAATTATAAGTAAGAATTGGGGAGGATTCCGCAGACATGTTACACCTCTTTGAGGCCATCAATGACCGCGTTACTCCCTTGCTCTTGTCTTCATGCCTCTTTCCCTATCTGATAATAGTTTTGCGCCAGACAGGGCCTATGCTAAGGGCGATGACCGTAGTCAGTACTGACAAGGAGAGAAGCCATCATCCCTACAGCCTTCTGTTCTCATTTCTACTTTTGAAGAGAAAGGGAACCCCAAAGTGGGATAAATGGTGTTTCAAACAATGATGATAATGATAATTTTCTTTTATTCGACTCTCTGTTCCAAACCAATGTGAGAAGGAAGGGAAAACAAAAGCAGGATATACAGAATTGCCAACGATCATGTTTGATTTCGATTCTCTGGGTCACTCGCTTGAAACTCCATACACTGGTTATTGATCTCATGTACCTGGCATTTTGATCGATCTTTTTTGTCATCTTCGCAAGCTTTTTCTATGATAGTCGGTAGGGATAAGGGGGAGGGGGGTGAGAGATGGAAGGTGGAGAAGGGGGAGTGGGGATAGCAGGAACGTGGTGAGGGAGGAAAGGTGATGGAGAGGGGGGGGGGGGTGTAGGGAGGGGATGGGGTGGGAGTGAACTTGATGAAGATAATAAAACTCAGCACAGGACTTTACATTACAACGGACCAGCAGACAGGATAATTAGACGATAGAATAAACAAGGGTTCCTTACTACGTTGACATTGTTCAGCCTCCTTATACGCCACACTCTCTGCTTCCTAATCACAAACACGCAGTTCAGTATATGAACCATTCACAGCGTTATATGGCCGGCACATGGAAGCATCTTGTGGATACAGACAGCTGGACGTTACATCCAAGCCTCCATGACGAGAAGAATGAAGAGCAGGAAGAGGGGTAGGAGAACTAGAAGACAAACCAGAGAGACTGTGCAGAACACTGAAGGAAACTGTTTCTTGAAATTAAATTCATAGTAGTCAGATCTGGTGGAGGAAACCTGTAATCACAGGGTCAGAGTGACACCAGTCATCTCTTCCAGCTTTTACTGGGGTGTTCGCCCTCTTTTCATCTTTTTTCTTTATTTATTGTTCATTTGTTCTGCTTGTTCTTGCACTTGTTTTGTTTTTTTAACTCTTCTTGGAGCCTTCTTGCCTTGCAGGAGTCTCTGGAGTTGGATCCAGATGTTAAACCTCATGATTATGAGACAGGTGGTCAGTCCAGCATTCGATACCCGCACATGGATATGGTGACTCCTATATCCTGTCTATCTCTCTTCCTGACAATGATTTAGCCAACGAGATGCCAATGCTTGGAGTGGGTAGGTATCCATGGTGTCTTGTTGCGGGTAGGGAGGCGGCAGACTGTGTTGATGATCAGCAATTCACGCTCAGCACAGGTCTGGA
>CM065722.1:33849942-33857442 GCA_033310375.1 Conus canariensis | reverse complement strand
GAAGGAAGTAAGGAAATGAGTGAACGATACTGAACGATATTGACTGGATGACACGGAAAACGACTGAATGAAGCGCCAGCTGGCAGCTCTTCAGTCGGCACTATCCACGTAGGCAGCCCGTGGTGTAAACGAGTGTGGATTGTAAAGCGCTTAGAGCTTGGTCTCTAGCCGAGAATAGGCGCTGTATAAGTATTCATAATAATACTAACACGGCGTGATAATAACGGTAAACGGAACGACGTACAAATACATGTCATTTTACAAATTCAAATTCGAGCCGAACCCCTTGGACAAACTCAAATAATGTTTTCTACTAAAAGACAAACATTCTACGAGGAACAAACTCCAACAGAACTTCGTCTTTAACTCGTCTTACATGATCATTGCAGGCCTACACTACGAAACCGGAGTCCAGTTTCACTTGTTGTTACCTACCGACTTGAGACTTGGTACAAGTTATACAAATTGTCTCTTTCCAAAGAGCGCAATCACATCCATTCAATGACTTGTGATTCATGAGGATCATGAAGATGGCATTGTGGAGGTTCATTTTTGGCACAGACCGCGCGACAGGGCAACTCACGTACACTCCGGCATGTAACTCACTGAGAAAATTGTTCAGTTGACATGTTGCCATCTCATGTAACAACACATGCCAGCTGCTTTTTGTCCGTTCTTCAGCGAGGTCGGCGTACTGTCTGAACGTAGCCTTCGCCTGCGAGTGACCCACCATGTGTGTGCTGTAAACTTGAACATTTGACACTGTCAGTTGCGAAGTGTGGTAGACAGACCGCCACCCCGAGAACAAGAGCAAGATACAGAGTCAATCAGACAAACATGGAATAGTAAATGCCTTGCATGGGGGCAATGGAGTTATACTGAGCAAAAGGCGAGGAGACTGATTTTACCTACTTTGCATCTTTTTAAGCAGGCTGGGCTTCATGTAGAGAAATCCGAAAACTGACATTTTGTCCGAGGTCCGAATGATGGCAGGCTTCATTTGCTGTCTACACTGAAGAATCTTGGCAAGTTTCGTGCAACAGCAAGTTTTAATTTAAAGATTTTTTTCTTCGTTTTGTTTTTATTTGTTTCTTTGTTTTTTTTTATGTGTTTGTTTGGTTTTCGTGTGTTCGTTTTTAAAGCTTTACATTTTTTTGTTTGATTTATTATTATTTATTCGTTTTTTTATTTCTTTGTTTGATTTTCGTGTGACTGTTTTTAAGGCTTGACATTGATCTTTGGTGATCGGTGCGTCTTGCTTCCCTCTTAGAACTGTCTTTTCGTTTTGTTCAACTGATGCCCTAGACCCCAAGGTAATGTTGCTCACAGCCCAGCCAGAACCTGACAGTTTACCATAAAAACAAAAAACAAATAAATTATCAGCTGTGCGCAAAACCTTAGCTGTCGCTCTCAGAGCTAGGAACAGGACATGTTGACAACGTTCAGACTCCAAAATAGGCATGGCATTTCCGGAAGGAAACACTGAGTACAGGTTTCACAATTGATGGGAAGGAAGAAACAGCTTAGACGGCAGACAGCTTTGCTTCCCGTGTGTTCTGTGAGATGGTTCCCCGCCGGACCAGTGCAAAGGAAGCGGTGAAATGGTAGTGCTACTGGGCGTGAGGTGGAGAGATAGGTTCCAGTGTGAGATATTGCAGCTGTGCAATCAATGTCAGACTTATAACAGTGGCGCATGATATGCATGGTCCGGCGTGAAACAAACGTTTATTCGTGTATAACTTCGGTTACAAATTTCAGCGTGAGAGAGTGAGAAAGCACGCGCGCGCGGGAGTGAGCGAGAGAGAGAGAAGAGAGAGAGAGAGAGAGAGAGAGAGAGAGAGAGAGAGAGAGAGAGAGAGAGAGAGAGAGGTTAACAGGCACTTATGAAGAACTGGCAGTTTTATTGTTAGTGCGAGCGAAAATGCGCTGACACACACACACACACACACACACACACACACACACACACACACACACACACACACACACACACACACACAATGTTGTGAACAGACGTTAAATTAAATCAATCAAACACACACACGCCTGCGCACGCGCGGGCTCAAGCTCATACACACACGTACATAATACATACGTACGCACTACATACATAGGTACATACATATACGGACGGATGCATGCATACATACACTACACACTATATACATACATACACGTACACACTCTCCCTCTCTCTCTCTCTCTCTGCCCCTCCCTCCCTCACGCGCGCGCGCGCACAGACACACACACACACACACACACACACACACACACACACACACACACACACACACACACACACAAACAACACACACACACACATCCGCCCGCACCGCAAAAGAAAATGAAACAAAAAACTACCCAAGCTGCACGCGATTCTTTGCCATCGCTTTCAGCACTAGATTGTCAAAATGAAGACTCCAAAATAGACGCCGCGACCTTTGCAGAGGTAACGACCAGGCTTTACGCTTTGTGGGGACGATTGAGCGGCTTAACCGGCCCCATCGATTTCCTTCACGAGTATTTTGAGAGATGATTCAACGCTCTGTGGCGTCGTAGCGGTGGTGGTGAAGCGGTCGTGTTCCAAGATCAACTAAACTGAGAGGTTTATGTGAAGCTGAAGTGTGTATGTTCGCTGTGCCGTCAACTGTGAGGGGTTTTTGTGTATATCGTATTGCGCTGCACCGCACGGAGGGCGTTAGACAATGTGTGACGTGAATGTATGGCTATCAGTTGAGGCTATATTTCAGGAGAGAGAGAAGAGAGAGAGAGAGAGAGAGAGAGAGAGAGAGAGAGAGAGAGAGACATACAGATAGATAGATAGATAGATAGACAGACAGACAGACACGGGGGAGGGTAAAGCAGGTACATAGAAATCAATGAGACGCGATGTTATTGTTTTAAAGTAGCAATGACTTTCATACACTATATACTGCCCACTATTCAGAGTTCACCACACACACACACACACACACACACACACACACACACACACACACACACACACACACACACACACACACACACACACACACACACACACACACACTAACAGCCTGCCCCGCCACGCTCTCTCAGCCAGTAACATAGCACAGAAAACCCTAAGGAAAATTCCCTGCCGAAAAACAACAGGTGTGATCTCCGGAGGGCAAGGGTGGCGTGAAGTGTGTCACATAACTATTGCAGGTGAAAAAGTATATTTTCGGCCATGAAGTATTGACCCTGGCTTCTCCTCCCCTCGAAATAAACAGCCCGGCTATTCCCGGAGCTGCGATGCTCTTATAATTATGTATATATGAACGATGTTTTCCCAGATTTCAATAGGATTTCGAGGGCAATAACAAAACGTGGGCAAAAGTTTTGGTTGTTGGTGTTGTTGTTGTTGTGTTGTTGTTGTTGTTGTTGCTGTTGTTGTTGTGTGTAGAAAATCTGGAGGGATTCTCTTTTTTTCCTCGCAGGCTAGCAGTTTCAGTCTTAGCTTTATTATGGCGAAGCAGTCCACATACACTATACCACAATTGATAAACTACGAGGCAACCGTATTGTACATAGTAGTTTATAAACAAACAGAAAAAAAATGAAATAAAAACAAAGAAACAAAGAAAAACATGAAAAAGGTAAATCAATATGTAAAGATCCAGACAGAAAGACAGGCAGAAAACAGGAATCAGGTCTGTTGTGGTGAGTTGCCTCGTGACACAATTGGCAGTGACTGTTCCCTGGGGATTGCCGCTGCTGAGGTGGTGACGGAACAAGCCAGGCTGTGGCTGCAGACGGGGAGCCGGAGTGAGCACTGTGGGTGAAGTGCCGCTGAAGCAGCGTGGGTGTCGAGACAGAAAAGAAAATCCACAAAGTGAAGTCACTCTTTACGAACAGATAGCTAGACGTTAAATCACGTGTTTTCAATGAATGTTTACGCTTTATTGTGGTACTTGAACGTTGACATTTCGTATTCCATGTCCTCTGTTTGTACAAAAAAGTACATGCCAAGTTTGCTCTTTCAGTCCGTTCCTTTGATTACTTTCATTGGCCAGAAAAGAAATAACTTTTGAACTAACCTGCTCAGAAAATTCAAAATGATAATAAGAGGAGAAATAAAAGCCTGCCTACCGATCGTGTCATTTGTCTTCTAATTCATAGCCAACTCACCGTTTATTTATTTATGTTTTTTTTAACCTTGCATTTCGGGGCGGATCCGGATCAAATGGCGGATCTAGGATCCGTTCGACCTTGACGGAGGTCTGCATTCTCCGGGATATACCTCTAGTTTTAATGTGAAAAGTTCATTTTCTGAATCAGAGGAATGGAATTTCAGATGTGCCCCGCTTTATGTGGGATCACCTGAACAGACACGCTGGACAAAACTGAACTAAACCGTAATTTTTGTCAGCATCGAAACTGATAGTACACGATGTTTTTTTCAAAAATATTTTGTACCCACAAAGATGTCAAATTTTACCAAGTCGAGTTTCAGGCATATAGGTCGGAGAATAGTTTTCAATGAAAAAAAAAGAAAAAGAAAATGGATAACCAGCTCCCCTTGACTAATTAGTTTAGGTGCTGGAGTGAAAAACATCCATGTGACTCATTTCACGGTGAAGGATCAGAGGCGCCTCAGAAGACCCTCTGCATCTCCCACTGTCTCCTGCCCTCTTTAGCATTAAAATCAACAACATTGTTAAGTCAGTTCAACAGGCTTCCGACTGCTCATTGTTTGTGGATGATTTTGTCGCCGATGCAACTGGAAGCCTGTACCCGAGTGTCCAGCGCAGGCTCCAGATTTGTGTGGATACAATTCATCAGTGGGCGGAAGAAAACGGCTTCACTTTTTCTCCTACGAAGACACAGTGCATTCACTTCCATAATTTTCGTCAGTTTTTTGCAGATCCTGAAATTCAAATAGGGAAATCTCCCATTCCAGCTGTCAAAGAGGCCAAAGTTCTAGGAGTTATTTTTGACCCAAAACTCAACTTTCTCAGCCACATTAAAAGCCTCAAAACTTCTTGCCAGAAAGCTCTGAATATTCTGCGGGTTGTAGCACACACTGACTGGGGCGCTGATAAGAAAACTTTGCTGCACCTCTACAGAGCCTTGGTCCGTTCTAAACTGGACTATGGTTGTGCTGTGTACGGCTCTGCAAGACCGTCTTACCTAAAACTCTTGGACTCTATCCACCATCAAGGGCTTCGTCTCTGTCTTGGAGCATTCCGCACCACCCTTGTGTACAGCCTGTAGGCAGAGGCAGGTGAACCCTAACTGTCCAACCGCAGGCTGAAACTGTCCTTGAACTACTATCTGAGACTGCTCTCTGAACCGGAAAACCCTGCCTATGACTGTGTCTTTAACCGTCAGTTTCAAAGTAAATTCGAAAAAAATCCCAACTGTATTCCTCCGTTTGGTTTTCGTATGCAGCCTCATGCGCAGAATGCAGGTCTAGACCTAGGAGTTGTGTCTGATTTTTCCAAGTTTCCAGATCAGCCTCCGTGGACATTTTCCACACCAGAAATTTGTTTTGACCTTGCAGCTTTTCGCAAAGAATCTACCAGCTCTCTGGCATACAAGGCATTGGCCCAAACTCCGAACAGGCAGCGCACTTACGGTCAGAATGCGTAAGCATCCTCAAACAGGCGAAACCCCCCAAACCAAACCTCTCTTGTGGCCTCCAGAGGCTCTATTACTTACGAGACTGCCAGGTTCCTAGCCGACATCCTAGCACCCCTGGTGGGGAGGACAGAACACGACATAAAAACAGTGCCGACCTGGTCTCAAAACTCAAGAGTTTTATGCTGAGACCTGATGAACAGCTGGTGTCATTCGATGTGACGGCCCTCTTCACCAGTGTCCGTGTCGAGGAGAGTGTGGACATAATTAAACAGAGACTGGAGACGGACACAAGCCTTGCGGAAAGAACTTCACTCTCACCAGAGCAGATCTGTGAACTCTTGACGTGCTGCCTGACTACAACGTACTTCACGTACAAGGGAGATTCTACCAACAAACACAAGGCGCAGCCATGGGATCACCAGTGAGCCCAATTGTCGCCAACCTCTTCATGGGAGACTTCGAGAAAAAAAAGCACTGGCCACCTTCCACTCCCCACCCCGCTACTGGGGCAGATACATGGACGACACTATGGCCCTACTGAAGACAGAGATGGTAGACGAATTCTCAATCCACCTGAACGAACAGCACCCGGCCATAAAATTCACCAGGGAAGTGGAAGAGAACGGCAACATCGCCATGCTGGACACCAAGATCACCAGAGAGGGGAACTCCTTAGCATTCCAAGTGTACAGGAAACCAACCCATACTGACCAGTACCTCCAGTTCGACAGCCACCAGCCCCTAGAACATAAGCTGGGAGTGATCCGAACCCTAAGTCGCCGAGCAAATACTATCTGCTCCACCCAGCCAAACCGTGAAGAGGAACTCCGCCACCTCCGGGAAGTGCTGAGCATCTCAGGTACCCCAAATAGGCCTGGGACTTACCAGGAAGCAAGAAGACCGCTCCCCACCCCTCCACCAAGAAAACGAGCCCCACCCGTGGACATGTCACCATCCCCTATGTCAAGGGTGTGACGGAAGCCCTCGCCCGCAAGATCAGGAAGAATGGCGTGGTGGTCCACTCTAAGCCCCACAACACCATCAGAAGCAGACTAGTGGCCCCAAAGGACAAAGTGGACAAACTAGAACGATCAGGGGAATCTACGAGATCCAGTGTGGAGATTGTGACCAGACATACGTCTGAGAAACAGAAAGGAAACTGAAACTCCGCATCAAAGAACACAAGAGAGAATCATCACCAGTCGGAGAACACTTGAACATCAGCGGACATGAGTTCTCCCGGGACAATGTCAGCGTCCTGGACCAGGAACCTAAATGGCACCAAAGAGGAGTAAAGGAAGCCTCTACATCGCGGCCACATCTCCTTCCATCAACCGAGACCGGGGGCGACATAACCTACCAGCAGCCTACACTTCCCTTGTTCGGTCGCGTGACTCGAGTTCATCTCGAGATCACGGGCACCGAACCCAACTCACTCAGCGAGACATTCGGCGCTGACGAAGGCCTCTGGATGGAGGCCGAAAGCTTCGCTTCGGCAAAACTTTCCTGTGTGAAAAGGTAAAAGACTGTGTTTAATCATACAAGGCATTGTTTGCCGATCTCTGTTCGAAATTCCCATCCTGTCAGAAAATTTTCACTGACGGTTCCAAGTCTGAAGATGGAGTGGCCTGTGCAGCCTAGTGCCCTGGTGCTCCTTCTCAAATATTACTGGAACATATTCCTTCAGATGCTTCTGTTTACTCTGCTGAACTTACAGCTCTGGTTCTAGCATTGAAGATAATCTCTCAATCTGTAAAAAGGACTTTCTGGTTTTGTCGGATTCGCTGTCAGCTTTGGAGGCCACAGCTGGCCGCAACCTCCACTTTTACACTTTTTAAAAACTTTTTACTAGGTTGAAAGCGGATGGTCACAACATCGTTCTGGCTTGGGTTCCCG
>CM065722.1:33842442-33847442 GCA_033310375.1 Conus canariensis | reverse complement strand
CGAGGTACAATGACGAGACGCGACTCGATTTCATTGACATGGAAACCACAGCAACGTCTTTTTCTTTCACTTTACATGACAAACAAACGCGAGCGTTACGGGTGCGTCTTCCTTTCCGGAGACTGACCAGTTTGACACATTCCTCCTCCGACATGTTTCTTTCTTCCTGCTTCACGAGCCAGAACAAGCAATCTCCTCAGAGTGCGGATCAGAGGAATATTCCGAAACAATATCATCAGACTCGCACAGCAGCACACCCTTACTGTCCGTTGGAAAAAGCACAACCTTCCGGAACCTTTTTTCTGTGCGGATCACGCAACCGTCTCTGCACCTGTCGATCAGTCAGAGCAGCAACATGATCCTTTACCACTCCAGTGTCAAAACCGGCCACTATTTTGTCTACGGATTGTTCAGCACTTATGGAGAGTAGAGAGAGAGAGAGAGAGAGAGAGAGAGAGAGAGAGAGAGAGATAGTCGGGTGGAGGACGAGGCGTGGTGGGCGGGTGGATAGGTGAGTGGAACGGAAGTGAGAGTGACGGTGGGGATGGGAGAAAGGGTTGAAGCGTGCGATGAAGAAGAGCGTGCGGAAGCACAAACATTCCCCCCCCTTAAAAACGCTTCACAGGTGGCATGTCGGAAACACCGAATTCTGTCTTGTGAGACACAATCAGAAATGGAGGACGGATAGAAGAGAAACAAACGCAAATCAAGTGACAGGAAACAATGATCCCCATCATCCTGTCCCCGTACTCAAGGGTCTTGTGTTTCTGATCGTGAAGTGCGACATCACTCTTTTTTTTGTGAAGATCAGGGGGTAACTTAAATACTGGTTAGAGACAGAGGAGGACAGAGGGAAGGAAGAAATGGCGTTGGGTGGGAAGGAGGGAAGGAAGGTGGAGGGGGGGGGGATGAGGCACGAGGGTGGGGGATGGGGGCAAGTGGGAATGTTGCAATAGTTGATGACCTGCCCTCCACTCTGTCCTTTTTTTCTTTTAGCCAGGTCAACGATCACTATCTGCCAGCTGGTAAAGCCGATGCCATTTCTCACCACACACGCTTCCAAGCTAAATGTCAGCATGATATGTCAATACGTCGCAAGTATGTCGGCCACATATCGCTCCATCACTCGGCTGAAACGTTGCGGGGAATGCCGCTCTTAAAACAAAAGCCGGCCATTGATTGCTTGCAATAATGACAACTAAACACGCATACACGCACACGCGCGCTCGCGCGTTCGCACACACACACCACACACACACACACACACACACACACACACACACACACACACACACACATACACACACACAAACACAGACACACACAAACACATACTCCATAGGTTGGCAGCGCGCGTGTGCACTCATATATCCACGTGCGCACAATCACACGCACACGCACGCTCTCTCTCTCTCTCTCTCTCTCTCTCTCTCTCTCTCTCTTTTCTCTCTCTTCTCACACACACACACACACACACAGACGCGCGCGCGCGCGCACACACACACACACACACACAGACACGCGTGCGTGCGCGCGCCCGCGCGCGC
This sequence comes from Conus canariensis, assembly GCA_033310375.1. Lineage (NCBI taxonomy): Eukaryota > Metazoa > Mollusca > Gastropoda > Neogastropoda > Conidae > Conus > Conus canariensis. Next base: position 33,845,895 of record CM065722.1, on the reverse strand, counting down.
ACACACACACACACACAAAATATATTTTTATCTGAGGATGTATCCCACGTCTTGCTATCAATCAATATCACTTGAGAAACCTTCGTGACCAAAGTGAACGCATTGCCTTCATACACCTAACATCCAATGATAACACAAGCCAGGTAGTAAGCAGAGAGACAATCCTTAGACCAGCCACTTTATGTCAATAAACAACAGACAGATCAGACGCTCACTCTCTGCATATGACCCTTCTCTAGGCAAACTGCACCGTATCCAAGCTGCGCACCACAAGTTCTTATTACCACTAAACGCGTGCTGGCAGTCTCCAGTTCTGTGACTGTTCACGCCCTGTCTTCATCAGTCATGATTACGCCACTTCTGGTTTTTCCCACCACATCCGTGTCTGTGATCATGACGTATTGGAGTCTCCGATGTGGGGAGGTTTACAGGAAACTGTCGTTCCAGAGAGATTGGAAGGCAGTCTGCCTTCAAAGGGAGTCGCTCACTAAACCTCGCTCCGCGGCGAAGTCATTATTGCTGTCAGTATGGAGGCTTTTTTGTGGCTTTTCAGAAGAGACGCCACTGGACAACACCAAAATGATTCAGCAGCACAGCAATATCTCAACGTCTCAGAACCATGGCGTCTCCTGTGAATTGCTGGCGCTAGAGTCGCGGTTGGATGAAACGAGATGTGGCTGTGTAGGCTACAGCCAGGGATGAGCGACGTGGGAGTGAGGTCCCAGTCATAGATACAGCTCAGGTTCCAAGAGCCAGATTAGTTCCCAAGACCTGTATGTTCTCTGCTACACTCAAAGCTGCATGCAGGAACTGTCAGAGAACCAGACCTCTTTAAAAACCAGATTCATGGGACAGTTCAGACCTTGAGGCAGACGGTGGCTGACTCTGTAGCAGTTCCAACGTGCAGTTGGGTTCATGTGCAGTCACAATCCACACGGTCTCTCTCTCTCTCTCTCTCTCTCTCTCTCTCTCTCTCTCTCTCTCTCTCTCTCCTCCCCCCTTCCCAATCCCTTCATCAGCTAGAATCTTCTATCCCAAATACTTGTGCTCCAACAGTGTATCAACAGAGCCTACAACTGACAAATATTTCTGCTCCTCTTGTTGACATAAAGCACTGAACTAACCCAGTGACACCAACCCCCGAGACAAATTCTTCTCTTTCACATTCAAGAAAAGTCTTTTCACAGAAGCAGGGCGATTTCTGTGTGTTCAAACAGTTCCGCTCCTGTCAGACCTCTGCTGTAACTCTGAACTCTGACCTGAAGCTGCTCAGAGGAAGACAGTGAAAAGAAATTGTCTGCGCAGCTGCATGGTTTGACTGCGCTTCCACACGCATGTGATAAAGTTCGCGTCCCTTCCAATTGAAGTTTGGGGAATTAAGCTTTTCCTGTTAACGGAACCGAAAGTGTAAGTGTATGGCTGTAACTCGGTCTAGAATAGCCACGAAAGCTCACATCACGTGCACTGAACGGTGTGATAGACAGTATTTGTTTCTTAAACAAGGAACATGCGGTACGGACAAATAAATGATTTCAGGTACCTTGGCATAGGGGGCCGTCAGTTTAGACGAATCTCTCTGTCTCTGTCTGTCTGTCTGTCTGTCTGTCTCTCTGTCTTTCTGCCTGTCTGTCTCTGTGTGATGCGCGCGCGCGTGTGTGTGTATGTGTGTGTGTGTGTGTGTGTGTGTGTGTGTTGTGTGTGTGTGTGTGTGTGTGTGTGTGTGTGCTCGCGCTCGTGAATACGTGCAAGCGCATGTCTGTGTGCATGAGACCCGCTGTGTCGTCCAAAAGGAATCTGTCTGTCTGTCTGTCTGTCTGACTGTCTCTCTCTGCCCAAAGTAAGTAGATCTGAATGCCTGTGCTTCCCCACCAAACAGTAAATAAGCTCAGAAGTGGAAGCAGTCAGCACGCGCATGCTTTTAGCATTGCGTTGTGAGAACGGTGTAAAGGAGGCAGTATCCTTGATGGTATTGAATATCATGGATGGTTCAGCAAAATTATTCTCCCGCCCAGAAATAGATGTCCTTTCTTTGAATTCCATCTCAGGGTATTGCACGCTGCTTGCTTCCCCTTTGTTGTTGTTGTTATTGATGTTCTAAGAAGATATCAGCCTGGAAGCTGTGAACAGTTAGATTCGATGGCCGGTGTAGATTTGTCAACATGTTTTGCAACTACCAGAGAGTCCGTGATGTGTATAAATGAAAAAGAAAATAAGGGGGGGGGGGGGGGGGGGGGGGGGGAGGGTCATATTGCATTTAATAACACAAATAAATAAATGATTAAATGAATACATAATAAATAAATAATTAAATAAATAAATAAAAGAACAGGTATCCTCTTTAGCCTTTGTTTATAATTCATGTTGTTATTTCAGTCTTATGTCTAATGACACACAGACACGTAAATACACATGTCAGACATATGTCATGAAATCTAAACAAAAACCTTCTTTAAAGGGTGGGGAGAGTTTAATAGCTCGGGACGTTTTCGTGCAAGGTAATCCAATCAGAAGAAGTTTACCAATGGACAATTATAAGAAACTGGCGTTCGCAACGTCAAAGGGCAACATCTTGGACTGAAGAAAATAATTTCAATGAACTAAAACTTTGCTGTATCCAAACCACGACATTTTGCTTTTCATTCTTTGAAACTTCGACGCAGACTCTAGGATGTGGATTGTTTCTGATCTATGCATTTGACCTCAAAGCCTATGGACAGACGCTGATTCTATGGGCGTTGTAGTCCGGATAGGCTTTCACAGGATCGGATCCCCCAACCCAGCTAATTCTCTCTTAGGTCCAATAAAGAGTAAAACAAAGAAATGGAAAAACAAGAATGAGGAAGACGAAGAGAAGGAGAAGGAAGTGGAATAGAAGATCACGAAAAAAAAAAAAAAAGATCGTGGAGAGGCAGGACGAAGCAGAGAGAGAGAGAGAGAGAGAGAGAGGAGAGAGAGAGAGAGAGAGAGAGAGAAGAGAGAGAGAGAGAGAGAGAGAGAGAAGAGCAGTTAGCAGAGGAAGGGTGGGAGAAGAAGGAGGAGGAGGTGGAGAAAGAAGACAAAGTGCGGGAAGACGAGGAGAGAAAGAAGAAAGAAAGAAAGAAGAAAGAAAGAAGAAGAAAAAAACAACAACCAGAAAATAAAACCGCAGAAGTCTCAATGCTTCCCATGGGTAAGAGAGAGCTAATGGCACGTCAGATGTCAAACAAGCTCCAGCAATTACTGTCATCTGAGTATACTACTTTTTGATGGGTGTCATTCTCTTCACTGGCAGCAACGACTTTAGTTTGGCTGTGTTGATGTCGCTGTCAGGCTCGCTGTGTGTGTGTGTGTGTGTGTGTGTGTGGTGTGTGTGTGTGTGTGTGTGTGTGTGTGTGTGTGTGTGTGTGTGTGTGTGTGGCGTGCGCGCATGCGTCCGTGCACACACACACACACCCACACACACACACACACCCA
>CM065722.1:33834942-33837442 GCA_033310375.1 Conus canariensis | reverse complement strand
AACGTGTGGTCAGTATGGGGGTTATTTTTGTGTGCATGAGAGGAACCCCCCCCCCCCCCCCCCCCCCCCCCCGATTCCCACCGAAATGACTCAGCTGCAAAGAAATGTCTCCTCTTCCCCCGTGGGGATACCGGGGGGTCTTTTGTACAAATAGTTCCCCCTCCTTCTGGACATTCTGTGCTAGTAACGTCCCCTTTTCCTTTCGCATTCAGTAACTCTGTCTCCTCCTTTGCTGTACTGTCGTCTACTGTCCTTTCTGTCTACCATGTCTTTTATCTATCTTTTTCCACAACCTCTTCCCACAAATTTCAGCACTCAACGAAGTCGGACTGAACTGACCCTACTCTCGAGTATAGTGTGAGTATCCCAACAGGGTAAAACGAGTTCACACGCTACCAGATACTGGAACACTGAAGAAGAAGAAGTCTCCTCTGATGAGTGGTCACACAGTGACGACACACAACCAGAGTTTTCCTGTGAATTGCTGGCACTAGACTCGTGGTGGGATGAGGAGAGACCTGGCTGCATAGGGGAGAACCAGGAATGAACGACGTGGGTGTGGTGAGGTCCGAGTCATAGAGACGGGTCCCAAGAGCTGTATGTTCTCTGTTACACTCAAAGCTGCATATAGAATATGTCGAAAGACTAGTCTTTTTTTTTTTTTTAAAGCATATTCTTGGCATAGATCAGAGGCATACCGTCCCTGACTCTGACGCAGTTCCAACGTGTAGTTCTTTTCAAGTGCAATGACAGTCTGCATGACTCCTTCCTCCCTCCCATCCCCCTGTTGCCATAAGCTGCACCTTTCAGACCGAACATCAGATGCACCATCAGCAGTATAGCAACACAGTGTACAACTCACACTTATTTGTGCTATACTTCTCGACATATAGCACTGACCAAAGTCGGGAACCTAAACCCCATGACAAACTCTTCTTTTTCACATTCAAGAAAATTCTTCTTACAGAAGCATGGTGATTTCGATTTCATCAAACGGTCCCGTTTGTACCAGACCTCTGCTGTAGCCCTGAATTTTATACCTGAAGCCGTCGAGAGGAAGACAGTGAGAAGAACCGTCTTCACAGCTAGATGAGAGGAAGACAGTGAGAAGAACCGTCTTCACAGCTAGATGAGAGGAAGACAGTGAGAAGAACCGTCTTCACAGCTAGATGCGAGGAAGACAGTGAGAAGAACCGTCTTCACAGCTAGATGAGAGGAAGACAGTGAGAGGAACCGTCTTCACAGCTAGATGCGAGGAAGACAGTGAGAAGAACCGTCTTCACAGCTAGATGAGAGGAAGACAGTGAGAAGAACCGTCTTCACAGCTAGATGAGAGGAAGACAGTGAGAAGAACCGTCTTCACAGCTAGATGCGAGGAAGACAGTGAGAAGAACCGTCTTCACAGCTAGATGAGAGGAAGACAGTGAGAAGAACCGTCTTCACAGCTAGATGAGAGGAAGACAGTGAGAAGAACCGTCTTCACAGCTAGATGAGAGGAAGACAGTGAGAAGAACCGTCTTCACAGCTAGATGCGAGGAAGACAGTGAGAAGAACCGTCTTCACAGCTAGATGAGAGGAAGACAGTGAGAAGAACCGTCTTCACAGCTAGATGAGAGGAAGACAGTGAGAAGAACCGTCTTCACAGCTGATGAGAGGAAGACAGTGAGAAGAACCGTCTTCACAGCTAGATGCGAGGAAGACAGTGAGAAGAACCGTCTTCACAGCTGATGAGAGGAAGACAGTGAGAAGAACCGTCTTCCACAGCTGGATGAGAGGAAGACAGTGAGAAGAACCGTCTTCACAGCTGGATGGGCTTTCAGTGGGGCTTCCGCTTCCTTCCACATGCGGCAATGCTGGCGCGTTCCTTCCAATCTCAGTTTGCCGAATTAGCTTTATCCAGTTTATTACATCAATATTTTAAGTGTATACCTGTAACTCAGCATTGAAAAGCCACATGCACTACCGCCCCGTGCACTGAATGACATGCCAGGAAATATTGGTTCTTACACAAGGAAAATAGTGCCAAATAAATGATTTCAGGTGCCTCTGCTTTGATGACACGCAGACCTCTCTCTCTCTCTCTCTCTCTCTCTCTCTCTCTCTCTCGTCTTCTCTCTGTCTCTCTCTCCTCTCTCTCTCTCTCTTCTCTCTCTCTCTCTCTCTCTCTCTCTCTCTCCTCTCTCTCCACTAGGCATAAGCGGATTTGAATGCGCGAAGCTTCTCTCACCCCCCTCCCCCATCCCAAACACCAAAATGAACTCAGAGCTCAGAAGTGGAATCAATTAGCAAGTGCATGCTGTTGGCACTGCGTTGATGAGAACGGCGTGTAGGCGGCAGACTTCAGAGCGAAATGACTCTCCCAACTACGAATGGATGTTCTTTCATTGAAACCCAGCTCATGGTATTGCACACCGCTTGCTTCCCTTTCGTTACTGTTATTGTTGTTGTTGTTGCTGCTGCTGCTGTCGTCATTGTTGTTGTTCTAAGCAGATATAAGCCT
>CM065722.1:33812442-33819942 GCA_033310375.1 Conus canariensis | reverse complement strand
TCTGTCTGTCTCTCTCTGTCTCTGTCTCTGTCTGTCTGTCTCTCTCTCTAAAAATGGTGACTGGGTCAAACGCCTGGCTGATACGTTTAAACAACAAGCTTCCGGACTATCATACAACCATTGTAGACAAATATTGAAGTGTTTGCAAGAACCATCGAAAGAAATGGACGAAGTGCGGCGGAGCTTCGAACTGGATGACGATTCAACAGCTGGTGCAAAAGGAAATCCAGACTGACCACCCCTGGAAACACTGACATTCTAAACCATAGAGAAATCATGGTGGACAGCACGAACATTTCCGTTTGTCCCCCTAATGATCAAAGTGATGTATCGAGATCTGGCTTCCATGTCGCATGTCCAGTACTAAATGTATCAAATGGTATTGATATTGATTTCAATCTCGACGTCTCATTCGGCCCCCTTACCCCCACCTCCCCTCCTGATGTGTCAATGGGCCGAAAACTTGACGCATTAAACCATTCGTTTTCCTATTCTCTCTCTCTGAAAATGAATGCAAAACAACATCATTGTAAACATTCATAATGTTTGCACGATCTTTATTCAGACTGTTTTTACAGTTAAAAGAAGATGCCAGCTGAAAGTATGAGTCATATAGTACTCTATATCGCACTGTGTTGCACGAGAAGTGCGTGCCTGCATGTACACGCATGTGCATTTGCAGGCACACACACACACACACACACACACACACACACACACACACACACAACGCACGCACACGCACACACGCACACACACATACACACACACACACACACGCGCGCGCACGAGCGCACATGTACACACACACGCACACATACAAACACACGCGCGCGCGCCCGCCCGCGCCCGCCCGCGCCCGCACGCCCTCCCGCACTCACGCACACATACACAAACGCAGGCACGTTAACGTTATTAGATTGCCAGAAAAGCAAAATCAATCCAAATCAATTAAAAAAAAAAACGACTCCACTAAAGGAAAAAACAATTATTAAATTCCCACAACTATTTTTTTTGTTCTCTAGAAAATATTATGACAGATGTTTCTCGACCTTAACATCAACTTGATTTACGCGGTCGCTGGATTTGCAATGAGGAATAAGATCGTACCACTCTACTCAGCATTCCCTCCCCCTTTCTCTGTCCTCCTCCTCCATCAACACACAGTAATTCTTCTCTACCCCTACTCCAGACACCCCCCTTATTTGAAAGAGGCGTCCCCGGTTCATTGGTGTCCGAGTATTTACAGCGCCCTATTCACGAAGAGACATAATTCATGTCCTGCGTTCCCACCTCCGTCGATCCCTTCGTCTCCTTCTCTATTCCAATGCATGCCAGGACACACACACACACACACACACACACACACACACACACACACACACACACACACACAAGCACACACACACACACACACACACACACACACACACACACACACACACACACACACACACACACACACAAGCATTCCATTTGACGTTATTAGATTACCAGAGAAGCAAAATCAAATCAAGGCAGTCAAGAAACACAGAGAGAGAGAGAGAGAGAGAGAGAGAGAGAGAGAGAGAGAGAGAGAGAGAGAGAGAGAGACAACAGACTGCATCTGAAGAGAAAAGAAAGAAGAAAGAAGAAAGAAAAGTACATTCCTTCAATCTTGTTTCTTACAATACATGACAGATGTGTCTCGACATTAACTTTAAGTCCGCTCGCGTGGTCACGCGATTTGCAGACAGGAATAAGATCGCACAACTCTGCTCAACACCCCCTCCCCCTTTCCCGGTCCTACCTCTCCTCCATCAACACACATTAATTCGTCTCTGCCCCTACTCCAGACACCCTCCTTAGTTAGAGAGAGAGGCGTCCCAGTTGATTGCTGTCTGAGTATTTACCACGCCCTATCTACGAAGAAACATAGCTCATATACAACGTTCCTCCTTCCGTCAATCTCTCTCTCCTCTCCCTCTCTCCTGCCTTCTACATTTGAGTGGCCGCACGTGAGCTAATCTTGTGGATGACGCAATAAGTCTGGATACTGTACTTGCTTCGATCCGGGTGAGATATCTGTTATAACTCAAAATTAGATTGGGGTTAAAACATTTGGACCCACAAAAATGAATGACAATAAGTTACAGAAGTGATCCCGTTAGTCTTTCATTACCTATGGGAAATCTGTCAGTGGAATGTATGACAAAAAAAAAATCAAACTGCACACTATTGACGTATTGTCAGGGCTTTCTAAACACACTCACATACACCCGTCCCCTCCCCCCCCCCCACACACACACACAAACACACACACAGCACACATACAACAAAACACACACACAAACACACACACGTACGCACGCATGCACGCGCCGCGCCCGCGCGGGCACACACACACACACACACACACACACACACACACACACACACACAACACACACACACACACACACACACACACACACACTCCTCCTCTCTCTCTCTCTCTCTCTCTCTGACCTTTGGCTTTTGTCTAAGCGCAGCCCTTTAAAACCACTGTGCCTTGTCAAGTGCTGAATCCGTATTAACAAGCATGACAAAGAACAGGTGTGAATGACGTGTAGAGGACAAAAAACACAGGTGCAAAACAGGACCTTGTTTAAATACGGTTAAAGACGTTTGTGTAAGGAAGTAAAGTGATCAAGTAATTCCAAATGGATAATGCTCGGCGCCCACTGTTGTCAGAATGATGAGATTCAGGCAGCCCATCAGCCATATGACCAGCTTTTTTTTTTCACGCACTTGCTCGTGTGCCGGTGTGGCAGGCTTCAACCCCAGGCAATAGAAAGAGCGTTGGGGATCGTCACTCCCCGAGTACCCAACCCAGACAAGGGTGGGAATGATAACTGAACAGCTGTCCATCAGTGGCTTGCCTTTCAGCCGGGGATAACCCCAGCTGATTATGGCTGGAGATCAACAACAGGCAATTATGAGCGGAGGCTAACCAAGCTATCCTGCAGAGTGACACGACGTCTGAGGACGGGCTCGTAGATCGCCGTGTGTTCGTAAATGACCTGACTATCTTCAGAGCCCCGGGTCATTAAGTATGTCTCTGCTCTCCGCTACCTGGATAGCAACTGCCGGGAGAGAGAGAGAGAGAGAGAGAGAGAGAGAGAAGAGAGGAGAGAGAGAGAGAGAGGGGGGGGAGAGAGAAAGAGAGAGAGGCAGACATACAGACAGATAGACAGACAGATAAAGAAACACACACACACACACACACACAGATATGCACACACAACACACACACACACACACACACACACACACACACACACACACACCGAACATATAATGAAGCTCAAATTTTACCCTTAGATGATCAGAGGGAACTAGCTGCCGCAAAATTTATGATAAGAAGCATTCCAGTTAAGAATGATGTGAAAATTGAGATTAAAATTAGATCAGATATTGACTTTCTTACACATGCAAAAACAATGTCCTCTCAGACTGCTTTGGCAACGTATACATCTGAGCTTAGGCAAGCCACGGGCATTACTGTTGACGAAAAGTCTGTATCTGCTAGGCCGTCCTTCTTCCCTGCACCATCCTGGGAACTTCAAAGGGCCCATTTTGATACTGACCACACTGATTTGAAAAAGAAGGGCAATATAAATATAGTAGCAAACAATGTTAAATCTCATATTGAAGAGAAATCAATTATCCAAATCAATTAAGAGTATACACAGATGGGTCATTAATTCAGAAAAATCCGGGCTCTGCTTATTTGATACCTGAGTTAAAAGCAGAGAAATGTTTTTCACTGGGAAAAAATAAATCAGTTTTTACTACAGAACTTACTGCAATATCAATGGCGTTAAACTGTCTTATAAATTTCCCACGATCTATATTTCAAGTACTCTTTTGTGTTGATTCAAAGTCTGTGCTTCAGGCACTAAAATCATTACAATTGTAGAATAAATCATAAATGATACTCGAAATTAGCAGTTTAATTCATGCTCTCTCTCTCTTTACAAGGCACGGCAATTACTTTCTGATGGATACCGTCACATTGTTCGTTTTATTATGATGACAAAATAGATGGAGCTGCTAAACAAGGTGCAAAATGTAGTTCAGAGTCTCCAAGGATGAATTTTGCACTTTCGGTTCAAGAACATTATAGTATAGCTTGGAACCATTTCCAGAACTCTTTTTAAAAGTCTCACAATAACCCTATTTACACAGTTAATATAATTGCAAACATTAAAACACACTCCAACATCAGCACAAAGTTATCGTCCCTTATGTACTGCTGGAAAGTCGATGCTTTTACAACAAAATTCAGTCAAAATGTCTCATGCGTTTGTGGACAGAACATAACAGCTGATCATATTCTCCCATGTTCCTCTAATCAAACAATTTATACCCATGCTTTCTACATATACAATTGGAAATATTTTTGAATCACCGGTATTAACCTATGAATTCTTTCTTTCTTTATTAAAGAGTCCAATCCGTAAGTACTTATAGTTTCTCACATTTATCATCTCATACTATGAGGTTATTTTTAAGTGAGACAATCATATACCTACTGCTGAATCTACATAAAAAAATACGGAAGGACCATCTTCATCCGTCCCCAACTTATCACCTCTTCTCTCCCACATCAAAACCATTTGTAGTTTTTTAGTTTAATCATTAGGAAATCTTAAATAAATGTTAGCGAACCGCCCAGAGAACGTGGACAAACGAGTCACAAGACGAAACACAACGCGTTTCGACCTCTTAGGTCTTCATCAGGTGAGACATTAACGAATAAAACAATGAAAATTCACTTAGCTTTGATCGCTTCAGATCACTTCGCAGGGTTCAGCGCAAGGAAGAAGGCGTTGAAACTTCGCAAGCGGTATCGGGTTAAGTATAGTCTCTCACCTGATGAAGACCTAAGAGGTCGAAACGCGTTGTGTTTCGTCTTGTGACTCGTTTGTCCACGTTCTCTGGGCGGTTCGCTAACATTTATTTAAGATTTGTTTAGATTTCCGCCTGCAGTCCTCTCGCTTTGCAACTAGATTAATCATTAGGGTTTGGTTTGTTTGTTGGTTGGTTGGTTTTGGGGTTGATGGGATGGGGCTTTTTTGTTTCGTCTAATATCACCTAAAGTGGATTGAATTTAAATTTGAAACACACACACACACACACACTGACTGACGGACTGAAACCATTTATTGTCAGATTAACAATAGTGTTGTGCTGACTGACCACACACATTGTCCACACACACACACACACACACACACACACACACACACACACACACACACACACACACTCACACACACGTGGACAGTTACTAGAACGTTGCTAGTCTATCAGGAAAGCAAAATCAATAATAAAAAAAAACATTCGTAAAAAATACCCGACCCCAACAGATAAAACATTTCTATTCACGTGCGGAAACATTTCACTACAATTTGCCTTAAAACGACACTGCGACAGATGTTTCACTGATTTCACTTTTAAGTTAATATCCGTGGTAACTCAGTTTGAAGAGGGGAATGACATGCTACTCTATGCTCAACCACCCTGCTCTGCTTCTGCCTTCAGTTCCCCCTGACACGCATTAATGTTTCTTCCTTCCGTCTCTAGACACCATCCTCATTTGAAAGTAGCAAACTAGTTTGTATGTAGCCGAGTGGTTACAGCAACTCCTTTGAACCCTCTGGTGTCCGAGGTTCCAGTCTCAGTAAACTCCCTTGTTTTTCCTTCCTCTCTGCCTTTCCCACTCTCCCTTCCCTCTGAAACCCCTTTGCTCTCCATTCTTGATGTTTGAGTGATGCTTGTTGTGCTAACCATCTGAGAAATGCAGTTCACAGAATAGCATGTGGTCATGAATCTTCTACACAACAGTCCGGTTCTATCCGGGTGTACTGTCTACCTAGATAACATGTAAAGATCTTAGGTAAAAAAATCAGAGCCATAAACGGAGTCACTACTCATCACAACACACACACACACACAACACACACCACACGCACACACACAACACACACACACACAACACACACACACACACTCACACACACACGCGCGCACGCACGCTCGCACGCACGCACGCACTCACGCACGCACACACACACCGCGCGCGCGCGCGCGCGCGCACACACACACACATAGAACGAAACGTCTTAATTCAAATCAATACTTAAGTGGGAAATCCAAAGAAATATATCATTCGAACATTCATTGTTTAATGCATTGTTAAAGCTTCAAAATCAACTAATCATCAGGTTTTCTTGTTTTGTTGCCATGTGAACGGGGACGTCTACTTTGAAATGCTGACAGATTGATCATGTCTGCAACATTCTCAAATTATCTTCATACATCTCAACCTTTAGGCAGAAAAATTCTAGTAAATCTTCTAGAAATGCTTATCATGTTTGCAATACTCAGGATAGATAAAAACACTACTTCTCAGATACAAATGATTTCATAATCCTGATGAAAAAGAGCTGATACTCGAGGGTTTTGTTCGTAGTTGTCACCATATGACATAATCTCTTTTTGCTACAGATAGCGCGCGCGCGCGCGCGCGCGCGACACACACACACACACACACACACACACACACACACACACACACGTCTAGTGTGACTAATGCTTTTGGCAGTGATATTTCACCCGATATAAACAACCCAGCTATTCACACAAGATAAACACCCAGCTAATCTAGTGGATGGACCACTGAATCTGGAAATAGTCTAGCTGAGAGCAGCCCTTTCAGATGCTATGCATCATCACGAGCTGAATTCTTATAAAAAAAAAAAGGGGGATCACTGAATGAAGAAGTCACCTTGTCTGAGAGTGAGCCTGGACACTGTGTAAACAACACAACAACAGTTTCGGTTTCAGTGTCAGCTTCATCAAGGAGGTGTCACTGTGTGCGGACTGGTCCATAAACTCTAGACCACATCCGCTAAGTTTAAAGACCACACTGTGCATGATTTAAAGCTGATGGATAAATGAGTTAATGACTAAGATGAGAGAATTTAAGAGAAGGGTCTCGTGGCTACGACTCAGCAGATGTCTGACCTACGCATTTGCCCAGCGCGCTGGTCAGAACAACAAAAGAGGTACGAACACACCAAACACATGGCATTGTTTGAACAGGTAAAGAGACACCACATCTAAACTAATCCGAACATGGCTAAGGCTCGTTGCACACAGCTGTCAGAATGATAAGGTACATGCAGCACATTAGCAAAACAACAAGAACTTTGACGCACTGCCTCGTGTGATTGTTTCACACACGTCCATGCAAACATAATGGTTTTTCTCTACCGAGCTGCAAAATCGACAAAACCTCCATTGCATGCCCTGTTCTATTGACACGATGACGTCATGCGACTGACACCTGCATCAACCAATAAAAAAAAGAGGACAAAGTCGGATTAAATTTATCATAGATAATTAAGATAATGTGCCATATAAGGGCATGTCATGGGTGCAGGACCGGCTCGGCATAAAACGAGGGCAACA
>CM065722.1:33804942-33807442 GCA_033310375.1 Conus canariensis | reverse complement strand
CACACACACACACACACACAAAACAGCGCCGTCACTGTCGGTCACGACAAACCACGGTGTCTTCTACTTTTTCTGTCTTGCGTTCTGGTGTTGCCCCATCTCGTTGGGACTCAACACTGCATTTTGACACAAATTGTTTCCTGCCTCGGCGGTAGCCTAGCGATTGTACCCTATTCCTGAAAAATTGCGATAACTTTCAGATTCCTCGAAACACCAGGAAATAATAATGTAAGTTAATACCATACCTTTGTGTCGTATCTTATTGTGGAATATCTAATAAATTCGTGTCAAATGTGATGGAAAGTTGGCAGGCGGGGGTTGAGATGGGTCGGGATTGAGAGAGAGAGAGAGAGAGAGAGAGAGAGAGAGAGAGAGAGACAAACAGACAGACAGACAGATGGACATACAGACATACATACATACATACATACAGACAGACAGAGACAGAGTCAGTGGGTGTGTATATATTATTCATGCAAATGGCTTTTACACCCGGTTTTCTTTATGACTTTTGCACTTCGTTTAAGAAAAAAAAAAAAAAGGGGGGGGGGGGGGGGGGGGGAGTTGGAATGGACCTAAGTTGATACCAGCCGCCGTGGCGAAGTGGTTAGCGTCGCGGACTCCCGGCTGGGAGGTCATGGGTTCGAATCCCATCAGAAGTCATGTGGGTTTTTCTGCCCCGACCGGCTCCTACCCATAGTTGAGTTGCTGCGGACTCAGTTGGGAAGACTCGGACCACACAGTCGAGTTTCATCCACTTAATGGATGCGTTTCTGAGAGTGTTGCTCAAATTTCCTGACCAACACTGCAGGTGCCTGTATCTCTCGGGTCTGGTTGACGCTGGGATATATTATGAAAGGAAGCGTAGAGTACAGCCCTGTCATGTAGTCTCAGACCGAAATGGAAATCCGTAGCATCATCTTAATCATCCTCATTCTCATCGATCAGCATTTAAAAAAAGTCTCAAATTCTGTGGCCCTTCATGCCCTGCTCTCATGGTGACCTCAATTTCGATGTCCTCTCCACGTCTGTGGCCTTGGTTTGGTTCCGTCGGGGTCACCGGTATCGGCGAGTCCATGGGGGCTGTCGTTGGACGGACGTGGTGGCGTCCTCCGGAGGGAGAGCTCACTCACGCCGACTCCGCGACTAAGCAATTATTGTCGTCAGTAGGGGGCTTAGTAGGTGGTGTCCTGCGTATGTTAGATCGGAACAGGCGCCACTGAACACCACCGAAGTGACTCGGCAGCAGTGCAGTGTCTCCTCCGGTGGGTTGCCTCTTGACGACTTGACATTGACTGCTCCCTGTGGATTGCCTGTGCCGGGGCTGCGGCTGGGCCGACCGGGCTGTAGCTGTGGACGGGGTGTCGGAATGAGCGGCGTGGGTGCACTGCCTCTGAGGTGGCGCAGAGATTGGGACAGAAAAAAAAAAGTTGATATTTTGCTCAAACACATCGCGGAAAAAAAACAAACTGCACCGCAAAGACGAAAACATCAAACATATTATTATACAAGAAGAAGCATCAATGTAAAGAATTAAACTGATACTAAGATGGAATGGACGCGGTTATGTGGGGAAGAGTTTTGTCTAATGTAAATGGGAACATAATCTACAAGCCATGGAGCCCGTCAGTCCAATTCACTGGTAGTGCGAACTGGGTCCTCTCTCTTTTTTTTTTCAAGAGATGAGACTCTATGGAGTACATCCGCTAAGAATGGAAAACATAATCTTATCTTCTGATTCTCATCTTCCAGGCCACTGCAGTGGCATTCCCTCCACGCTGTTCATTCTGGCACCGCATCCACAGTGACACTATGGCCTGTTCCCCCCCCCCCCCCCCCCCCCCCCCCACGCTTTGGCGTTCTGCACTGGGAGAATCAGTGACATGCTATCAAGAGGCAACTCAGCAGAGGAGGCACTGCACTGCCGCCCAGTCACCTCAGTGATGTTCAGCAGTGCTTGTTCTGATACAACATACGCTGGACACGCACCTGCCTAGCTCCCAGCTAATAACAGCTGTTGTCTAGTTGCAAAACCAGTGTAAGTGGGCGACATTCTTCGGAGGGAGCCTCTGTCTCCGTCCAACGGTGGACCCCATGAACTCGCCGATACTGGCGACCTCGACGTGAACTCACCAAGGGCGTAGACGTGGAGAGGGCATCCAAACTGTAGTGTATCCAGTGTCCCCCTAAAAGATTGCTCAGTGAGGACGTAAAACTCATCATGTACTCCAATATTTTGCCTTTCCACTTTGGTACGGATCTGGACCAAAGGGTGGATCTAGGATTCGTTTGAACTTGGCCGTGGCCCGCGTGCTCCCAAACACCCTTGTAGTGTCGTTACTGTTGTTATAGTTTTATGGTCTCACTCGTTGTGTTTTACTGTTTTCTAACAAAGTCATCATCACGACCAACATCACAACAGTCCTCATCACCATCACCACCACTATCACCACCACCACCAACCATAAAAACCACAGTACTGGCTGGCTTTTTTTTTCAC
>CM065722.1:33774942-33799942 GCA_033310375.1 Conus canariensis | reverse complement strand
TCATCGTCATAATCATCATTATTGTCATGAGTACTATTGTTATTGTTATGATCGTTATTATTGTTATTATCATTGTTATCATCATCATCATCATCATCATCATCATCATCATCATCATCATCATCATCATCATCATCGTCATCGTCATAATCATCATTATTGTCATGAGTACTATTGTTATTGTTATCATCGTTATTATTGTTATTATCATTGTTATCATCATCATCATCATCATCATCATCATCATCATCATCATCATCATCATCATCATCATAATCAACTCACTATCATTAACGTATGCTTCACGCACACATCCACGGTATTTCATGTAATGTTTTGGTATGCAGACTGAAGACGCATGAAACGAGGGAATTCAAGCCCCCCTGCTGTCCATCCCATGGGCCTGTGCCTTTTCCTCCAATTTCTCTCCGTCCCCTCCCGCTGGCCCCAGGTACTCCTTACCCTCCCCAGCTATGAACTAGCGATGAAAAGGAGCAATACACGAATTGTTACCAGACACCAGTGGTCGTCTGCATCACTGGACAGTAGTTAGTAATATGAGATCTGCTTGTTCCGCTCACCCGATCGAGGTGGGGCTGTCTGTGAGCGTGGTAACGTTCAGTGAGGCTGAAGTCATTACCATGAGCTGATCAAATCTGGCAAAATTACAGGCGAGTGTGGTGAAAGTTTCTGGCTTGCTCTGAATTGCCCCCTTTCTCTCTCCTCCCTCCCTCCCCCCCCCCCCCCCTCTCTCTCTTGTTTATGGATGCAGTGATCACTTCCCAATTTGTTGCACTTGGTCAAAAAAGGGTATCAAAATTCCAAGGTTAAACCATAAAACGATTACCTTTAGAAACTTTTCAAAATTTGATAGTAACAAATTTCTCTCTGACCTTTTAAATTCCCCTCTAAATAAAAAGTATCAATATACAGAACCCGATCAGGCTCTAGAAGTTTGGTATTCCATCTTCTATACTGTATACAACAAACATGCCCCGCTCCAAACCAAAAGAGTCAAACATCGGATAAAACCTCCCTGGCTTACAAAAGAGATACAGAACGCTATTTACCAAAGAGAGTACCTGTTAAAAAATGGCCCTCGTGAAGAATACAAAAAACAAAGGAATAAAGTAACCTCTCTCATTAGAGCAGAGAAAAAGAACTATTTTCTAAAATTAATTAGTGAAAAGAAAGACAGCAAGTCCGTATGGAAAGCCATCCATGGATTAACAAATAAACATATTTCCTCTGTTTCAAACATAACGAATGATATATCTACCGATAAACTAAATCACCATTTTACAACAGTAGCAGATCAAATAATTCATGATGATAAATCAAATGATAATGATCTAGAAGAATTACAAAAATACTGCAGGGGAAAAAATATCCATTCAGATTTAGATATCAGCCTTCTAGATGTTCATTCTGTTTTCGTGTCCCTTAGGCGATTGAAACAGACAGCCACTCGTGGAACTGACGGTATGGACGGTAAAATTCTAAAGCTCTCTGCACCCGATATCGCAGAAACGTTAACTTACATTTACAACCTCTGTATAGATAAACAATGCTTTCCAGATACCTTAAAAAAAGCAAAAATCATACCAATATATAAATCAGGAAACACTACTGATCCATCAAATTATAGGCCTATTTCGATTCTATCTGTTCTTTCTAAGCCATTAGAACTCCACATCAATAAGTGTCTCCATTCCCATGCAGAACAATATGATTTAATCCACCCAAATCAATCAGGCTTCAGAGAAAACCATTCTTGCCACACTGTGCTAACTAAATTAATAGATAGATGGCTCTTAAACATGAACAACAAGCAGTTTTCAGGAATTCTCTTTGTAGATTTCGCAAAAGCTTTCGACATTATAAATCATGAACTTTTACTCAGAAAACTAACTTTGTATAAGCTATCATACAAAACACTGAAACTGATTTCATCTTTTCTCTCCAACAGACAACAAATTGTGTCCGTAAACACATACAAATCTGATTTTCTTCCCAACAAATTTGGTGTCCCACAAGGGTCAGTATTAGGTCCTCTATTGTTTTCATTTTACATCAATGATCTGCCATTGTACTTGAAAATAAACAGTGAAATGTTCGCTGATGACACAACCTTAGACACAAGTAATTCTGACGCCAAACAGGTTTGCAGTGACATCCAAGAAAACATCAATCTCTTGGTTAAATGGACACGATTTAATCACATGGCTCTCCATCCTCACAAAACTAAATTCATGATGATAACTACAAGACAGAAACGTCAAACTCTAAGCCAAAATCTGCCAGTACTTTGCATTTCTAACGAAAACGTCGAAGAAGTAACCAGTCACAAAGTCTTGGGAATAACAATAGATTATAATCTAACTTGGTCAAAACACTTAGAGTCTTTATCTAGAAACGTTGCAAGAAAACTACATCTTCTAAAAAGGATTAAGAACTTCTTAAATTTACATGCAAGAAAACTATTCTTTCATTCTTACATTCAGCCTTTTATTGACTATGCCTCAACACTTTGGGACTCAGCGAGCAATAATTCACTCAAACCACTAATTAGCCTTCACAAACGAGCTGTCAAAGTAACGTTAGGTCGACCATCCTCACTGGTAGATTCAGACTATAAGCAATCAGGCATTCTCCCATTTAAAGCCAAACTTCTATACAATAAAGGACTCTTTATGCAGAAGATACTCCATGGAAATGCTCCACTTTCTCTAACAAATATGTTCACTTTTAACGACTATCGACATTCACATAAAATAAACCTCCCGTTTGCAATGATTAATCTATACAAGTCTAGTTTGGCGTATTCCGGAGGTTGGCTATGGAACCATATTCCTCAAGAACTAAAAAATCAATCTAACTTAAAAAAATTCAAGTCTTATTTTCAAAAATATCTTATGAATGTCTCAGATTTGACTGCACTATACCCTAAAATGTATTAAAAATTCTCAATTCAGATTTAATTTAACAAACATGCGATGTTCGAAGTTGACTCAATTCTACGCAAATTGCACTGATCATCCTATGCCATTAATGTGTGTGTGTGTGTGTGTGTGTGTGTGTGTGTGTGTGTGTGTGTGTGTGTGTGTGTGTGTGTGTGTGTGTTTCAAAGCTTTTGGCGGGTGTTTCTCCATGTCTGCTTCATTGTCCTTCTCTTCCTTTATCTCTGACTATCTATCGCCAGTCGGTCGGTCGGTCCTTTGGTCTCTCTCTTCTCTCTCTCTCTCTCTCTCTCTCTCTCTCTCTCTCTCTCTCTCTCTCTCTCTCTCTCTCTCTCTCTTCACCCCACCCACTCTTGCCCTGATCATTTTGTTTTCTTGTTGTTGTTGTTGGTAGTGGTGGTGGTGGTGTTTATTGGTTTCTTTTTCTTCTTCTTTTTGTCAAAGTTTCTCATGCAAGCAATTGTTGCATTTTTTTGTCATGTGTTTCATTTGCTTTTTACTATATATCGATTTGTTTTTCTTGCCCAGAGGGCTGGATGTAAAAAAGCATTCATGCTTAGTCCATTACCCTCTTAAAATAAAATTCGTTCGTTTGTTCGTTCGTTCGTTCGTTCTCTCTCTCACACACACACCCACACCCACACACACACACACTCTCTCTCTCTCTCTCTCTCTCTCTCTCTCTCCGTCCAAGGACTGATTGGAAGAATAGGCTCCGCCTAAAATCTCAATCCTTGATCGAATAAAAAAGTTTTCTGATTTCTGAGTTCTCACTCGCTCCCTCCCCCCTCCCCCCCCCCCCACTCTCTCTCTTTCTCTCTCTCTCTCCCTCCACTTTACAAGTCACTGGCTCCTCGGGTTTTCGTTGTTATATCGCTCACCTTCCGACACTCTGAAAAAAACTTGACGCATTCCTTCTAACCTATTCAGCCTCTCCACTGAACAACCGACCATGGTCAGGGTCTGGGTTTTTTTTTTTTTTTTTTTTTCTTTTTTTTTGCAGAGCAGGTCAGCATAACTGAACTGTATGGAATGTGTGTTTCAGCTTCTCAGGCAACTTGCAGGAGCTCTGGTGAAGATAATCAAGGAGCAATTAGCGGGGCCTAAAGTCATTAACTGGGGCCGGTGGAAAGTGTGGGGAAATGCGGCGCCTGTGGGAAGGAAAACATCGAAAGAATGAGAGTGTGGACATTTTGAGTGAGCGGCATATTATTGATCTGATCCTGTCTAATGGTGTCACAGCGCTCTCTCTCTCTCTCTCTCTCTCTCTCTCTCTCTCTCTCTCTCTCTCTCTCTCTCATTATTTCTTCTTCTTCTGTTTCTCTTCTTTTTCCTCCTCCTCCTCCTCTTCCTCCTCCTCTTGTTTTTCATCTCCTTCTTCTTCTTCTTCTTCTTCTTCTCCTCCTCCTCCTCCTCCTTCTTCTTCTTCCTCTTTTCCTTCTTGTTATTCTTCTCACTATCATTAACTCAAGCTTCACGCAAAATCCGCAATACTTCATGAGATGTTTCCTCAGCAAACTTAAGGCACGTGGATTGGGTGAATTCAAGTCTCAACCCTTCCATCCTTTGCCCTTTCAACCCTCTCCCCCCAACCCCTCCCCGTGCCCTCTTTTCGTTCTCTTGTCGTCCATACACATCTATTACCTAGCATTAAAAAAAAAAACAAGCGATACATGAATCGTTGCTGGACACCAGTGGTTGTCTGCTTCATTGATTTGTAATCAGTGCATAGTTCAGTCAGGCTGAAGTGGTGACCACGAGCTGATCAAATCCGGCAAAATTACAGGTGAGTCTGGGAAAGGTTTCTGGCCTGCTCTCAGTTGCTGGTTCTCTCTCTCTCTCTCTCTCTCTCTCTCTCTCTCTCTCTCTCTGCCTCTTTGTCTGTCTGTCTGTCAATCTTTCCTTCTATCCGTCAGTCCATATGTCCGTCGTTCTGTCTGTCTGTCTGTCCCTCTCTCCTTCCCTCCCCCCCCCTCTCTCTCTCTCTTTCCAGTTTCATGATTGACACAAGAAGAATCAGTCAGTTCGGCAAGATAATCACAACAGTAACCGCTTACATATGAATGATGAACAGAAAAAAGACACACTCAGGATCAAGGATCCAACTTTTCATAGTTGCAGCTTCACGTGCCTTGCCAAATCAAACAATGTTTTGTTAAAATACAGTCCACCAACACAAGCATGTTCAGTTTCCTTTTATATCAAGTAACAGTTTTTCGTTACTCAAGGCATGCTGCTAAAGGCCCAGCCGACCGCAGAAAACGCATTGTTCCTCAGAAAAGCACTCAATCAAAAAAAGTTTTCATGTTTGAATCTAGCATAGTACTCCTTTGCACGGGGTGCGATGCCCGAAATTTATCCGCCTAAAAACAAACAAACAAATTTCCTACGCCACCCCCACTCTCCACCCCTGCTTTGTTTTCAAGAGCAAAACTTTGTGGTATACTAGAATTCAGTTTCCGAATTTTACAGGTGAAACGCCAGCAAAATTTCTTGGTCTTTCACGAGACGTAGACTAAGCGACATACCGAGCTGGCTCGACTCGGTAACAGTTTTACAGGAACGTGAGGCAACAACGGTCAATATAACGTTGGAGCGGAGGAGAAAGGAATGACTATGACGATGCGCCCTAGCACGAAACATGTTCACTAATGGTTCAAATTGCACAAATCGTTCTTTGTGGCATTTGATCAACTAGACATGAAAGTAATGGGATTTTTACTTTAGCTCAGCAAAACATTGATTTGAAACATAGGGAAGGTAAAAATCAACAACAACAACAACAACAACAACAAAAAACATGGACAGGGCGAGAAACTGGAGCAGGGGATAGACGGATAATGGAATGTATGGTCAAACACATCGATCTGCCCTGAAGAAGCAGCCTAAAGCTGAGAGAACTATAAAATAGGCATTCTGGCTCACCCACCTCCGCCAGCTCCAACCGGCTAAAGCCGGTTTCGCTGTTGCTCCGCCGGCTTACCCAGAATGCCTATTTTATAGTTCTCTAATAGTAAACACTTTACAAACATACATAATGTGTAGGATTATCTGTTTTTAACACTAATTTAGAAAACTTTTGAGACTTAAGTTTTTGCTTAATCCTTCGTTTTTCTTGATCGTTTTCAATAACATCATTTTCTTTCATACATTCATCAAATGCGTCTCTGTCTTTCATGTGAAATAAAACCACTGTCTTTAATTGCTCTCTAAAGTCTTTTAAAACTGAGTTATATTTTTGACATAGAATCCACACACTTATCCCAGCATGTCTTCCACTGAAAGCCAGTTTTGATAAAGTGTTTCTCTTTTTAACTATGTCTCTTTCTGCTGAACAGTCATCTATAATAAATAGTGTCTGAGTTCCCTCAAACAGTTTAAAAAAATGTTCTAAACACTCACTCAGTTTATTGCTAGGGTCAACTAAATAGATTTCATCATCCGTCCATATAAACCTTCTGTCGTGATATGCTTTGTTCCATTTAAGTGTTGGGCAGAAAATTACTATATGATCAAAATTATAACGATAAACTGTTTGTAATAGGTCGAGGACAAATATTGTTTTTCCACAACCAGTCTGTCCACAAATCAATGAACAATGAGGGGTTTTTATCATAAAGTTTAACATTGACACCAAAGTTGTTTGCTCCATAGTTTTAAAACAGAATTTAATTTACACCAGTTATTGTTTTTATCATACTCTCTGTCAAAACTTGTTCAGTATAATAAAACCCTATAAGGCCCAAATGTGTAAGATTAATCCAGTTCAGTTCTGTAAGATCGTTTCTATTTAAACTAATATCAATTTTGTTGCTTGTTGTTATGACCTTAATATCCTCGCCATTGTAAAGAACGACGACAGTAACTTTAAGTTTGTCAACGTCTAAGTTTTGCCAGCTAATAAGAATTCCTTCCATAAGGTTGTCACTGACACCCACAGCTCCATTTCTTGCCTCATCTTTTAAGACAGAAATTTTAAATATCATTGTGAACGTGTCTCCTAATTTTGTGCGTGGAATGAACTGTAATTTTGTAGAAGCTTTCTTTAAAACCGATTCTCTTCTGTGGAGGATGTACTGTTTGTCCCCAAACGGCTTTATTTCGATCTCTTTCCGACTGTTGTCCTCTGGCATAAGACTTACATGTAAAGGGCCAGAGTTCAATGCTTTTCTGAAACTTTTTTGACGGTCGAAAAATGTAAATGGGCTTAAGAATTCAAATTTTATGTCCCATTCTAAATATGGTTCTAAGTGCCATTTGTTGTCAGTTTTTCGAACTATTTTATATTCATACTGACCTGTATTATTTGCTTCTAGATTGCGTAGTTGTTCTAGTTTAGGAAACCTTTTGTTGTCGTCAACCTCTTTGCGTTTATAATAACCATCTTTAGTGTACTCAAAACCATATAAAGTGCCTATCTCACCGTTTTGTTCAAAGTCCTCAACGTCTGCAAGGTCTTTTAATTCTAAAGTTACACACCTCTCAGGCGCTAATGTGACCCCCGAATCGTCTGGCCCACGTGACATTTTTTAAAACAACGTATTATTTTATTTCTAAAACAATGTGCAGGTTATCACATTTCACGACTTTCCCTGTTTTATCTGTGATCTTTATATTAAATGATCTGACCCTCCCACAAGCTAATCTTTTAAACTGTAAATTAGGGAATCGTATAATTTCATAATCGCAATATGCAGCTTTCCCTGATGGAAGAGCTCTTAAAACAGTTGAGGGCCTTCCATCATATAAGTTTTCATCAGTGCTCAGCTCATCCAAATGTACATAGAGTAATGGATATAAGGCAAGATCGAGCGGATATTCTCCCTCAAAAGTAGTTTCGTCTGGTGCAACTCTAAATTTATGATAGACATAATCGATTTTAAAGCCTAACATTTTAGCTAGCTCTACATCAAAAAAGTAATGGACTACTTCTTTTTCAGGTTTGAATGTTAACATTGTTTTTAGATTTGCATTGTTAAGTTTGAGAGTAATGTCGAAGTTACTCATTGCTTCTTTTAGTGAGCAAAACCCGTAATAACCATCAGGTATGGTTAACTGGCTAATTAAGTTTCCTCCGTCATCAAGTTTTCGAATCTCATTATTCCTCTTGGATTGACTTATATTAAACCATACGACTTTGTAGAATATTTCATGGAGTGCGACCCTTTGGGTTCCGCAGTTATTATCAATAGCATATTCTAAAAACGAAGGACTGTCTTGAGTTGTTATTGTTATAAACATTTTTAAAACAAATTTAAAAATGAGTGCATTCAAATATACTAATGCAAAATATTCTGTTGGACCGCACTACAGTCCTAAAGATATAACAACTGGCACCCTCGACATTTCTGTGACTCAGACTGACGCCTTTCAAGTAAAGGTTAGTACTCCATTAAACAGATATCTTAACCCCCCTATTAAAAACGACTACATCCCGAAAGTGTGGTTCAGTCATCCGATGCAGTTTTATCAGAACCAGTTAAACTTTGCTGTGTTTTGTGCATCAACTGGGTGTGGAGTGTCGTATGCTGATCATTTAAATCATCCTGATCCTTTGGTGAGGTCAGTGTATAGATTTCATTTTTATTACACCTTCAGACGTATTTTGTCTGAACTGCAAGCGCCATTACCAAATGACAAAACGTTTAATCCATTCAGCAACAGAATAGATTACAAGGCTTTTGAAAGGATCTGTAACGAATTTGATATTGACCCAAAGACAGACTTTAGACAAAAGTTGGATCTTAATCATGGTTTAGGCACCCTTTATTTTTGGGGCGTGCATAGAAAGTATAACTATGATTGGAATCCTCCTTACACATCTTTCTCTTCAGGCACAACTGTTCACCTCGGGTCCATAGAGCAAGAGCATAAAAAAGCTTGGACAACATTTATTTTGGATACTTCTAATGGTCTAACTAGAGCGGGAATAGAACGAATAAACGACTCCATTCGTACTTATGTTTGGTGTTTGCTAGGTTCGCAAGCACAAACGAGATCAAACATAATTGATCCTTCTACTGGCTTTGACGCCCAAAAACAGTATTTAGCAAATTTAGAGGATTCTATTAATTCTGCAATTGATTTGCCTTCAAGTATTAAAAGGTACCAAAATGTTTTGCAATACGCAAGATCGAAAGTAGACTTTGCTGTTGGCACTGGTTTATACATGCTGCCTTCTGACCTCAGACTTCAGATAGGAACAATAATAAACTATAATAATGAAATCCTTGTGGCTGGTAAAGAAGAGAAGGTCGGAAAAAACGACATAAATTCTAAGCCAGCAATAGCAATAAAAAAAGAAGTCCCAATCCCCCCCTCAAAACCCCATCCAATCCCCGTGGCCCAAAGCCCAAAGGCCATTGAAGACGCGGACTTTGTTCGTGATGACCATGAATATGAAAAGACGGCACTTGTTATTGGATTAACTGCCCTAGGATTACTTGGTCTTTATCTTACTATAAAGTAACCCAACTATTAAGACAACTAATGTCCATAAGTGCTCAGCCATAAAGCCAACTACTTTACTTGCGGCAGACAAAAGCCAGCTAACGACCCCTCCTATTATACCAGGCAAAGAGTCTATTGCCTTACTGGCTAATTTTTTTAATAAACTTGCAAGGTGATCGAGTTGTTTTTTTACCCATGATTTATCTGTTGGTGGTCCTGGTGGCACTACCCCCCCACCACCGCCGCCTGTAATAGCCAACACCAGTGTACTTATTGCAAATCCTAAGGCTGTTATAACACTTGCTAATGTGACGCCTTGCTCTCTAAACAGTGTTCTTATTCGTTCTGCTAGTGTTGTGTCTTCATATAAAATTCTTTGGATAGTTTCTCTTATTCTGCTCACTTGAGTTCGTAATTGTTCTCGGTTATTAGACAACACTTCTAGTCTTGCTGATCTCTCTTGTTCAAGATCTTTTAGTCTTTGTGTTATTCTTTCTTTAACACCAGGTCCTAAGTTGTGGTCATCAGCCTCAACTAGTTTTTCTTTTTCTCTTTTTATATGCTCATCTAGTTCACCCAGTTTTGCTAAATTGTTTGTTAATTCGCCTCTGATGCTTTTCAAAGCATGATCAAGGGCCGTTATTTCTCTCATAGGTAGCGGCGGATCGTGCATAGTTTTTAATACTGTTTCTTCTGAAAAACTGGTTTCTATTATTTCGTCTGCTGTTGGGCTTAAATCTTTAAGGGGTATGTTTTGTATTTGGTTATCTGTTGGGAGTTCTTGTAGTGTGTTTTGAAGTTTAGCAACTGCCTCACTGTCTAATCTTCGCGGTTTACCAATGCCAAGGCGATTTTGATCGCTCACACTGAGCCTTTGTCTAATTGTAGTCTTTGCTAAAAACTTTGATGGGTCTGGTTTAGTTGTAAGCTGAACAAGTTGTCCTTGCTCGTTTTTCACAAATAAATGGTCATCTTTTGTTTCAAAATCATTAGGGTCTATAAATTCGGGAGGTTCTTGGCCTAAACTTTGATAAAATGATTTGACCTTACTTTCTGTTAATTCACGCCGCAATGATTGTAATGGATGTGTCAAAGGCGTCATTTCACTCATGTCGTCTCCAGGATCAAAAACATCATAATCTTCTTCTGCCATGTTTTTAAATAATTAACTTTTTATTTTGTTTTATAAAAAAAATGTCACAAGCATATGGTTCGATTCTTGACCCGCATAGAAGACTGAAAGAGCCCTTTGGCGTGAAGGGAAATAAACAGAATATTATTGTTCCAAATAATCCATCTACTATTGATTCAGATCAGATTCTTACTGTCAAATTTCCAGACCTAGGAGCAGATGAAGTGATTGTGCCAGGATCTGCACGGCTTACTTTCAAAATAGAACTTGATTCAGCAACAGACGTAAACAGGACAGTTGTACAGAATCTGGGACGGGCAATCGTTAAGAAAATTTCTATAAAACTTTAGGGGCAAGAAATATTTTCTTTACACAATGCAGACATATTTTTAATCTATTGTGATCTATGGCTAACCGAGAATGAAAGGGCCGATCTTGCGTTTCAAGGAATCGAAAATAACGAAGCACTAAAACACAGAATAGACGCCGAAGATGCTAAAGACGGTAACAAGTATGAAGCTGTAAGTTATGCGTTTGGAAATCGCTTTTCTATACCCTTGGATTTTGAGTTGTTAAAAGCGCATGCGCCATACTTTCAAGGAGCATTAAAAGACAGATTGTCATATGAACTAACTTTTAATGAATACAAACGTGTCATTAGATCGACAGACACTGATTCCAAGTACAGCATTTTTGACATCTCGTTAGAGTTTGACATTGTTAGCAACCCTAACTTAGCAAGGCTGATTGAGCAACAATATCAGTCAAAATTAGCAATATATTACGAAAGAGTGATTCATCATTCAAAATATCCTAAAAGCAGAGCAGACACAATATGGAATTTTAGTTTTAGCGCCGCAGCACGATCACTTAAAGGTATTTTATTGCTGTGTGAAGATGAAGAACCATTCAAAAGACAAAGTGAAAAGTTTATCAATCCTAAAATAACTAAAGTACAATGTTCAATTGAGGGTAGTCCTAACCAAGTCTACGGTAGCGGGCTTAAACCTTATCATCATTTTGATGAAATAAGAAAATTGTTTGGAGGCGGGAGGTGTAGAAATCCAACAGTAGACCTTGTGTCTAAAGATCTACACCTTCACAGTGTTAGACTTGATGAATATTTAACAACGAAATACGGTTTATGGATTGACCTAAGGTCAACAGAGGATAATCAGTTGCATGGGAGTGGGAGAACAGTTAAAGACGTAATAAACATTCAAATTGATAAAGAAAAAGAGAGTGATAAACCACTTAATGTACATTTGTTTTTAATATATGATGCGCAGCTGAATATTCAAGATAACAGATTGAAAGATATCCAATACTAAATTATTTTTATTTTAAAAAAGCATGTCTGTTACGACTTATCCAAAAGTGCCCAAAGAAGAGATAGCTGCTGCTGTAGACATAAAAACTTTCAGATTAACAAACATAACACAAATGCAAACCCAACTAGAGCAGGACCTTTCAAAATACAGCAAAACCAAACGAAGGTATTCTGCTGTCTTTAATGCTGTTACATATGTTAATACTGGAGCATCGGCGGTTAGTGCTTTAACAGCAGGAACAAGTGTAGGTCTCTTAGCAACAGGCGTAGGTGCACCGGTAGCTATACCTCTAGGTGGTTTGTCTTTAACTCTTGGCCTGTGTTCATTGGCTGTAAGTGCTGTCAGCAAAAAAATAAAATCTAAACTCCAAAAGCACACAGCTATGGTTCAACTAATAACAGCTAAACTTAGTTCCTTCAAACTGACAATAAATAAAGCACTTGCCGACTCGAACATCACGGATGAAGAATTTAGTCGCCTGCAGGCTGATTTTGAGGACTACAAAAGACAAAAGTTTGATCTTCAAAGAAAGGCAAGGGCAACTTTTTCTCAACAACCAGACACCGACCAGATAAAAAAGGAATGTTTAAAAAAAGTAAACGAAACATTAAACTCTGTTCTAAACAGCTCACATTAACAACCCCAAAGGGCGTTTATACTTTAGTTTATGAGTCCAAGCACAAAAAGACCGTTGATATTGATTCTGATTAACTTTTATTTTTTTGATTTAAATAAATATTTTGAGTTAGAAAAGAAGCTCAACATGGATAAGATATATGAAGGTTCAGATGAATTGTTTGAAGCAATGCTCGAGGAAGAGCGTTTGTCAAAAGCTTTAAATGAGGTCGTTTTAGAAGTTATTGATCCAACAAAGGTACAGGCAAGCGTTGTACATGCTATTTCTCAAGTTCCAAGTAAACTAACAATAAACCCTCCAGTTAAAGTAAGGTTAGTTGTTTTAATCGACTATATAACAATAAACGAAGAAAATCTAGAAGTCTGGGTCTCAACTAAACAGCAGACTATTCTTTCTCATAATGACTTAACACCCGGTTGGGCAGATCAACTTCTTACACAGTTTAATGAAGCCTCTGAAGCAGCTAAAATGAGAGGCTCTGGTTGGTCAGAGGGTGAAGTCCTAGACATCAGATTAAGACAGGCTAAGTATGAGCCAATTGTAGGCAAGGCTTACATTCCACTGCCTCCAACATTAGTTGCAAAGAAAGCAGTTTTGAACATAAAAAATTCAGACGACAAATGTTTTATGTGGTGCGTTCTTGCTAGGCTGCATCACGTTGCCAAAAATGCAGAGAGAGTATCTAACTATTTACAGTGGGCCAATAATCTTAACTTTAACGGCCTTGAATTTCCTATGGCTGTAGACAAAATTGATCAGTTTGAAAAACAAAATCCACCAATAACTGTTAATGTCTACACATGGTCTGAAGAAACCAACCTTCTGCCAATTAGAGTGTCAAAGAACAGTCCAACAATAGGCGAACCAACCAGGAGTCATGTAGACTTACTCCTAATGCAAAGCCTTAATGGGTTGCACTACACTCTAATACGCACAATGAGTAGATTACTAGTGCATACTACAAAACAACATAGCAAACAAGAATTTTGTAGAAAATGTTTAACAAGAATTCCGTCCGTTCAAGCTGCGAGCGAACATATAAAACATTGTATTAGCCCAGTTGACTGTGATACAGAACTAATTACGCCCGGAGAAGGCAGTAAAGTTAGTTTTAAGAACTGGAAACGGTTGCAAACTAGTCCATATGTTGTTTACGCAGACTTCGAATCACTCATTGTTCCTTATGAAGGACCAACCCCACAGAAACTTCCTAAAACAGTCTTAATGAGTAATCATCAGATTTGCTCATTTGCCTTCATCATTGTTAGGTCGGATGGCGCCCATTCAAAGCCAGAATTATACAGAGGACCAAATGCTGCAAAATACTTCTTAAAACGCATGCAGCAAGTGCGTAATGCCTGTTCTAATAATCTAAACTTATCTGAAATCATAATGACGCCTGAAGACCAACAACAGTATGACTCAGCCACTCACTGTTGGATTTGTGGGGCGGCCTTGGTTGCCACCGCAGAGAATCCAACAGTAAGAGACCATGATCACATTAGTGGAAAGTTTAGAGGAGCAGCACATAACAAATGCAATCTTCAACTAAAGTTTGAACCAAAGACATGGAAGCTGCCTATATTCTTTCACAACTTGCGAGGTTACGACTCTCACCTTATAATGCAAGCAGTAACCAGCGACTTCAGGGTGTCATGCATTGCGCAGTCATCAGAAAAGTACATGTGTTTCACTTTAAATAACATGTCTTTCTACGACTCTATGCAACACATGATGGGTTCATTAGAGTCACTGGCTATGTCCTTAAAGTCCTGCCCAATAACAGAAGAATATTTTGACCCAACTCTTGTTAGAAAGGGCGTTTACCCTTATGAGTACATGAACAGTTGGGAAAGGTTTGATAACCCAGCCCTTCCACCTAAAGGCGCGTTCTTTAGTAGTCTTAGAGGAAAGGACATCAGTGATTCTGATTACCAGCATGCTCAAGATGCGTGGCAGAAGTTAGAGTGTAAAACGATGGGAGACTATCATGATTCCTATTTAATGGCGGATACCTGTTTGTTGGCGGACGTCTTTGAAAATTACAGAAAGACCTGCATGAAACATTACAGCCTGGATCCTGCGCATTATATTTCTGCGCCTGGGATGAGCTGGGACGCTTTCTTAAAATTTACTGGAGTACAAATTGATTTATTGTCTGACCTGCCAATGCTTCAGATGATTGAAAACGGATTGCGTGGGGGAATCAGTATGGCGTCGCACCATTACTGTAAAGCAAACAACAAATACTTGGACGACTATGATCCAAGTAAAAGGTCTAACTATCTCATGTATTTAGATGCAAACAATCTGTATGGTTGGGCAATGGCGCAATCACTTCCATTACGCAACTTTAAAATGTACACAGGACTCAAAGACATTCAAAAGTTTTTAAAATGGCTACCTACTCTAGAAGCTGATTGTAAAAGAGGTCTCATTCTAGAAGTTGATTTAGAATATCCTCATGAACTTCATGATTACCATAATGACTATCCATTAGCGGCAGAAACCCTAAAAGTGTCAATGACAGAACCACCTAAACTTGTGCCTAATCTTCGTGACAAAAAAAATTATGTCTGTCATTACAGACTTCTTCAATTTTATTTAAGACATGGTTTGAAGTTGACAGCTGTTCATCGTATAATTGCTTTTGATCAAGAACAGTTCATGAAACCATACATAATGAAGAACACTGATCTCAGAACTAAATCCGCAGATGCTTCAGAAAAAGACTTTTTCAAGTTGATGAACAACAGCTGTTTTGGAAAGACTATGGAGAATCCGCACAAGCGTAAAGATGTTAGATTGGTCACCAGAGAAAACGTTGCAATTAAGTTGACTTCAAAACCTAATTATCAGGACTTCAGAAGATTTCATGATCAGCTTTTTGGCATAATGATGAAAAAAAAGAAAGTCAAATTGGATAAGCCCGTTTTTATTGGGTTTACTGTTTTAGAGCTGTCGAAGCTTTTGATGTTAGAATTTCTTTACGACTACTTTAAACCCTTGTATCCTGAGTCCAGAGTTCTGTACACAGATACAGATTCCTTTGTAATCGACATCCCTACTGAAGATTTTTACAAAGACATGGAATTAGAAGTAGCAAAAGAGCATGCGGGATGGTACGACACATCTGATTACCCTAAAGATTCACCTTTGCATTCAGATATTAACAAGAAGGTTTTAGGTAAGATGAAGGATGAATTATCTGGAGGTGTGATCAAGGAGTTTGTTGGTTTGAGGTCGAAAATGTACAGTCTTTCAAGCCAAAAAAAAGTTGTTAAAAAAGCAAAGGGAATATCTCGTAGTGTTGTGCAATCAAGCATATCCCATGACAACTATAAAAAAGCATTGTTTGACAATAAGACTTTTCATCATGACAACGTAAAACTACGATCTAATCTACATGAGATCAACACAACTGTTGTAACAAAGAAGTCATTAGATAGAACAAACACAAAACGTGTGTTTGTTAATCCAGAGTTTTCATATGCAATCGGGCATTGGAGAATAGTATAATCATATGGGCTTATATTTTTCAGCAATCGCACGTTCAATTATATCATCATCTAATTTAGCAAAATTAATATTATTTATTAATGCTAGATGTGCTTTAATTTTTTTTGTCATTTCGCAATATTCATGTTCCCATACCCATAAATCAAAATAAAAGCTTTGGGGTTTAAAGCGATTGTCTGGCGATTGTTCTAGCCAGGGATTGTCAATCTTCTCAAATACTTCTTTAATGATATACTGATACTCAAATAAATCTTGCATTAATTTTAAAGACTTTTCCTTTGCCATTTCTGCCATTTCCCTTTGAGCTTCCATTTTAAACCCAAATGTATTTGCGTAGATTAAAACAGTTCGTTAAGCTTAACTATATCATCACCCAATTCAACCAAATTATTTTTCATTACTGCTAAATGCGCTCGAATTTTTTTTAATATATTCCCAATCAAAATTTGAGGTTTTGTCTAGCATGGCATAATCAATCTTCTTAAATATTAGTCTAATAGCAAGATTATAATCAAATATTTTTCGCATTATTTCTAAGGACTCTTCCTTCACCATTCTTGCTTCCAGTGCCATTTTACGTAAGGATTCTTCCTTTTCCATTCTTGCCGCCATTTTAATTTAAATTAAAAAATAATTAAGCGACTGGAACTGTGTCTGGAGGGATTATCTGCAGTTCTTCCTTCACAAAAGATCTTTGAGGGCCGGCCGTTTTGTTGTGTCAGTTTCTCGTAAATAATACACGGGTGGATTCATTTTCACAATTTTTTTTATCTCATATGGATCAACACTCCAAACTGGATCTGTTGCCCTGATGCGAGTGTCCCCTTCCGCTTCTCCCGGTGAATAAAGGTATCTCACTTTTAAACCAAATGGTAATAGTTTGCTTGATGAAGACTCTCCTTCAACAACATTTATTGTTTGTTTTCTGATTGCTTGTACTGGTTTTAGACCTTTAAATTCTTCATTATTCATTGCGCGCAAAACTGAGGGCAGTCTTCTAACCCATTCTGTGTTGCGAGAATTGTCAATCAGCTCTCTGTGATACTGGTAGGAGAAAAGTCTTTCAGATAACTGTTTGTTAAAGTTTTCAACCAACCCCTGTGATCTGTGAACACCCGGAATGCCTCTTTTAATGGTAACTCTATGTTTTAACAATAATTGATTCACTTGACCTTTAAATTCTTTTCCATCATCGACTTGAATCATGCGAGGATAAGTTAAGGGTCCTCGTTGATATATCAGTTGTATAGCGACAGCAACAGCAGAAGCACTCTTTTGTGTTAATGGTTCCGCATCTTTGTATCTTGAAGCTATGTCAATGACTGTAAGTGCGTACTTAAATCTTTTTCGTCTAATCGTATCATGGGGTAAATATAGAAGATCCATTTGATGGGTGTCGTTTGGAGTTATATTCACAAAGTGTGGTCTTTGTATTCGTTTAGGCGCTGGTAGATAAATTTGCCAAATCGCTTGTTTAGATAACCATTCTTTTGCTGTTTGTTCACTGACTCCAGCTGCTTGGCTTAGCTTTTTAATTGCTGTTATTCCCTTCCAATATCCTTTTGGCGAATAATAGATCTTGTTCATTTTTTATTCAGCCAATATTATGTGCAACAAAATACACAGCGGTCATGCCAAAGACAATAAACAATATTTCTTGCATCTTTTGTTTTTCTGATGGTTGATAAAAGTCGCTGAATTTTGGTGGGGGCAATGTTTCAACTTGTTGGCCTGTTACTAGAAAATATTCTTTTATTGCCTGGTCAACATCTTTAAATGTGTAAGCTGCATGTCCCTGTTGTTTAAGTCTGTCGTTAATAAAATCTAACTGCTCCATTCTTTGCTTTTCATAGGTGTCTTGTGCAGCAGCTAGTTGCTCCATAGCTCTGTTATGTCTTTTTCTCTCATCGTTATTTTGTAGTTTACTAAACGCGTAATTACTTCCGCTGAAAGCAAGCGCGTTAACCACTGCGCCGCCTATCATCATTACGAGTGAAGCCATTTTTATAAATGTATTTTTTTTACATATTTATATTTTCTGGAATTATTCCTTGCTTAACTAGAAAATCTTTCGTAGCAAACGAAGCTGTAATAACAGCAATCAGCTTTGCTGAGTCTTCAAAGTCTAGTTTGCCAAGATCTGCTGGTTTTATTCTTAACAAGCTTTTACCAAGCATTGTGTATCCTACACTTAGACCTCCAATAACAGCAGAATGGTATACGAGGTTAGTAATAGTTTTTTCGGTGCTCATTTTTAAAAAATAAAATAATATTTATTCATTAATAAAACATGAACTGCGATGATTTACTTCCTGAACTTACAAATGATCAAGTTGATGACCAAGCTATTATGCGTCAAAAGGAAAGGCTGTATTCTTTGGTGGCGTGTGGAAAAACAAAACAGTACCTTGGAAATGAATTCAGCATAGAACAGATTCAACAGATGTCGACGCAAGACATTGTAAAGTATCACAACAGGTATGAAGCGCAACTGGGGTCAAGAATGGTAAAAAGTGTTGGGCAAACGGTTCTTAGTTTGTACACTAAACTAGTTAGTAGATTTGCTCCCATTGATTCTGAACAAGATTTTATGTATGATTTAACACAGGATCCCGTTTTAACAAAGTCATTAGAGTCTCTAGGATGTGATCTATATTACAGATTTGGAACATTATTGTCGCCAGTAATTATGGGGTTAATTACGTTTAATCATATAGATTTTATTTCCCTTCAAAATGACCGAGCCAGAAAATCAGCAGAAAACATTGATGGAGAAAGTGACCAGTAAAAAGCCTCCTCATCCTGGGCGTGTTGCAGCAGGAAAAAAATTAGCAGAGTGGAACAAACAAAAAAAATTAATGTTGCAATCACAGAATATAACTCATAATGAAAACATAACACCGCCAACAGTTGTTTCAATGCCAGCTGTAAATACACAAGTTGATTCAAGACCTACAACACCAAAGTCGACATGGATTATTTGGATTAAAAGAGTTAGCATTTTTGGCGTCATTGCTGTTGGTGGGGGTGGTTATTACGTTTATAAAACATATAAACAACGCCAGCAAAAACCAAAGCAGTCAAAAAAATCACAGCCACTAAATACAGAAGCCAAACAAAAAAGCATGCCAGAACCGCCAACAACAAAAGATCATTTTGATCCATTTCAGATGGAATAATATTTCAAGAACTTAATAAATAATTATAAGTGACTTGAATAAGAACTTAATAACGACTTGATGACGACTTGATAAAACTTAAATAAGAACTTGATAAGAACTTAATGGCGACTTGATAAGAA
The DNA here is from genome assembly GCA_033310375.1 of Conus canariensis. Classification (NCBI taxonomy): domain Eukaryota; kingdom Metazoa; phylum Mollusca; class Gastropoda; order Neogastropoda; family Conidae; genus Conus; species Conus canariensis. The sequence goes on along the minus strand of CM065722.1, from coordinate 33,780,612 downwards.
CTTAATGACGACTTGATGACGACTTGTTAAGAACTTGAATAAGTACTTGAATAAGTACTTGAATAAGAACTTGATGATGACTTGTTAAAAACTTGAATAAAAACTTGTTAAGAACTTAAATAAGAACGTGATGCCGACTTGAATAAGAACCTAGAACGACTTAATGACGATTTTTTTTCACAATTAATTGTTACATTCTTTTCCGGGGAGACAACTCCCTTCTGCCTTTATGTAGTATTTAGGTCAGACATGTCTAGCCACGGCTTACTCAACTGCACAATAGCCGAGACGAAGCGCCGCACTGTTTCCGGGTTCGTGTCAAGTTACACATAACGGATGTAAGGGCGTCGTTTACTGCAGGCCGCCCACGCGGCATTGTATAAATTTAGCCGGCTAAATTCCCCACCGGCGTCGTTTAGTACAGGCGTTAGACGTCATTGTATAAATTTAGGCGGCTAAATTCCCCACCTCAAAATAATCTTTTCCCAATTTTATGTATTAAAAGCAGCATTTTTATATTTAAATCTAAAAGCATTTAAAACAAATATTTATTAAAAAGTAGTGACTAAAAAGTAAGGTAAGATGCACTTTGTTATTTAGCTTTTGGTGTTGTTTTAACAACTTTAAAAACAACTTTACTCTAGGCAAATAAAAACAACTTTACAAGTAGACACCATGTAATTGTAAAGCGTTTGTTTGTGTACAGTATATATATAAATCTTGAAGTTAACAACATTGGGGATATGCCTGCAGTAGTTTTAAATACTTGGTTGTCATGGCATTGAAAAGTCTAAATTTGCCCTCTTCCCTGCCCTCAAGTGATCCTTCCTACTTTCGTATTGGGTCACTGGCGCGGCTATAAACGCCCGTAAACCCAGAATATGGTCACTGGCGCGGCTATAAACGCCCGTAAACCTAAAATGGTCGCCCTGGTGCGGCTATGGGAAGGACCACTAAAATGGGGGTGAGGGGATTGCCCAAATTAGACAAATAGAAAGCAGGCAAACAAGTATAAAAGTATACTACTGTTGGAGGCATATTCCCAAAACCCTTCACATCTGGCCGTGTTATATGTGACCCTCTGGGTCTGGCTTGGGGCCCTAGGGCGCCATAGGGTCTCAAGTGAGATCCAGAGGTGATCAGTAATGCGGCCAGATGTGAAGAGTTTTGCAGAAATTTATTTTACATTTGATGAATGTATGCGTGAGAATGATGTTATTGATCAAGAAAAACTGAAGTCTCAAAAGTTTTCTAAATTAGTGTTAAAAACAGATAATCCTACACATTATGTATGTTTGTAAAGTGTTTACTATTAGAGAACTATAAAATAGGCATTCTGGGTAAGCCGCCGGAGCAGCAGCGAAACCGGCTTTAGCCGGTTGGAGCTGGCGGAGGTGGGTGAGCCAGAATGCCTATTTTATAGTTCTCTAGCTGCGTTACACGGATGCCAGGGGGCTAGAATTCTAGCGAGTTTGTTGAGTGGTGGGCGTTGCTTTAGGATCTCTTGCGGCGAGAATTTGCTAAACGTGGACAGCGTGTCTCGGCACCGGCTTGCATGCCAGACAACGAAGGCGATACAGTGGGTCACATTCGTGAGTGATGGGCTTAGGCCGTGTTCAGAATAAAACGTAACGAATGCGTCGCTGCACACCGTGATATGACTCAGCTCTCTTAACCAACTGTTAGACATCGCCACTATCCCACCTCTCCTGCAGTAGTGCCAATTTCATGGGATTTCGAATCCAGACTCTGAAAACAGGTGTTTTTTTTTTATTATTAGTTAATCAATTAATTACTTAAGGTATTTCGGATGGGGATGTTTTTAAATGATTTAATGCTGTTTCTTAGATATTTTCCTTTGCTTGTGTGTGCTTGTGTGTGTGTGTGTGTGTGTGTGTGTGTGTGTGTGTGTGTGTGTGCGTGTGTGTGTGTGTGTGTGGTGAGGGGGGGGGGTGTTTGGGCAGTGTCCCTGTCATCAACTCGCGGCTGGATAACTAGCATTTTCACGCGGTAAGAAATGAAGGCAAGTGGGTATAATGCAAGGTCAGGACCTATCCCACAGGGTCAGCATTGCTCAGTGCATTTACGAAGTCCGGGCTTCTCACCGTAAACCACAGAGAAGGGGGCTGGGAGGGCAGAGTGCGACGGTAAGCATTATTTCCGAGTTCCCACCCCTCCCTCCTTCCCCCTCCCTATGCTTCCCCAGTTCCCCCCCCCCCCCCCCCCCCCCCCCCCGGGAGAAAACGGCAAGAAAACAAGGAAGGAAAGGGAAAGAGAGGTGGGTGGGTGGTGGTGGTGATGGGGCTTGGGCTGGTTTGAGAGACGTCATCCCTGGGTCTAGGACGCTAATCAAAGGGGGGTTAACATTGATCACTGCATCCATCTTCCCAGGGGAGATCCAACTTCGACTTGGTGTCTGGGTGGCCTCTTTCCATTTCCATGCATGGGTTTCTCGGTTGTGTTTGTTGATGCCGTGTTTTTTTTTTTTTTTTTTTTTTTTTTTTTTTTTTTTTTTGCGTCTGGTCTGATGATTTCGATTGGTCTGTCAGTGTTGGTCCTGTACAACCCAGAATGACAGACTGACACCCAACCGACCACTCTTTCACCCCCTCTCCCTCCTCCTAAAATGAAATAAAATAAACAAGTCAAATAAGTATATGACGAGAAAGGTTCGAACACGTGTTTCTGAGTTTTGAACTTTTGCATTAGCCTGATGATGCACTGGTCCTATTGTTTTATCAGTCTCTCTGCTTGCTGATTATACTGTTAGTGTAAGCTAGTGCCGACTATGTCTTCCCTCTATCCGTTCCTCTGCCCTACCCGCTATCCAGACTGTTCCCGATAGTTCCCAGGCTTCTTCCCATTCTGTGACCTTACTCTCACTCTATCTGGGACGCCACCCCCCCCCCCCCCTGTCCCTCCCCTTTATTCTGTCCCCTCCCTCTTGACCCCAAAAGATGCCCTCTTGCTCTGTTCGTTCACATCTAACGACTGTTTACTTCTGACCGATTCTTATTTTCTAACATTTTCATTTGTTTTTGAATAATAGTACGAATCAATATAAATCCATAAATACAAAGATACTTGTGTATGTACACTTACAATACCCAGCAGGTAAAATTTTCATTACATGGCATAGAATCCAGTTACATTATACACGCGCACACACACACACACACACACACACACACACACACACACACACACACACACACACACACACACACACACCGAACCTATGATTTGATTCGAAAAACAACGCTAGCAAATTAAACCATTTCACACCGTTTCAACAAAAACGTTCAATGTCAAGCAACCGAACGTTTGAGATTCTGAAGGAGGCTTCCTATGTTTTCGAACGGGCCAATCGCCAACAAAAACTTGTGCATTGGGTTGTTTTTGATTTTGTTTGACTGTGGTTCCTTTCGGCTAACTTAACGAATCTCGGTACCAACTCAAATATGTCCCCAAGACCATGTTATGATTGTCGTTTCCTTGAAAGCGAAGTAAGTCTCGAAGGCTTCGGCACTGGCTTGATGGCCGGTTTGTTCCCTCTCTTCCATGTCGACTGTGGAAAGCTACTGCCGAACGCCTCATATTTGTCTGTAAATTTACAAAGACGGCTCTGCCACAAGACCCACGGCTGCTTCAGTTTAGCTTCAATGGCAACTTTAATGATTTCCTCTCCTCTTCCTTTTATGATCCACAGCTTTGGAATTCTCTGCCTGTTTATATGACTGCCGGCACTCTGTTTCCGGTACACCTTTTTAGTCTACCCGATTCACCGGTGCTGCAATCAATATCTGTAACACCCCAACCTTCATTTTCTTTTACAGTTGCACATTATAATGCATTTTCTCTCAGTTCGCTTGCTAAATCCATATATGTCTGAATATATACATGTAGATATGAAACAGAATGTGAGTGTATGCATGCATGTATGTGCGCATGTATATATGTATATACATACTGTTTAAGATGTCTGTGGTCGGGGTCCTGCATGCTCTGGTGGGTAAAGCGTCGATCTCTCGCGCCAGTGTTCCTGGTTCGACTCCCACGTTAAACAATGAGGTTAGAGTGAAAAACACCTGTACATATACTGCATCCTGCTTTACCCTTCCAAGTCCCTAGGATGTTCTGCAAGTAAAAGGGCCCATACTAAATAAGAAGAAACTTGCGCTGGCGTCATCAGATCCTCGTTGCTTCGTTCGTAGAAGTGTTCGCCATGTGGCGCAGGTGGGATGGACGTGTGACACAGGAATGCACACTAGTGTCACGTTTGGAGATTGTTTCCCGGGACGAAATGTTTCTACCCTTACGATCACGCGTGCAAAAATCCCTCAACGGTTACCCTCTGATTTCCATAAAAGGGAATCTTAAATGAGACAGAGAACAGTAAGCAGGAAGTAGGGTCACTCTTGCTCCCATAATGAAATAAATACACGCCCATAACTCCAAACGAATGCTGCCCATGACATCGAATCGCCTGGCGGAAATGACAACACAGGGCACACAGAACAAACAAGGAGACATTCCCTCTAGCTCAGGTGCGAAAAAGAACAGGTGAGAAAAAGAAGAATAGGTGAGAAAGAGGAGTATAGGGTTAAGCCCATTTTCTACTGGAAAACTGGAGCAGAACAAAGTGAAGATAACTAAACTAGTTTGAACTGTATAAAAATGTTTAAATAAAGTGCATCGGATTGAGCTGAATTATATTGACTGCATGGCACTGTGCTGAATTGTACTGACATCACACACACACACACACACACACACACACACACACACACACACACACACACACACACACACACGCACCCACCACCACCCACCCACCCACCCACCCACACACATATATATATATATATATATATATATATATATATATATAAACAAACAAACAACCAATCCAACTATAGGTTTCATACTCCCTTATACCGTCTCCTGCAAAAAGCAGGCAGGCATATGTGCGTCAGAAAAAAAAGGTAGCACAGGTGTCTTCTCTCCACCTCAAGTTTTTCTTCCGTTTGTTCCTTATTTTCGTACAGCGAAACCAAACATCCCCACAGACTCTTCCACTCAGATCATCCGAGCATGTTTTCAATTATACGATCCCCCAGGCGCTCCATACTGACCTCAAGCAACCAAGCATCCTTCACCTCCTCCTCTCTAACCCCGGTCCCACCTCTCCGGATCTCCCGCACCCCACCCCCACCACCCCGCATTCACCCCAACACCCTTCCCCGCACTCTGTAGCCTTCTTCATAGCTTTCCTACTGGTTTCTCTGTACCCTGCTGCCTGCCGCACCCACCGCCTCCTCTTCTCTCCATGAACTATACCACCTTACCTTCTTTCACGGACCTCACGTGAGGTTTCTTCACGCCGTTCACTCTTGGATCCATCCCTTTGCCAGATGGTATACAAACACGAGTGAATGTTATTATGATTTCTTATCTTTTTAAAAAAAAATGTGTTTTGGGCAGGCCTACTCGTGGAAAGAGGGAAGGAGGATGGGCGCCACTCGAGTAAAGACAAAATGGACGTGTAAGCCGATGGGAAATGAATTTGAGGCTTTGACATCCATTTCCTCTGATAGTTATGCCGTGAGAACAAACCTGTTCCAGAAAAAAAAAAAAAATCAGGGGAAAATAACGCATGTCCTTTCACTG
>CM065722.1:33757442-33764942 GCA_033310375.1 Conus canariensis | reverse complement strand
TGCCTGCCTGCCTGCCTGTCTGTCTGTCTGTCTGTCTGTCTGTGTCTGTCTGTCGCTCTGTCTGTCTGTCTGTCTGTCTGTCTGTCTGTCTGTCTCTCTCTCTCTCTCTCTCTCTCTCTCTCTCTCCCTCTCTCTCTCTCTCTCTCCCGAAGCTCACCAGTCATCGGCTGTTCAGCTGTTTCGTTGCTCTATCATCCACTTTCTGACACCCTGAAGAACTGGACCCTTTCCTTTTCACCCATTGTGTATCTCTACTGACAGGGGGCTTTCTCTGTGGGACAGGTCTGCGTAACTGAACTGTAAGGAATCCCCCCTGTTCCAGCTTCTGAGGTAACCCGCAGGAGCTCTGGTGGTGATGATCAAAGGGCAATTACCAGGGCCTAAAGTCATAAACTCAGGAAAGTAGGGGGAAATAACGGGCCGTGAGAGAGAGAAAATGTCAACAGCATGAGAGTGTGGACATTGTGAGCGAGTGGTGTGTTATTGATCTGAACTGTGTAATGTTTTAGTAGGTCCCTGAACTCTTTCCGTCTTTCTGTCTGTCTGTCTCTCCCCTCTATGATGACGATGATGATTTACATTACTATCATTATTATTAACATGATGATGATTGTTGTTGTTCTTGTTGTTGTTTTGTTATGTTTATCATTATTTCTTCTTCTTCTTCTTCTAATTATCATTAGCTTTTGCTTCACGCAATATCCGCGATAATCAAGATGACGTTTAGTCAGCAAACATACGACACACAGAAAGGGGAATTCACACCCTCATCCCTTTTTTCCTTGTTCACGTATCTCTCTCTCTCTCTCTCTCTCTCTCTCTCTCTCTCTCTCTCTCTCTCTCTCTCTCTCTCTCTCCCTCCCCCCAAACCTCTCTCCGTTCCTCCCCTCTCGTAAAATCACAGGTGAATCTGGTGGAAGTTTCTTGTCTGCTCTCAACTGCTGGTTCTCTCTCTCTCTCTCTCTCTCTCTCTCTCTCTCTCTCCTCTCTCCTCTCTCTCTCTCTCTCCTCCCCCCACCCCAGCTTACAAGTCTTGCGCTGTTCAGGTAATTCGTTGCTACACCACCCATCCTCTGAGTCACTGAAAAAAAAAAACCTGACGCTCCCCGTTTCACCACTGAGCAATAGACTGGGGACGGGACCCTCTTTATGGGGTAGGTCGGCGTAACCGAACTGTAACGACTCTTGTAACCCAGGTTACAGCTCTCTTTTTCATCTCCTGATGTAAAAACTGCAGGACCTTTGGTGGAAATTACCAGGGTGTAAAGTCATAGCCTAGAGCCGATGGAGAGTGTGGGAAAATGAGGCGCTGCAAGGTAGGAACATCGTGAGAATAAAATTGTTTATGATGCGAAGGAACGGTGTATTGTTGAACGGCTCTTGCCTAATGGTGTGATTAGTCCGTCGTCAACTCACATTCTCTCTCTCTCTCTCTCTCTCTCTCTCTCTCTCTCTCTCTCTCTCTCTCTCTCTCTCATTATTCTTCTTCTTATTGTCATCATCATAATTATCATTCTCATCACAATAATTTAATTCTAACTCTTCTCTTGTTATTATTATTATTGTTGATGTTGTTGTTATTATCATTAACATTGTTGTTCATCATCATAATCATCATTCTCATCACAATAATTCTAACTCTTCTCTTGTTATTATTATTATTGTTGATGTTGTTGTTATTATCATTAACATTGTTGTTTTAGGTTAGTAGTAGTAGTAGATAGTAGTAGTGTAGTAGTGTAGTAGAAGTAGTAGTAGTAGTAGTATCAATGTTGTCGTCGTCGTCGTCGTCGTCGTCATCATCATCATCATCATCATCATCATCATCATCATCATCAATATCATTATTATTATTATTATATCATGATTATTACTATTTCTGGCATTAAATTTGTTGTTATTATTGTCATAATTGTTATTGTTATTATTGTTGTTTTTCCATCATTATTGTTATTATCGTTTTTTATCATTATCATCATTGTTATCATCGTTTTTTATCATTATCATCATTATCATCACTTCATATTCTCTCATTATCATTAACTCAAGCATCTCGGCGTATTATTAGACAACTTCTGTTGATAAGTACCTCATCTTGTTTCTCTGTCTCCGTCTCTCTGTTTCTCTCTCTCTCTCTGTCTCTGTCTGTCTGTCTGTCTGTCTGTCTGTCTGTCTGTCTGTCTGTCTCTCTCTCTCTCTCTCTCTCTCTCTCTCTCTCTAGCTTGTGAGTCATGGGCTGTTTGGGTGTTTCGTCGCTATATTCAGACACACAGAATAAAAATGACGCACCCCTCTTCATCCATTGTGCCTCTCCACTGAACAGTTTACGGGGCCTTCTGTGCAGGGCAGGTCAGCATAACTGAACTGTAAGGAATCTCTGTTTCACCTTAAGTGTAACCCGCACGATGTCTGATGGCGATGATCAAAGGGCAATTACCAGGGCCTAAAGTCATTAACACGAGCGGATGGAGGGAATGGAGCAAGAATCTGTCGTGAGAGGGAACGATCGGAAGGGGAGAGAGTGGACATGCAAGTGAGCGGCGTGTCTTAATGGTCTGCTCCTGTGTAATGGTGTCATAAATTCTTCATCTCTCTCTCTCTGTCTCTGTCTCTGTCTCTCTCTTCTGTCTCTCTCTCTCTCACATTACTATTATTATCATAACAATCATTATTGTTATTTTATCATTCTTCCTCTTCTTACTGTCTCATTATCATTAACTTATGTTTCATGCAATATCCACAGAAGTTCATCTGACGTTTTCGTAAACGAACTTAATACGCAGTTAAAGGGTGAATGTCAAGCCCCGCCCCCCCCCCCTCCCCACCAATCCACCCCTTACTCCTGTATCCCTTTCCCACGATTCCTCTCTGTCCCATCCCTCTGCTCCCTGTAACCCTTAACCTCAGTCTGTGAACTTGCAATTAAGAAAGAAATAGATGGATACCTGAATCAGTGGTCGTCCGCAACATTGATTTGTAATTAGTCTGAAATCCGCGTGTTAGCTCATCGCGATCGAAGTGTGGTGGCCTGTGATCATGGTAGAGAATTCAGTGAGGCTGAAGTCATTACCACCAGACGATCAAGTCTGGCAAAATTAAGGTTCAGTCTGGTGAAGGTTTCGGGCCAGCTCTGAATTGCTTGCTCTCTCTCTCTCTCTCTCTCTCTCTCTCTCTCTCTCTCTCTCTCTCTCTCTCTCTCTCTCTCTTCTCTCTCAGTCAGCTCGATATATTCATTATAACAGTAATTGCTCACGTATGAACAATAAACATGCAAACAGGCGAATTCATTGTCAAGCATCTAATTCTACTGAATTCCGTCTTGAGATGTCTTACCTCATCAAATAATATTTTTGTTAGAATACAATCCACAGAAGTACATATGTGTTCAGTTTTCGTTTTTCCGTTTATGTCAAATAAAGTTTCATTATTTTACGTCAAGCTCCACAGAAAAACGTGTTCATGTTGAGATAGCTGTTACAGAATGTAAATGAATTGCAATGCGAGACTGAATCTAGCATAGTGCACATTTTCATAGACTGTCATGGCTGAATTTTATCCACTTACATTATTTTGTTTTCCTACGCTATCCCCATCTTTTTTTTCAAAAGGCAACACTTTGTCATATAATAGTATTTGGTTTCCGAATTGTACAGGTAAGATGACAATGAAATCTCCTGGTCTTTCCGCAAGACGTAAGCTAGACAACAGAACCTGATGTTGGTCTGACTCGGCAACTGTCCTATGGAAAAAGTGTCAATAAGTCTCAATACACCGTTGGGGTGTAGAAGAAAAGAATGGCTGTGACAATGCACCAGAACACAAAACAATTATTCACTAACCGTGAACATTGCCCAAATTGTTCTTAGAGACCTTTGATGAATGAAACATGCAAGCAACATGCAATCCTACTATAGCTCAACAAAACTTTGATCTGATGGATAAAAAAAGGTGGGCAGGGCGATACGTGAGGGCAGGAGACGGACGGATAATGGAATGCATGGTCAAAGATATCGATCTATCCCGAAGAATCTGTCCACAGCTGCGTTGCACAGATGCCAGGGGCTAGAATTCTCGCAAGTTTGTCGAGCGGTAGGCGTTGCTTTAGGACCTCTCGCGGCGAGAATTCGGTAAACGTGGACAGCGAGTCTCGGCACCGGCTTGAATGCTAGACAAAGAAGGCGAGACAGTGGGTCACATTCGTGAATGATGGGCTTAGGCCGTGTTCAGAATAAAACGCAACGAATCCGTCACTGCACATCGTGATGTGAATCAGTTATGGCAATCAGTGGTTGACATTGCCACTACCCCACCTCTCCTGCAAAGGTGCCGATTTAACAGAGTTTGGATCCACACTAAGAGGACCGGACTCTATGTATTTATCTGTTTATTCATATAGCTACTTGTTTGTTTATTTATTCATTGTTTAAGAGGGTGGGGAGGGGGGGGGGGGAATCATCTTCTTTAGGGTTTTTTTCTGTAGTCTCACTGTCATCACCTCGTGGCTAAATATCTATCAAATTCTCGTAGTTAAGAAAGCACCCTGCTGGACACAGCGCAAGCAAAGTAATCATCACATGTGGCATTTACAAAGTCCATGCTTCTCTCTGTAAACAAAAGGAAGCTGGGAGGGCAGAGTGGGACTGGAAGCATTACTTCTGAATTCCCTCTTGCCTCTTCGCCCTCCCTAGGTTCCCATCAATTGTGACCCAGAGAACAAGGCCAAGAAAACAAGGAAAGAAGGGAGCGGAGGGATGGGGTGGGTGGGGTGGTCTCAGAGACGCCAGCGCCGGGTCTGGCACGTTAATCGAAGAGGGTTAACATTGATCATCCATCAACCTACCTTGGGGAGACCTAACTTCAACTTGATGTCTGAGTGGCCTATTTCCACTTCCATTCATGGGTTGCTCAGTTGTGTTTGTTGTTGCTGTGTTCCTGGATGGTTTGTTGTTTCTCTGGTCTGATGATCTGGACTGGTCTGTCGGCGCTGATCCTGTGCAACCCTGGATGATATCCAGCTGCACGGTCCCCATCCCCACACCTCTCTCTCTCTCTCTCTCTCTCTCTCTCTCTCTCTCTCTCTCTCTCTCCTTCTCCCAAATTATAATACAATAGACAAATTAGTAAAACAGATAATGACAATGGTTTGTGTATGAGTTTCAGAATTTTGAAATCTTGTATCAACCTGAAGATTTATCAATCCTATAATTATGTTATCAATCTCTCTGCTTCCCTACTACCTTGCTCGTCAATGTAGCGTCGATCACCCCTTCATACATTCCACGCCATCTGCCCTTCTCCTTATCCACACAGCTCCCAGTAACTCCAAGGCTTCTTCTTTACGGGACATCTCCCACTTCCCTCTTTCTGGCCCCTGTCCCTTGCCCCAAAAGATGTCCTCCAGATGTGTCCATTCACATCTAACGACTGTCTACTGACCTTTTCTTCCCGAATTGAATACACAACTGCAACATGGCATAGTCAACGTGGGGACAGATCATATATTTGTTTTACAATTTATATTTCGCAGTTATCCTGGCATTTCATTTCTTCATTTTTGTGTATACTTCTTTTGAACAAACAGTGCCAGTCTCTGGACAAAGGCGAAAACGAACAACAACGATGAATCATACATCCAGTCTAATTTAAAATCCCTGTTCAAATGTGTGTGTGTGTGTGTGTGTGTGTGTGTGTGTGTGTGTGTGTGTGTGTGTGTGTGTGTGTGTGTGTGAATGACAGGGGAGGGACGAGTAATGGATCGTATGGTTAAACACATCAACATACCCTGAAGAAGCAGCCTGAAGCTACGTTACACAGATGCCAGGGCTAGAATTCTCGCAAGTTTGTCGAGCAGTTGGCGTTGCTTTACGACCACCCACGACGAGAATTCGCAAGACGTGGACAACGAGTCTCGGCACCGGCTTGCATGCTCGACAAAGAAGGCGATACAGGGGTCACATTCGTGAATGATGGGCTTAGGTCGTGTTCAGAATAAAACGCAACGAATCTGTCACTGCACATCGTGATGTGAATCAGTTATGGCAATCAGTGGTTGACATTGCCGCTACCCCACCTCTCCTGCAAAAGTGCTAATTTAACAGTATCTGGATCCAAAATTTAAAAAAACCGGATTCTATTTGTTTACTGATTTACGTATCTATCTATGTATTTATTTATTTCTTCATCTATTTACTTACTTCACTTATGTATTTGTTTACCTTTTTTACGAGGGGGAGGGGGCGGGGGGGGGGGGGGGGGGGGGGGGAGGAAAATTTCCTTCTGCCTAGCGCTGATTCTTAGGGTTTTTCAGTTCTTGTAGTCTCACTGTCATCACCTCGTGGCTAAATATCTTTCAGCTTCTCGCAGCTAAGAAACACAGCCTTCTGCACACAGCGCAAGCACGGTAACTACCCCATGTGGCATTTACACAGTCCGTGCTTCTCACTGTAACCCACAGTGAAAGGAAGCTGGGGAGGCAGGGTGTGACTAGAAGCAGAGAGACGTCAGTGTCGGGGCTAGTACGCTAATCAAAGGGGGGTTAACATTGATCATTCCATCAATCTTCCTTGGGGAGATCCAACTTCGACTTGGTGTCTGGGTGGCCTATTTCCACTTCCATTCATGGGTTTCTCGGTTGTGTTTGTTGTTGCTGTTTCTGGATGATTTGTTGTTTCTCTGGTCTGATGATCTGGACTGGTCTGTCGGCACTGATCCTGTGCAACCCCGGATGACAACCAGCTGCACGCTCCCTGGTACCCCCTTCCCCCTCCTCTCTCCCCCCCCCACCCCCACTTTCTCCTCATGAAATATTATACTATAAGCAATAAAGTTTCTGAATTAAATTTGTATTTTTTCATTGTTTGTTTCTTTTCCTTTATTTCTTTCTTCTTCGTCTTCTGTATGATGATGATGATGATGACGATTATGACGGTGATGATGATGACCACCATTCTATGTCTATTATCATCACACACACACACACACACACACACACACACACACACACTGAATCACAACGAATCCAAATAAAATATAGATTTCATTTTCCCTGACGCCATCTGCTACTAAAGCGATACGTCATACGAGGGTAGCACAGGTGTCTTCTCTCCACCTTGAGCTTTTCTTTTCCTTGTTTCTTTCTTCCGTACAGCAAGAGCAAACATCCCCACAGGCTCTTCCACTAACATCATCCGAGCATGTTTTCAATTATACGATCCTGTAGTGCTCCATGGTGACTTCAAACAGACCATCCTTCACCTACCTCTCCGTATCTACCGCGACCCTCCCCCCTCCCGTACCCTCCTAACCTCACCTTCCAGCACTTTCAATCCATCGCCATTGCTTTCCTGCTGGTTTCTCTGTACCCTGCCGCATGCCACGCCGATAGTCGCCCCCGCTCCCTCTCCTGTCTCTGTCTGTCTGTCTGTCTGTCTGTCTGTCTGTCTGTCTGTCTGTCTCTCTCTCTCTCTCTCTCTCTCTCTCTCTTAAAAGTACCACATTACC
>CM065722.1:33739942-33747442 GCA_033310375.1 Conus canariensis | reverse complement strand
AATCACACCAGACGCGACTGGGTATTAAGGTCTTATACATCTACACAACACAGACAGGATTGCGGTTTATTCCAAGGTTTCCAAGTTTCAGACGTGCGAATCACAACACAGACATATCCGGTTTCCAAGTTTCAACCTGCTGAATCACAACAGCAGCTGATCTGCGGTTTATTTCCCAAGGTTCTACGGGACAACACGACAGGAGGTTTTCAGGTTTTACATGATAATAACAACACGAGCTATCGGTTTATCAAGGCAAAACATACGATAAAAAGCAGCACCGGTTTACCCAGGGTACAGTGACGAACACACTACGCGGTTTATTCGTGCTCTACTACACAAATGACATGTCTGGGTTTTCCATCTGCGGTTTATTTCCCAAGGTATTCAGTTCATGACAGTGACTGAATCAACAACACAGACAGCTGATCTGCGGTTTATTTCCCAAGGTATTCCAAGTTTCATGACAGTGACTGAATCAACAACACGACAGCTGATCTGCGGTTTATTTCCCAAGGTATTCCAAGTTTCATGACAGTGACTGAATCAACAACACGACAGCTGATCTGCGGTTTATTTCCCAAGGTATTCCAAGTTTCATGACAGTGACTGAATCAACAACACTGACAGCTGATCTGCGGTTTATTTCCCAAGGTATTCCAAGTTTCATGACAGTGACTGAATCAACAACACTGACAGCTGATCTGCGGTTTATTTCCCAAGGTATTCCAAGTTTCATGACAGTGACTGAATCAACAACACAGACAGCTGATCTGCGGTTTATTTCCCAAGGTATTCCAAGTTTCATGACAGTGACTGAATCAACAACACTGACAGCTGATCTGCGGTTTATTTCCCAAGGTATTCCAAGTTTCATGACAGTGACTGAATCAACAACACAGACAGCTGATCTGCGGTTTATTTCCCAAGGTATTCCAAGTTTCATGACAGTGACTGAATCAACAACACTGACAGCTGATCTGCGGTTTATTTCCCAAGGTATTCCAAGTTTCATGACAGTGACTGAATCAACAACACAGACAGCTGATCTGCGGTTTATTTCCCAAGGTATTCCAGTTTCATGACAGTGACTGAATCAACAACACAGACAGCTGATCTGCGGTTTATTTCCCAAGGTATTCCAAGTTTCATGACAGTGACTGAATCAACAACACAGACAGCTGATCTGCGGTTTATTTCCCAAGGTGTTCTAACCAGTGACTGAATCAACAACACAGACAGCTGATCTGCGGTTTATTTCCCAAGGTGTTCTAAGGCTCTAAGATGACGGGGGAAACAGATGCTGCCACAGAGAGGACATGTTGCTGGTGCCAGGTGTGCATAAAATATTTTACACTTTACGGAGTAAGATAACGCAACACGTGTACCGGTTATCCTACACTTTACGGCGAAAGTAATGTAATGCCAGACGTGAACCAAATATCCTACACTTCACGGCGAAATTAACGTTGAATTAGGCATGCACCGGATCTCACACACATTTCGGCGAAAGTGACATAGTGTCAGGCGTGCACCGAGTACCCAACACTTTACGGCGAAAGTAATATAGTGTCAGGCGTGCATCGGCTATCCAACACCTTACAGAGAAAGTGACAGTGCCAGGTGTTCATCGGGGTGTCCTTCACCTCACGAAGAAAGTAACAGCGCCAAGCGTGAACCGGGTATCCTACGCCTTACGGCGAAAGTGACATGGTGCCACGTGTGCACGGATATTCTGCACATCACGGATTAAATAACCTGTTGTAAGGAGTGCACGGATTTCGTACATCTTACAGCTCACACACTTTACGGAGAAAGAAACATGGTATTAGGTGTTCACGAATAATCTATATGTTATGTTGAAAGTAACATGGTGTTAGGTGTGCACGATCAGCCTACACTGAAAGCAACACGTTGCCAGATATGAACGGATATCCTAAACCGAAAAATGACCTAGTGCCAGATATGAACGGATATCCTACAACGAAAATACCAAAGTGCCAGATATGAACTGATATCCTACACCGAAAATAACATAGTGCCAGATATGAACGGATTATCCCTACACCGAAAATAACATAGTGCCAGATATGAACGGATATCCTGCACCGAAAATAACTTGGTACCAGATACGAACGGATATCTTACACAGAAAATGAAATGATGCCAGGTGTGAACGGGTATCCTTCACCGACAATAACAAGATGCGTGTCATCAACGGATATCCTACTCCGACAGTAACATGGTGCCAGACATGAACGGATATCCTACATCGAAAAGAACATGGTGCCAGACATGAACGGATATCCTACATCGAAAAGAACATGGTGCCAGACATGAACGGATACCCTACATCGAAACGAACATGGTGCCAGACATGAACGGATATCCTACATCGAAAAGAACATTGTGCTATATATGAACGAATATCCTACACCAAAAAGCGCATGGTGCCAGATATGAACGGATATCCTACACCGACAAAATCATGGTGCAAGATATGAACGGATGTCCTACACCGAAAAGAGCGTGGTGCCAGATATAAACGGAAATCCTACACCGAAACGATCATGGTGCCAGAGATGAAGGGATATTCTACACCGAAAATATGATGGTGCAGATATGAACGGATATCCTATACCGAAAAGAACATAGGGCCAGATATAAACGGATATTCCACACCGAAAATACCGTGGTGCCAGATATGAACAGATATCCCACATCGAAAGCAGCACGGTGCCTGGCTGACCCGGCAGTGAAACACCGCGTTCGCAGTTTAAGTTCCGATCGACATAAAGATTTTCATTTCCACTGCCCATTTTAATGCGCTGTTCTCCTTTCCCGTGCTCCACCCTTCCCCGCCCACACACCTGAAATGGTTATTTTTACCTGTCACGTGAGTTATGGTGTATGTGGACACCACGCCTGAATGTACCTATCCAAACAACTATAAAAAAAAAAGCAGACAGCCCTAATATGATCAATTAGGATAAATGGATGAGGACATCATCACAAAGGAAAGACTGCTGAGGACATCAATGGATCAGTGGAAAGAAAGGATAGCTAGGGATACGGTAAGGCACGTAAGATGGGGAGAGCACTATACGACGAAGGAAAGACGAATAAAGACAGACTTTAAAACAGATGGTGGATAGCGACATTATGAGAACCGAAAAGATGCATAGAATAATCATGAAAAAGGACAGAGGAGGAAGGACTCCGAGAAAGGGAAGATGGATGAGGACATCATAAGGAAGGAGAGATGGATGAAGATATCATTCGAAAGGAAAAATGGATAAGGACATAATGAGAAAGAATCATGGATGAAGACTCTATGAGAAAGGAAAGATGGATGAAGACATTGTCAGAAATGAAAAATGGATAGGAACACCATGAGAAAGAAAACATGGGTGACAACATTATTAGAAAGGAAAGATGGATGAGGACATTATGAGAGATGAAAAGATGGATGGGGATGTTGTAAGAAAGGAAAGATGGATGCGGACATTACGAGAAAGGAAAAAAGGATGAAGACATTATGAGAAAGGAACAATGGACGAGGACATTATGAAAAAGGTCAAATGGATTAAGGCGGTATGACAAAGGAGAGATGGATGAAGGCAAGTTTTTTGAGGGGGAACCACTAACAGTTTTATGAGAAAGAACAGACGGATGAAGATGTTAAAAAGAAAGACACACAAAGAAAGATGAGCGAGGATATCATGGCTTAGGGGAGATGGATGAGGACATCATGAGCTGGTACATGAGATCATAGTCAGACAGGAAAGGACGGGTTACGACATTGTGAAGGAGGAAGGATGAGCGATTACCAGTAAGAAAAGAAAAATGGAGGAAGACATGCGAGAAATATGGAAAGGAAAAACAGGTAAAAAAAAGGCTCCGAGTACAAAATCGCGACAAAGGAATGGACTGATGAAAACAAATGGTTAGAAACAGGGACGGGTGAAAACACGATGAGGAAGGAAAACACACGAGGACAGAGTAAGAAAAAAAGGTGTATGACAACACCACATGTAAGAAAGTCGGTGGAGAACATGATAGGGAAGGAAAGAACAAATGAGACATGGTGAGGAATGAAAGGACGGATAAGAGATAGTAAGGAAAAAAGGGAGGATGAGGACGCCACAGGCTCAAAACCAAGGAAAGGTTAAATGGCATGAGGAAGAAAATGACGGATGAAAACATAGCGAGAAAACGAAGGATGGGGACATGGTAAGCAAGGACAATAAGGACAATACGAGAAAGGCTAGTGATGATATTTTCAGAAAATAAAGGACGAAGATTGGAAAGGCACGGATGAATAAAGTAGAAAATGTTCCTCTCTACAGTAAAGAGCTTCGTGGCGTCAAAGACCCAAGGAGCATATATAGATGCAGTAAATATTGACAACGTTCTTAAATCCAACTGGAGCATACAATGCCATAAGAATTCAATACAACAGCTTTAACATGTAACAGGAAGAAGCTCTTATACAGATGAAGATGGTACAAAACGAATTACTTCCAACATAAACCATTTCTTTTCTCTTCCCAATTTCATGTCATTTTCCCGTCAGTTAGACAGACAGAGGGAAAGGGGCAGAAATCATGCCAAAAAGGATCTTACGGTTTGCGGCCCTTTTTGTTCATTAAAATGAAGTGCCATTGTTTTACTTTTTCGCCTGTAAGGAAAATATTAAGTGTCTGAAGCAACTGCTCGAGAAGACCACGGACCAATTTTTATATGACATTAAAGAGTGAATGGAGTATCCAAGAAACTTATTATTTAACTGCCTGACTGACTGACTGATCGTTTGATTTTTTTTTATTAGCATACTTGTTATCTATAGAAACTGACTTTAAAAAAAAATTTAACTGATGACTAGTTTTCCACAAAACAAGGAAAGAATCGATTACTAACCTTGTACTGAAAATGGCAAAGTAAATTCCGAGGAATCGCTGTTCACTAGCACACATGTGCGTGCGTACCACACACAGACACACACTCACATACGCGCGAGCCTACCTCTGTATTATATCACTAATGACAGATGTTAAATTGAATAAGAAACAACAACGACGACAATAACAACCCCCTCCATACACACGCGCGCGTACCACACACATACATACACATGCGTTTGTGCACATGCACCTACAAACCGCCATGCATGCCCGCGAGTGCACACACACACACACACACACACACACACACACACAAGTAGACCGTAGTTTTGTATGATCCATGCATTATTGATATTACAGCGGTGGCTGCCCAAACCGAAGTTGCTAGATTTTATTATGAAGTTTCAGCTGATGTTAATGTCTTAGATGTGTTTTTGTGTGTTGTAGAAGTATGTGAAAATCACTTAGTGTAGATTGTATAGCTGCTTGTTGTCTACAATCATCTGTGATGGAAAGATGTAAAACCAACCACTTTTCTTGATTTACTGGTTCTGGAAATAACACCGACATTCTGTGAGTGTTGGTGTAGATTGTATAGCTTCTTATTGTCTAATACTATCTGTGATGGACAGACGCAAAAACCCCCCACTGAACTGAACTTTCTTAATTTATTCTAATCACCAGGACATTTTGAGAGAGAGAGAGAGAGAGAGAGAGAGAGACAGACAGACAGACAGACAGACACACACACACACACACACACACACACACACACACACACACAGATGTAATTCTGCAACTGTAAAAAAATGAATGTAAAAATAAACGTATGAAGCAATTAGAAATAAAACTGAAAGATACTGTGGCATTACCACGGCTACTTACACATTGTAAATTAATATTGTCGTCAAACGCGAGCGCCATGTTGAGTTGTGAACTGATTAGGCACACAGCATCTTACATGCAGATGAACTATACATGCATGGTGATGGACCTGCCGTAACCCCCCAAAATTAACTGAATGATAATGACGGAGTGTTGGTGTGTCCATATATGACGGACATCCTAAAAGGATGATAAATGTAGTAAAGTCATACAAACTGGACACCATATATCTTCAATTCAGGCTGGTCAGTTAAAATACTATACAATTTTCCATGTAGACATGGTGCGTATACTGAAGAATGTAAAAGCATAGTCCTGTCTTTTCTTAAGTAACCAAATTCTACTACCACCAGCAAAATACGGGTACCTCCTCAAAAGGGTACAAAATTCAAATTAAGCTTTTTGTTTTCAATTTTCATTCAGTCAGTATGCCATTGTGATGCCACAGAATGGTTTCTCATCATTTTTCTCAAAATGTATTTTCTTATAAATCGCTCATGATCGTTTTTATCTCTAACCGCAAATTCTGTGTGTTGCTGAAGTGAGCTGACCTTCCGACGCACCACCGATACACAAGTACTTTGTCCACCACGAAATGTCTGCACCAGTTCGACTTAAAATCTATGAAAAATAAATACTCCCATAATTTCACTAGTTTTGTCACTCCACCTAACCTTTTTGCAAAAATTATTTTCACAGCCTGCTATGACTCCAAGCCTTAACTGTTTTTGTTATAGGTCGCTAAATTGGAAAATGTCCTGTTCCTCCAGTTATCACCAATTTTTATTTCCCGTTTTAGCACACCATCTGGGCAGTACTTCACGTATATCTTTTGGTTAATTTGAGTGCCTTTTTTCAATGTGTGTGGCAGTGTGATTTTTAATGGTAGCCACGAGCACACCACCAGGTAGTGGTGATGGTCGTGGTGGCGGTGATGGTCGTGGCGTGTGTTGTGTGTGTGTGTGCGTGTGCGTGCGTGCGTGCGTGTGTGTGTGTGTGTGTTGTGTGTGTGTGTGGTGTGTTCGTGCATGTGTGTCTATGCCTGCGTGTATAAGTGGATGTGTGTTTGTCTGTGGAGAGGAAATAAAAACTGCAATAGATAGTAGGATATTGTAGTGAAAGTCATCAGTAGTCCTCATTAGATCCCTATTCAGGTTTACAAGATCGACAAGGCGAGGCGAGGCAAGGCAAAGATCACCAGTTTGTGGCCTCTACACATTTCCGAAATTACAGCAAAGTCTATTCCCCATTTATGCGAAGCGGACACACAATGGCTAGACCTACACACATATTCGGGGACAGGTGCGTTATCTCCTGCACGGTGCCCTCTGACAACAGCATCAGCAGCAGCAGCAGCAGCAAGACATCCTCAGAGAAAACGGACTCTTTCACTTCCTTCCTTCCAAAGTGTGGCCAACTATGACCCCCCCATTTACTATATACCTCTACCCTGACCTACACTACACCGTCAATACTCCAGTATCCACACGCCTTGCCCTCCCTCCTCCTCCCTGCTCTTTTCCCTCGCTTTCCCGTGCCGCCTTTCCAAGCCGTTGTGTTTACCCTGATGGTAAGTCATGCGCCAATGCAATCACCGCTTCCTTTTGCTTGGGGGCCGTTGATGTACGGCGGCTGGCACGTGGGGGACAAAGGGAGGCAACAGAGATAAACTGATATCCACAGGCAGCTTGTCCAGTCTCCATGGTGTTCG
>CM065722.1:33729942-33734942 GCA_033310375.1 Conus canariensis | reverse complement strand
CATCTAGGACAGGTGTGTTGCATATCTAGGACAGGTGTGTTGCGCATCAAGGACAGGTGTGTTGCACATCAAGGACAGGTGTGCTGCACATCTAGGACAGGTGTGTTGCACATCTAGGACAGGTGTGTTGCACATCAAGGACAGGTGTGTTGCACATCTACGACAGGTGTGGTGGACATCTAGGACAGGTGTGTTGCACATCTAGGACAGGTGTGCTGCACATCAAGGACAGGTGTGTTATCTCCTGGGCATGCCCTCTGACAGCTGCAGGAAAGCATCCACAGAGAACACAGGGTCTTCGACTAACATTAATCACAGGGTTTGTACAGCTATGACTTTCCCTTTACTCGCACACCTCAGCTAAACCATTGCTACCCCTGCTATCCAGTATCCATCCATATTGGCCCACCTCATTCCCTCCACCTCTTCATCTCCTCTGCTCCCCACGTTCCACCTTCTCCCCTTCCCCTGGCCTCCCGTTTATCTCCTACCCCTTTCCCTCTACTCCTTTCTCCCACTGTCCTCCCAAGCTGTGTTTACTCTCACGGCAAGGCACGCTCCAGTACAATTATTGCTTCCTCTTGCTTGGGGCCGTTGATGTACGATTGGCACGTGCGGGGACAGACGGAGGTAGCAGAGGTGAACGGATGTCCACAAACAGCCCTGCAGTCCCGCTAAACATTGTGTTTTGTATTTCCTTTCTATCACCAGCCTTGTGTTGTCTCTTTGTTTTGTTTCCATTCTTTATTGCTCTCTGCACTCTCCCTGTAGCCATTTTTGGATTTGACGTCTGATCAAAGAATTCAATGCTTTTTAGGTGTAATTGTTACTGATAAGGTTTCTGCCATTGTCTCTTTAATCTATCTATCTGTCTAACGATGGATGGATGGATGGATCGATCAATCCATCTATCGATCCGCATGTTTTATGCAGTGTTATGAGAGAGAGAGAGAGAGAGAGAGAGAGAGAGAGAGAGAGAGAGAGAGAGACAGAGAGAGACAGAGACAGAGAGACAGAGAGAGAGTCGATCCTGATGTCTTCCATCACCAGAGAGAGAGAGAGAGAGAGAGAGAGAGAGATGAGAGAGAGAGAGAGAGAGAGAGAGAGAGAGAGACAGAGAGACAGAGAGAGAGTCGATCCTGATGTCTTCCATCACCAGAGAGAGAGAGAGAGAGAGAGAGAGAGAGAGAGAGAGAGAGAGAGAGGGGGGGGTAGGTTCTGTTTTCATGTTATACGATAAGAGTTGATAACGTTTTATAATCCAGTCCTTGCACACATAGATCTTTATGAGGAAATTTCCTTTATATACAAGAACAGGTGATAAGCACAGATGACATTTTTGCATCTAATCTTTACACACACACACACACACACACACACACACACACACACACACACACACACACACACACACAACATTTCTTGTCTCGTAATTCTTACCTAAGCAACATTTTGTACACCTGTTGTTGAGAGAGAGAGAGAGAGAGAGAGAGAGAGAGAGAGAGAGAGAGAGAGAGAGAGAGAGAGAGAGAAGATGATGATGATGATGATGATGATGATGATGATGATGATGATGATGATGCGCAGCGAGGGTAAGATGAAAACACTCTATGTAAGAATAGATGTGGACAGCGATGTGAAGGCGACCAGAAATAGTTGAAAGAATGTATAAAGCTAAAATAACAGAAGAAACAAGAGTTAAGCGGAAGGCAGAAAGAAAGTACAGTAGACACAAAAATGGTGATCATGAGAAAGGACAGACCATCACAAAACAAAGAGGCACAGCTGCCGCCAGTTAAGCCGGACAGGCATAAATTGAATCACAATAGTCATGATGATTTAGGTTAAAGCTTGAGATCATGTTTATGTCTGAAGGTTTGATGATGGAACGGTGAACAGACGGGTCCATCACACAGTCATCGCACTTATCACCTTTCTGGATACTTGTCTAAATACCAGCAGGACACCAAAAAAGAGCAGAAGGCTGAAAAAGTAGCAGCACGTTTTCTGACAGCAGCTGTAAAACATCCGAGTGGAAACAGACGCTTTCTGTTACTTCATTCTAGGCTGTGTTACGTTTATCACCCTCCCTTTGCCACTGCTCCTGTCTGCCCTCAGCTACATCATACTCTCCATTCGCTACCACTCCTATCTGACCTCAGCTATGTTATCACTACACCCTATGACCAAGTACCCACCCATTTGGCCCATCTTTTCCCTGCATCTCTTTCTCCCCCCTGCCTTCCCTCTCGTCTTGCCCTTCTTCTCTGCTCCTTCTTTCCCCCAGTTTTCCACTGCCATGCTGTTTTTACCCTGAGGGCCGGGAATGGGTCAATGGAGTTATCGCTTCCTTTTGCTTTGGGGCTGGAGAGTCACGAATGGCGTGTGGGAGGGGGCGGGGGGGGGGGGGGGGGGGGAAACAGAGGCATGTAGGGGAGATAAACGGTTGCCCACTGACAACCCTGCAGGCCCCCTGAACCTTGTGCTCTGTCTTTCCCTTTTGCTGCGTGCTTTGTTTTTCTTTTCTGTATCTTTCCTTTCTTTTTGTCTCTACGTTTTCATGTAGCAATGTCCGCAATTTACAGAAGACTATTGGTTTTATGCCAGATCTGTTTCAGTTCACGATCAGTTAGTATGCTTTTAGACGATACATTTCCTATCTATCTGTCTGTCTATATATCTGTCTGTCTATCCATTTATCTGTCTATCTAGTTAGCTAGCTACCTGTGTGTGTGTGTGTGTGTGTGTGTGTGTGTGTGTGTGTGTGTGCGCGCGTGCGTGTGTGCGTGCGTGCGTGCGTGCGTGCCTGCCTGCCTGCCTGCCTGTGCGCGCGCGCGCGCGCGCACGCGTGTGTGTGTGTGTGTGTGTGTGTGTGTGTGTGTGTGTGTGTGTGTTTCAAATTTAACGTATCTCCACTCTAGGTGATATTAGACGGAAAAAAAGAAAGAAAGAAAAAAAAAAAACCAACCCATCAACCCCCAAACAAACAAACAAACCAAACCCAAATGATAAAGCTAGAAAACTACAAATGGTTTTGATGTGGGAGAGGAGTGAGAGGTAGGGGACGGATTAAGATGGTCCTTTCATATAATATTTTATGTAGATTTAGCAGCAGGTATATGGTTGACTCACTTAAAAGTAACTTCATAGTATGAGATGATAAATGTGAGAAACTAAAAGTACTTACTTATTGGACTCTTTGATAAAGAAGTGTGTGTGTGTGTGTGTGTGTGTGTGTGTGTGTGTGTGTGTGTGTGTGTGTGTGTGTGTGTGTGTGTGTGTGTCTGCTTGTGCCTGTGTGTCCGTTTGTCCAAGTGTGTGTTTGTAAGTGCATGTGTGTGACTTTCTTCATGTTCTGATGAGTGACCAATCAAGATTTGTCCTTTAATCTGATTCTACAACTTTTTGTAGCATTACCACTGACAGTTCATACATCTTAAAAATAACGTAAACATTAAACGAATCTACACAAAGAACTTCTAATATATTGTCAATTGTATCTCGCATGCTATCATTATAGTTTCTTTCAGTATCATAATGCATAATGAATTCCATATTTTGAGATAGTGGTGGCTCATGGGAAAACTTTCACTAGATCTCATGCAATGACAATGAAAACCATAATTCAATGCACTAAAATCTAAGTACCGTGAAAATAGATCTGACTTGACTTGGAAAATAGCACAAGTGCACAAGACCAGCGTTTTTGCAATGTAAATGCACTTCATGCCATGAAGACCTCTTCAAAAGGGCTGTCCACAATCAACTCAGAATGAGGAACGAGAAGATTGGACTTTCTGTCAGACTGAAGCAAGGCGACCAGATATCAGCAGCTCTGTTGCTGACTGTGTAATCAAAGCGTACTATCAGATGGGTCAGAGACATCCATTACATTCGTCAATTCTTCCTCTTTTCCACTTGTTTTCCACAGTTTTCTCTGTCAGTGTCCATCCATCTCCTCAAACAGCCTATACACTGGCCACTGTCACGTGCCAGTACCTCCTCTACACCACTGGTTTACCATGAAGGCAGGGCACCATTGACCTAATGTGGGTGGCTGATGCAGAGAACGCACAACGGCCGCCATCACTGGTTCCTTGCCTGGGGCAAGGGAAGGCATTTAGAAGGGGTGGGAAGGAAGTGGAGAGGAGCTGAATTGATGTGCAGTCAGGCTTGTGGATCTCAAAATAGGTAGAGTGTCTCTGTCTAATTATCTTGCCTGGTGAGCGTGTGTGAGTGAGCATGTGCGCGCGCGCGCGTGTGTGTGTCTGTGTGTGTGTCCGTACACACACACTCACACACACACACACACACACACACACACACACACACACACACACACACACACACATACACACATATACACATACTCACACACATCCATGCTGACATTGCCGTCTTTGCTGCAAGGTATGTACTGGCCCTTTCTGATCCTCCACGACCTTGTCCCAGCCTATTTTCCCTACCCTGTCTCCTCACCCTTCTTCACCTCCCTACACCCTCTTTATTGCCTCCTCTACTCTCTTCTGCTCTCTCTCTCTCTCTCTCTGTTTTCTCATATTTGTCTCTCTGTCTCTCTTTCTCTGTCAGTCTACCTGTATGTCTGTTTGTTTGTCTGTTTGTCTGTGTGTCTGTCTCTCTGTGTTTCTCTATCTCTTCTTCCCCCACCCCCCTCTCTCTCTCTATCTCTCTCTCCCTCTCTCTCTCTCTCTCTCTCTCTCTTTCTCGGCAGGATACCATTAACCTGATAAAGTTGACTGATGCATGGAATGCACTACTGCTGCCATAACTGTCATCTTGCCGAGGGCAAGGGCTGACACTTGCAAAAGAAGGGGTTGGAGGGGAGAGAAGCTAAACTATACTGTGCACAAAAAGAAACGCTTTTTTTTTTTTCGCTGAAAATATTAAGGAAAATTTTGACAGAAACATGCCCCGTATAGCAGGGAACTCTGTCCAGTGTGAATAGTCAGATATGATGAATAGACATAACAGTAGATTGA
>CM065722.1:33717442-33724942 GCA_033310375.1 Conus canariensis | reverse complement strand
GTATTTGATCTTACTTCAGACCAGAATAATTTAGCGTCATGAATAGCATAATTCAGTCTATTCGCTCTTTCCTTTTTATACGCTGATTTTTTTGCTTGTTTTAACTGTCGGTAATTCTTCCTTGCTTCCACAAAGGCAACTAGATGTCTGTTCTCGATTACCCTACCTTCGTCGTCATTATCACCGTTTCCATTTTCTACTTTCTCACTACTCTGTGGTTCCTTTATATCTGAATACTTTTCCTTCCTTTTCATAGATTTTCTGTATGTATTTAAAAGTTTACGAGCTTTTTGCTTAGCTTCTTTGCATTGTACATCAAACCAAGGGGCCCCTTTATTTTCAAGTTCGATACCTGTTCTGACTCGCTTTTTCATACAAGATGATGCATTCAACAGACATCCGACAAATCTAGTCAAGGGTGACTCAGTGTTTGTCTCAATTTCATTGAAAGCTCGGTGAAGCTCCTCTTCTGAGAGAGAGAGAGAGAGAGAGAGAGAGAGAGAGAGAGAGAGAGAGAGAGAGAGAGAGAGAGAGTGCGCTCGTGCGCGCTTGTTTTGTGATCAGCGTGCGTGTTATAACTACAGCGTGGCGAAGAAAAAACAGGAGGCAGGAAGACAACACCATGAAACGTAGACGAGCCAGTCTTCCACTAGCTGTCAGAGGCTCCAAAAAGTACCATGACAGAGGGATATTGTCTAGAAGTATTCAATGGTACTTCATGATAGTTTCCTAGGAATACAAAATTGACAAAACAAGGCAATACAAGAAAAGCCAAGGCAAACATCACCACAGTTCTACCCTGTACTTAATCGCCGACCTACAACAAACACCAGGTCCTACATCAGACAGGTTGACATGCAGCCCATAGACCTATATGTTATCCTGGACACGTAAGCATGGTCCCTGACAGCAGCTGCAATACATCCACAGAGAAACAGACTCTGACACTCACTTCATCACAGGGTATGTTCGGTTTCGAAGCCTGTGTACTGGCGCCCCAACCCGACTCTCATTTAAACCGCCACCACTTCCTTGTATTAGGAATCCACCCATTTCCCCAAAAATAAATTCCTTCATCTCCTCTCTCGGATCCCCATCTCCTCCCACTGCACCCCCCCCCCCCCTTCCGTCCTTCCTCTGGCTGCCCTCTGAACCGTGTTTACTCTGATGGCATGGCAAGCACCAATACTTTCATTGCTTCCTTTGGTTTGGGGGTAATTGATGTACGATTGGCACGTAGGGGGCAGAGCGAGTTAGTGGAGATAAATGGCTGTCTGCAGACAGCCCTGCAGGCCCTAAACATTGTGTTCTGTGTTCCTTACGGCAACATGCCCGGCTTATTTCTGTATTATTTTTTTTTCCCTTTCCTGCTTTTTCAATTTCCATCTGTTTCAGATCGTCATTTTATTGTTGTTATTTTAAGTGTGTGTGTGTGTGTGTGTGTGTGTGTGTGTGTGTGTGTGTGTGTGTGTGTGTGTGTGCGCGCACGCGCGTGCGTGCGTGCGTGCGTGTGTGCGTGCGTGCATGTGTGCGTGTGTGTGTGTGTGCGCGCGTGCACACACACACACACACACACACACACACACACACACACACACACACACACACACACACACACACACGCATGCACGCACGCACACATCCATGCTGACATTACTGTCTTTGCCGCAAGGTATGTACTGGCCCTTTCTGATCCTCCACGACCTTGTCCCAGCCTATTCTCCCCACCCTCTCTCCTCACCCTTCTTCACCTCCCTACACCCTCTTTATTGCCTCCTCTACTCTCTTCTGCGCTTCCTCTCTCTCTCTCTCTCTCTCTCTCTCTCTCTCTCTTTCTGTTTTCTTATATCTGTTTCTGTGTCTCTCTTTCTCTGTCTGTCTGTCTATCTGTACGTCTGTTTGTCTGTTTGTTTGTGTGTCTGTCTGTGTCTTTGTGTCTGTGTCTCTCTACTTCTATCCACTCTCTCTCTCTCTCTCTCCCCCCCCTCTCTCTCTCTCTCTCTTTCTCAGCAGGATACCATTAACCTGATAAAGTTGACTGATGCATGGAATGCACTACTGCTGCCATCACTGGCCTCTTGCCGAGGGCAAGGGCTGACACTTGCAGAGGAACGGGTTGGAGGGGAGAGAAGCTAAAGTAGTATGCAGAATCAGGCCTGCTGGCACTCAGACAAGGTAGAGTGTTCTGTCTAGTTATTTCACCCAATGAGAATTCGTTGCTTATGAAATAACTGGGGTTCTCATCCAAGAGTGGGTGTGTGTGTGTGTGTGTGTGGTGTGTGTGTGTTGTGTGTGTGTGTGTGTGTGTGTGTGTGTGTGTGTGTGTGTGTGTGTGTGTGTGTGTGTGTGTGATCTGTGTGTGTGTGTGTGTGTGTGTGTGTGTGTGTAGAGAGAGAGAGAGAGAGAGAGAGAGAGAGAGAGAGAGAGGAGTGCGCTCGCGTGCGCATGTTTTGTTATCAGCGTGCATGGTATAACTACAGCGTGGCGAAGAAAAAACAGGAAGCAGGAAGACAACACCATGAAACGTGGACGAGCCAGTCTTCCACTAGCTGTCAGAGGCTCAAAAAGAACCATAACAGAGGGATATTGTCTAGAAGTATTCAATGGTACTTCATGATAGTTTCCTAGGAATACAAAATTGACAAAACAAGGCAATACAAGAAAAGCCAAGGCAAACACACTTAATCGCCGACCTACAACAAACATCAGGTCCTACATCAGTCAGGTTGACATGCAGCCCGTAGACCTACATGTTATCGCGGACACGTAAGCATGGTCCCTGACAGCAGCTGCAATAAATCCGCAGAGAAACAGACTCTGACACTCGCTTCATCACAGGGTATGTTCAGTTGCAAAGCCTGTGTACTGGCGCCCCAACCTGACTCTCATTTAAACCGCCACCACTTCCTTGTATTAGGAATCCACCCATTTCCCCAAAAATAAATTCCTTCATCTCCTCTCTCGGATCCCCATCTCCTCCCACTGCACCCCCCCCCCCCTTCCGTCCTTCCTCTGGCTGCCCTCTGAACCGTGTTTACTCTGATGGCATGGCATGCACCAATACTTTCATTGCTTCCTTTGGTTTGGGGGTCATTGGTGTACGATTGGCACGTAGGGGGCAGAGCGAGTTAGTGGAGATAAATGGCTGTCTGCAGACAGCCCTGCAGGCCCCTAAACATTGTGTTCTGTGTCTCCTTACGGCAACATGCCTGGCTTGTTTCTGCATAATTTTGTTTTCTTTCCTGCTTCTTGTCTCTACTATCCCCGAAGTTATGTTTTGTACTGTACAGAAGATTACTGGGTTTTCATATTCCATCTGTTTCAGATCGTTATTTTATTGTTGTCATTTTAAGTCTCTGTGGTGTGTGTGTGTGTGTGTGTTTTGTGTGTGTGTGTGTGTGTGAGAGAGAGAGAGAGAGAGAGAGAGAGAGAGAGAGAGAGAGAGGGATGATAAGTGGCACGTGCATGTGTGATAATTGAACAACAGTTGGTTGGACCACTTTCAAATCTCAAGGCTATTTGACTGGGCTGTGTCAATGAAGAACCAAACTCCCGTTCTGTGAAAACGATCCAGTGGACATACAACACTGACTGAGGTGAAGAAGTGGATCTAATTTCACGCTGAAACGTTTAATCAGGGCAAAGGTAGACTCTGGTCACATATGTCAATCTTAAATTCCATCAGAAGATTCACAAACGCAATCTATATTAAACAGTTCCCAAACAGAGATGTGCCTTCTAACTCCAGCATCATTCGTAAAACACACTCCTTCCTGAAGATCCCAAAACACAATCTTAGAGTTCAAAAAAAGATTTCAAGAATCATAGCGCAACACAATGAATACGCATGAAATCCGTTAGAAAGTTATAACCGTTACGTCACGCATTCATGCAAATTGCATGGAATATCCTGGATATAATTCCTGAATTTTCTGGACTTTCTGGGTGGCTTGGGGACATTTAAGAAATATTGTAAATTGTTACAAGGCATGCACATAAGTTGCCCGGTGAAGCAGGGTCACGTACAGCGATTCTTAAAAACATCTAAAGCAAAGTGCGAGGTATACCTGATCTGTCTGAAACAGAAGCCAGCATCTACAAGTGACCCTTGGTGCAAAACAGACTGACAAATGAAGCAGAATGTAAATTATCCCACTTAACTGAAAAGTAAAACTATCTTTGAATATGATTTTTTTATCTGAAAAAAACAACAACAACACACACACACACACACAACAGAGACACAGACACAGACACAGACACACACACACACACACACACACACACACACACACACACACACACACACACACACACACTAACCATGACATGGAGAATAAACATGAAAACATGTCCAGCGTGGCAGGGATTGCACTTTCTACAACACCAGCCACAATAAAAAAAAGTTTTCTTTTTCATGACTTCCCCCTTCCCCCCCCGCCCCCACCCCCCCCCCCCTCTTTTGTCTCTCTTGTTTGTTCCGTGAGGTGCGCCACGTGCAATCCAACCAATTTGTAGTCTTAAACGGTATGTCCCCATATCAACACTAAAACTTCTCATAGTTGACATAATTACATGGAACAAACTAATCATCATGTTTTCTTGTGTTTTTTTTGCTGTCCCATCTTCTGCGCTACCTCAGTGGCAGTGCACCTACGCCGCTCATTCCGACACCCGTCCACAGCCACAACCCGGTCAGTCCCGACGCAGCCCCGCCACCGGCAATCCACAGGGATTAGTCAATGTCAAGTCGTCAAGAGACAACCCACCGGAGGAGACACTGCACTATTGCCGAGTCACTTCAGTGGTGTTCAGTGGCGCCTGTTCTGATCTAACATACGCAGGATACCACCTACTAAGCCCCTACTGACGACAATAATTGCTTAGTAACGGAGCCGGCGTGAGTGACCTCTCCCTCCGGAGGGCGCCACCACGTCCGTCCAACGACAGCCCCCATAGACTCGCCTATACCGCTGACCCCCGACGGAATCACGCCAAGGCCACAGATGTTGAGAGGACATCGAAACTGAGGCCACCCTGAGAGCAGGGTATGAAGAGACACAGAACTTGACACTATTTTTAATGCTGATCGATGCGAATGAGGATGATGAAGACGATGCTACGGCTTTCCATTCCGGTCTGAGACTGCATGACAGGGTTGTACTCTACGTTTCCTTTCATAATAATCCCGGCGTCAATCAGGCCCGCGAGATACTGACACCTGTAGTGTTGGGGAGGAAATTTGAGCGACACTCTCAGAGTCACATCCATTAAGTGGATGAAACTCGACTGTGTGGTACCAGTCTTCCCAGCTAAGCCCGTAGCAACAAGTGGGAAATCGAAACAAAACACGACCTTCCAGTCGGAGTTCGCGACGCTAACCACTTCACCACGGCGGCTAATAATTTTATGGCTATTGTACACAGAGTGATTGGGCAGTTTGCAACCCCCCTCCTTCCCTTCCACCCGTCTCCTATGTGTATCCTGCTCAAGAACTTTAGCTTCACTCCCTTTCTCCCACCCTTCTTCTCTTTTGAAAACACTTTTGGGGGGTGGGATGGGGAGTGGTGGTCTTTACACACTCGAAAAAATATGTCCCTCCCCCTATCCTTCATTCTACCCTCACTTTTAGTGGAAACGATCTACTTCTGAAAATCCACGCTCTTCCAAAATCCCATATTTTGAGATTTGGCTTTATGTTCACTTTACAAAACACACATGCCCTGGACTAAAGCTATGACATAGGGGTTGTCTTCATGTAGAGACATAACCGTATTGCTTGTTTCTAAAAATCGTGCTCAGCTTGTTGCTAGGACAGACCTTGTGCACTTACCTTTGTGGTGCTCCATGAACAACCACGAACTTCCAAAATCCCATGTTTGAAGATATTGCTTAAGGTTTACTGTACAGAACATGCATTTACTAAGCTAAAACTATCAAAAGGCTTTTCTTTACGTCGTGACATGTACTACATTCTTTATTTCTTAGAATCGTACAAAACAAGCTGCTAGGGAAGACAATGTGCATTTACATTTGAGGTGCTGTCATGGCTCACAAATGGCTGCCATTAGAGGTAGGAGTTCAAGTTCGACAATACTTTGCATATTGCTTGCTCGCTCTTTTTCTTTCAAATCCTGCCATTGTTGCACTGGTGCAAAACAAAGACAATAACAATAAGAACAATCAAAACCAACAAACTAAAAGAATTAACAAGGTTCAAAGGACAAATCTATGCTTTCTCCCATTTATCCATCTATTGTGATCGTAATGGTTGAAGGACTAAGTTTCACAATATTATAGAGTGAATGAGAAACATTAATCTACACACTTAAAGCCGGGTCTCTTGAAAACAGTTCTAGGAGGATTCACATGCCTGACAGAAAAACAGCATAGTGAACAAATGTCTTTTGATGGAGATCTTTTAAAAGGCTTTTTCATGTTCAACGGAAAATGAGGAATGAGAGGACTGGACTTTTCCTCAGATTTCAAAGCAAGGCGACCAGGTCTCGGCACATCTACTACTGATCAAAGCTTGCCGCCAGACGAGCTGACACATTCATTCCATTACATACATGGAGAGAGAGAGAGAGAGAGAGAGAGAGAGAGAGAGAGAGAGAGAGAGAGAGAGAGAGAGAGAGAGACGGCAGGTTGGGGATCGGGCTGGGATTGTTTAGAGCACATACTGAAATACAATAAGGACTAAGTGTAACAATGTTGACGGCATTGTCAGTGACACACACACACACACACACACACACACACACACACACACACACACACACACACACACACACAGGGAGAGACAGAGGCAGAGACAGAGACAGAGAGGATCCTTCTAGTTCTTAGTTCTAATGGATACCTGTTTGTAACTGGGTGGACTGACTTGGAGGAAGAGGGGGGAGGGGAGTCAGCCCATAGCACGAATCGGGGAACCACTTTGTACGTATTGAGTCTTGCCTTTGAAAGCGACTGCAAAACAGCAGCACTGTTCCTCCTCCCGCCTCGGAACCCGCTCATGTTCTTCTCCTTTAGAGGGAAGCACAACGGACCACTGACCAAATGGAGGGCATGAAGATGGGTCGTTTCCCGTTATCAGTAGCAGCACACACACATCCGTGCGGACATTATTGTCTTGGCCCACCGGTATGTTCTACTTAACTGGCCCATATTCCCCTACCATGACTTCCGCCCGATCACCAAACCAACGCCTTTCCTTCCTTCCGTTCTCAACGATTCCCTGACCACGCCCTCCAACCAACCCTCACCCCTCTGTCTCTCTTCCTGTAGTTCGTTGATAATGCCTTCAACGTTCAAAATAACGACAGGTTTTCATTTCGAACACTTCTTAAAGTCGCACTCACTTCGTGCAAAATATCTTCCATTTGAGATGGACAGGTATACCAAATGTTATATGACATGGTTTAGATCTGGAATATCAGACGTTACGGTACATCATTTGCAAAAGTGATAGAACGTGTCAACATACTTTCTCAGTTTTGT
>CM065722.1:33704942-33709942 GCA_033310375.1 Conus canariensis | reverse complement strand
CCTGATTACCTACCACGATACAATTCCCCACTCAAGCCAAGATGATTATGCAGCTCAAATAGGACAGGTGTGTTATCTCCTGTGCGTGCTCTCTGACAGCTGCAAGATCACATCCACAGAGAACACAGACTCTTCCACTGCTTTCACCACCGGCTGTATTCACTTATGACCCCACCCGCACCCCCTGCTTCGCCCTGCCCTCAGCTAACCCATCACTACCCCTGCTATCCATTATCCCCGCCATTTTTGCCTACCCCGTTCCTTTCATTCTCTTCATCTCTCCTGTTCCCCACCCTCCAACTTCTCTCCTTCGCCCTCCCCGTCTACCCCTCCCTCTTGTCATCTATCCCTTCTCCTGCTGCCCTTCCAAACTGTATTTACGCTGATGGTAGGCACACATGCTTGTACCCAAGGTTTTCGAAATTTTAAATAGAGAAGGAAAATCAAAGATAATCTAACATTTGAACAATGAGACGCTCTTAAATCACTCCAGCTCCTCGCAGTGTCCCATAGTGTAGCGTCCTGTAATGCTGACAAGTCAAGGTTTCTATGATAACTGATCCTTACCAAGATGATAAGCAAGTTCCAGGTGAACTTATAATTCCCAGTAATATAACATTTTCCCACTTACACTTGGTACCTGTTCCTAGCTGGATTGATAAGCCGGTGATGGAGTAGGACTAATGTGTGGGAAGAGGCTAGACGTTCGGAAGCACTTGTTATAAGCATCCCACAACATCCCTTCTCCACCCTCAACTTTTTATATAGAAAAATGTTTGGCTGACCAAAGGCCACATCAAAAGATGGGTTGTCCAATGCATGTGCTTCCCCAAATTCGTAGCGTAACACACACACACACACACACACACACACACACACACACACACACACACACACACACACACACACCACACACACACACACGCACACACACTAAACACAACACACACATTTTACACCGTATTTATTCCAAAGCATATTCAATGTAACTGGTCTGTTCTCATCCTTTATGACATCATCCCAATGTGCTTCCTACCCTCTCTCCCACTGTTTCTCTCTCCTTCTACCCATACCCCATCCTCTCACTCACTCTCTCTCTCTCTCTCTCTCTCTCTCTCTCTCTCTCCCCTCCCCCTCTCTCTCTCTCTCTTGCTTTTTATACCTGCTTTTACTTTCCCTCCTCCCTCTTTCCCACTTGACCCCGTTTTCTCTGCAATGTCCCAAATCTCCTCAAACAACGTGTGCCCTGGCCACTGTCACGTGCCAGTACCTCCTCCAAAGCTGGTTCACCATAATGGCAGGGCACCATTGACCTAGTAACGCTGGTTGATGCCGGGGCCGCACGACTGCCGCCATCACTGGTTCCTTGCCTGGGGCAAGGGTCGGCAACTGGGGAGGGAAGGAAGGAAATGGAGAGGTGACTAAACTCATGTGCAGAGTTAGGCCTCTGGTGATCTCAACTAGGTAGAATGTTTTATCTAATCATCTTGCCCAGTGTGTGTGTGTGTGTGTGTGTGTGTGTGTGTGTGTGTGTGTTTTTGTGTGGGTGTGTGTGTGTGTGTGTGTGTGTGTGTGTTTATGTGTGAGTAGAAAAGAACACACAGCTTTGTCGCATTCATCATGACAAAATTCAACATAATCTGGAGGAGCAAATCTAGCAATTTTCCAGTTAAGCTGAACCTTTACAAATCCTTGGTGTCTCCATTGTCGTGTATGGATGCAAAGGCTGGACACTTACACCTGATCTGGAGAGACGAATCCAGGCATTTGAACACAAGTGCTTTTGGGAACTTCTGCACATCCTTTACAGAGAGCAAATATGCCAGACAGCGAGTCACAATATATGCAGCAAGCAAGAACCACTCCTTGTAACAGTCAAACATTGGGAACTTGTCTGGCATGGTCATGTGATGTGCCATGATTCTTAGCCCTGGTTGGATGACATCAGCGAATGGATAGAACGCAGCTTGGCTGACCATCTGCATATGACTGTGCGCATGAGTGATAACGCCTCCTCATTGCAAGTGCATCTGTTATGTCATTCAAACAGATGTCTCTACTGCCCATGGGACGACGACGACGACGACGACGACGACGACGTGATGATGATGATGTGATGATGAAGATGATGATGATGATGATGATGAGATGATGATGATGATGATGATGATGATGATGATGAACTATGACGTACGGTTTCCAGTGAATAGTGGACAGAGGGATCGATGACACAAAAGTCGTTTGATTTAAAGTTTCTGTGGATGAACGTTTCTACAAATCAGCATGAGAAAGGAAAGACTAGACAGATCAACATGCCTGGTACAACAGCAGAAGAATGAAGAAAAAACAGGAATAGCAGGAAGAGTTTGGACAAGCCTGTCCTGTGTTAGATCTCACTGGCCCTAAAGAAACAGGAACAGATGGAGGGTTATTGTGTGGAAATCATCAGCAGCGCCTCAACAATCTTCAACTAGAGATACAAGTAGTAACAATGGGTATTTTTGCTCCCATAAGAAAACCTAACACAGAGTAACTTATCAAGACTGATAAAGTTACTCTGTGTTAGGTTTCTTATGGGAGCAAAAAATACCCCACTTGTTTACTGTTTATCGTTTACTGTTCCTGCCTCATTTCATTTCCGGATAGAGACACAAGATCAAGAGCAAGGCAAGGCAAGGTAATGCAAGCTATCATCATCACCGTTTCTAGCATGTACTTATTTCCCAACCTACAATAAACACAGTGTCCAACATCAGTCAAGCTGACACGCAGCCATAGACATCCAGTTTGTATGGGACAGCTGAGCGAGGTCTCTGACAGCAGCGGCAATACATCCAGAGACACAGACTCTGCTTCTCACTTCATCACAGGGTGTTTTCAGTTACAAAGCTCCTTTTACTACCGCTCCAACCTGACCTCGTCCAAACTACCACTGTTTCCCTGTATTAGGCATCCACCCATTTCCCCAGTACGATCCTTCAATTCCTCTCTCGGCTTCCCATCTCCGTCCACTGCACCCCTACCCTTTCTCTGGCTGCCCTCCAAACCGCATTTATCCTGATGGCATGGCATGCACCAATACAATCATCGCTTCCTTTTGCCTGGGCCGTTGATGTACGATTGGTACGGGGCGAGGGTGGGGGGGGGGGGGGGGGGGGACAGAGGGATGTAAGCGGAGATAAACGGAGTTCGCAGAGAGCCCTGCAGGCCCCTAAACATTGTGTTCTGTCTTTCCGTACTGCAGAATGCCTGATTTTTTTCTGTTTGGTTTGTTTCCTTTCCTGATTCCTATCCCTACTCACCCTTAGGTTGTGTTTGTATTTCACAGACGATTAATGCCGTTTCATATTCGATCTGTTTCACTTCATGATTTCCTTTGCTGTCATTTTATCTGTTACAGTTTTGCCATGTATACATTTTTTCATAACCATTCAGGTGTACATAGAACATTCAGGCTTTTAAAATGTTCTAAAACGGTTCTGTGCATGAATGACTTATGAACGATGTTTGCCATTTGATCAGAGTCAAGAAGGTATCGGTAGTGGTATCATCTGTTCACACACATTGAAAGTGGACTTGTGCTAATAACAGAAACATCCAGTGGGGAAAAAATCTAATGAATCATGGACTGAATTTCGCAAGTAATCTTCATGGTTTTCATTTGATGCTATGAATCTGCATGGCTTATGGAGCAACAGCATATTATCCCTCTCTCTCTCTCTCTCTCTCTCTCTCTCTCTCTCTCTCTCTCTCTCTCCCTCCCCCCCCCCCCCCTCTCTCTCTCTGTGCGTATGTGGACATGATAACTTGAGAACAGTTGTTCAGACTATCATCCAAGCTTACTTGCTGTTGATTTACTAGTTGTTACGGTGAAACTCAGACTCCCATTATTTGAAAACACTCCAGCGGATTAGAATGCTGACTTAAGTAAATGACAGGAACTGGTTCAAATCTCTTGTTGAATCATACTCAGACATGGAAAGGGCAGACTACAGTTACAAATTTTAAGCTTTACTTCCAACAGAAAATTTGCAAATTAATTTTAGTCTTCATAAAATGATTCCCCAATGGCGACTTCAACCTCCCAGGACATTCCTAAAACACATACTCCCTCTCGAATATGCAAAAGCGCAGTTTTGTGGTACATAAAATTTCAAGAATAATGGTGTAGCACGGCTAGTCAAAATGCAAATATACAGATGAGTTCGAGACCCACGGTGGAGTATAGTCAATCAAAAATGCACGGAACATTCTTGACATAATTTTGAGAACCTTCTAAAAACTCTCAGGACTTTGCAGAAGGTTTTGGGACTCTCAAAGGAAGTTCTGGAACTGTAAGTTCGTCTGAACATATATCATGTAGTGAATCAATGGAACAATATTCTTTGAATCGTCTCCAGCAAAACTCGAATACTTGGCTCTGAACAACCTATGATGTAATGAAAACTCCATCTATTTGTAGCAGTAACCAATATCTACGATTTACAAGTGACACGTGCGAAAGAGACTGCCAAAATACTGTGGAATAAAGATACCCCCAAACAGCTATTACTGTCAGACTGTAATCATATTATGTGATTGGAAACACAACAACAACAACAACAACAACAACAACAGCAGCAGCAGCAGCAGCAACAACAACAACAACAAACACAACAACAACAAACACAACAAGCTGAATAAGTATGGAATGAGTGTACAACAACAGGTGACAGGAACTTTCGATGATTGCATTCCCTGCCCATAAGATACCTGCAAGTTCTGTTTGCTTTTTTCCCAACAACACTCTCTATTATATGTTGAGGAGCTCAGCATGCAATCCAATAATTCAACAAGCTCTCTTGGTCTGAATCTCTATGAAGACCATATCTTTTGGATTAAAACACATGTTTCATGAAAAACAAATTGTGAATGTTTTGGAAGCACTGCAAACATCGGGGTTAGGTTGTTTGCAACCTACCTTCAACACCTCTCCTCCATCCACCCCTCTCAACAAATTT
>CM065722.1:33667442-33697442 GCA_033310375.1 Conus canariensis | reverse complement strand
CACTGTGCGTATGTGTGTGTTTGTATGAGAGAGGCAGAAACAGACATGCAGACAGACAGGCAGACTGACAGATTGACAGAGATAGACAGACAGGCAGACAGAGAGACAGAGAAAAAAAAGAAGAAGAAGAAGAAGAAGAAGAGAAGAAGAAGAGAGAAAAAGAGAGAGAGAGAGAGAGAGAGAGAGAGAGAGAGAGAGAGAGAGAGAGAGAGAGAGAGAGAGCCGCCGCGCATTGAGCTGATGTGTGGAGAAGGCCTTTGCATTCAGGTTTAGTTTCATATTTCTTTACATGAATCCCGAAAGGTTAGCAAACGCGCAGCGCATAAACATCACGCATAGCGTTGACAGCTGCCTGAGCGTTATATTGAGCAAGTAAGTTGCGTTTCATACACAGAACGCGAATAGGTATTGCTTCCCTCCGTGTAGGCAAACTGTTGTACAACGTAAACATTAGGCGGCTTTCAACATTATGCTTCACACATGTATGTTGTAATCCAGAAGCAAAAATACGCCATCGAGAAATCTCTCTCTCTCTCTCTCTCTCTCTCTCTCTCTCTCTCTCTCTCTCTCTCTCTCTCTCTCTCTCTCTCTGTGGAATAAACAAATAGCTCACTTAACGTATGTGTTCGTAATCAGCTTATTCACAGAGAGAACGAACGAACGAACGAACGAAATTTTATTTTACCAGGGTAATGAGATAAGCAATACAAATGCTTTTTTCCACCCAGCCCTGGGGCAAAAGGAAAGAGAAACAAATTAAAGATCAAATTAATGCATTTAAAGATCAAATTAATGCAAATACATATAAAAAGAACAACAAAAGTATAACAAGGTCTTGTACAGTTCAATACAAATTAGCTATTGTCCACACCATTGACAAACGCACGCAATAGAAAAACGCGTGAACATAGCGAACAAGGGAAAGGAAACGGGGAAGGAAAAGGCCAAGGGGTAGGTTTGGGGTAAATGGAGAGAGAGAGAGAGAGAGAGAGAGAGAGAGAGGAGAGAGAGGAGAGAGAGAGAGAGAGAGAGAGAGAGAGAGAACGAGCGAACGAACGAATTCCACTTCAAGAGGGCAGTGGACCAAGCATGGGTGCCTTCCACATCCAGCCCCCTGGGCAAGGAAAAATCAATATATAGTAAAAAGCAAATCAGACAAACACACATGAAAAAATGCAACAATTGCTTGCATGAGAGAGAGAGAGAGAGAGAGAGAGAGAGAGAGAGAGAGAGAGAGAGAGGGGGTGGGGGGAAGGGAGGGAGGGAGTGAGGGAAGGAAGGAGGGAGGGAAGGATAGAGTTCATTAAAACGTCGAGTCAGTTTATAGGAACTGAAATGTATAACTCCAGGTTTCATCGATGACGAAAGTCCAAGTAAAGGTGACATCTGCCAACAACAGAACATAATTACTATCAATGCCTGTGTGGTCGTGATTGTTTATACCTTTCTCGTTGTTTATTTCGCATTGCTGCTCAGGAGTAAAATGCTGTGTTTCTCCTAAGCTGACAACTGGCAAAGACAAGTACACACAGACGGAAGTACAGACACATAGACAGAAAGACATGCAATATAAAAGTGATGTATAAAAAAACAACAGTCTGTCATCTGTCATCGAGGTATTTCTCCACGGAAGGAGACCATAAATCATGATCTGTATCAGCCGAGACATCAAGAGCATGGGTGCAGGGTTTACTATGTGGAGTGAATGACTGGGACTGCAAAGCAGAGCTACCAGAATGGGGAAACCATCCAGGGATCAAACACTGTAAATCAGGCTGGGAACAGTAAACAGTAAATAAGGAATAAGTAGGCTAACGCTGGCTCCCGTGATAGGCTGATTCCACACCCATTACTCCAAACGATTCCGCGCTTACGACGCCCAGACCGCCTAACAGAAAAGCCAACACAGAGAACACAGAATAATCAAAGAGACATGGTCCTGGCTTTTTCACATACCCGTTACCCTGGTACACAGCGCCAACAACTGTAAAAAAAAGCAAAAATATGCAAACTCAGAGAAACATCACCTCACCTGGGTTTGTTTCTGTTCATCTGTGTGTTTGTTTGACCATATTCAAGACCCAAAAGTCCGTGTAAGGTTTGAATAAATATTGATTTGTGTACACTTCTATGCAACATTTTTACCTTTTTGAACGCGCGCGCGTTTGTGTGTGCGTGCGTGCGTGCGTGCGTGCGTGCGTGCGTGCGTGCGTGCGTGCGTGTGTGTGTGTGTGTGTGTGTGTGGGGTGTGTGTGTGAGTAAGTGTATGTATGTATATATGTATGTATCTGTGTGTGTGTGCGTGCGTGCGCGCGTGTCCGTGTGTGTGCGTGCGTGCGCGCGTGTCCGTTTGTGTGCGTGCGTGCGTGCGCGCGCGCGTTTGTGTGTGTGTGTGTGTGTGCGTGCGTGCGTGCGTGTGTGTGTATGTGTGTGTTGTGTGTGTGTGTGTGTGTGTGTGTGTGTGTGTGTGTGTGTGTGTGTAAGCGTATGTTTATTTTAAGGGCTGGGAGCAGAAGGGTTGGAATGAGAGAGGGTGAAGAGGACAGGAGCAGGGGAGGTAGGGCACGTGCACATGTGAGTGTATCTCTCTGGTTGCTTTTACAATCACTACAGTTTTCTTGCAAAGAGGTGATGCGTTCACTGTTGGGTATACAACATATAAGGCTGATGCGGCAACCTTATTGATATTTATGCTTCGCTACATCTGTTAAGCTTTGGGTTACATTTGAAATACTTTGAAACTAAAGCTTCCAAGCAGATGTCTTCTCGACAACGCAACACAATACACTGCACACACACACACACACACACACACACACACACACAACACACACACTAACACACACGTAAAACTAACACTAAACTAACACACACACACACACACACAACACACACACACACACACACACACACACACACACGAACGCCAAATCAGCAGGCAAACGGCGGCTTGCTATAAATAAGCAGCCATTCTGTTCTACAGGTAGGTGCACGTGCGAATCGTGAAATCCATATAGGTGAAAAACGTGGGGTTGTGGATCTGCAATCACCCAGGAAGTCAGTAGAGAATCCCGGATTTGGGTTCGAACCTCATAGGAGGCAATTTTCTTAAACTTCCCCTTTCCACTTGGCCTGAAATGGTTGCGAGTGCTGGTCTTTCGGATGTAACAATAAAGCAAGGTCCTTGGCACCGCATGTGTTAAAAAAAATGGAAAGGGGGTGGGGGGGGGGGGGGTGGTAGGTGAAGGGAAAGGGGGCAGTGAAATGTTACAAATTTCCCATGTACAGTGCACAGTCCAATGGAAAGCAGGGCCTATCCTTCTCCATCCCCCGCGTCAAATTTCCCAGAAGTGAATCAGGTACTTACCTACAGATGGCTGGACGGAATGGGTTTTCAAGCCGAAAAACAACAACAACAACAACAACGACAACAACGACAACAACGATCGCACGAGTTGTTCGAAATCAAGACCGTCAGCTCCACTGCTGAATGTTCTAACTGTTCGTGTAAAGGTCCCTCGGATGCATTAAGTGCGTGTAAAAGAACTAACGGCAACAAAAAAGAGTTCTCTGTCAAACGTATGTAGAAAAATCCACTTCATTAATTTTTTTTTTTTTTTTTTTTTTTTGGTAAATGGGCACCGCCCCACATTTTCAACTTGCTAATTTTAAAATTCGCTTCTGAGAGTTTGTACACACACACACACACACACCACACACACACACACACACACACACACACACACACACACACAACACACAAAACACACACAACACACACACACACAACACACACTACACACACACACACACACACACACACACACACGTACACACAAACACACACACACATGTATGCGTGCGCATGCACACACGCACGCACGCGTGCACGCACGCACGCACACACACACCACACACACACACCACGCACGCACGCAGCACCACCACGCCGGCGCGACACACACACACACACACACACACACACACACACACACACACACACACACACACACACACACAACCGAAGTAAGGCAACACCACAAACAGACAAGCGTTCAATCATTCTCAGGAGCGAAAGAAGAATGCACACATACATACACACATTATTTTGTATACGCCAGCGCCTGTCCGTGCACCGGAGGAGCGCGCGCGTGTGTGTGCACGTGCGGCACGCGCTCTGCGATTACCCTCCACTCGGAGGCTAAAGTAACCGACGCTGGTACCGCTAACAAGCTTGAGTGATCCAACGGAAACTCTGACCCGGAAGGCAATTGCACGATCCACCGCCAGCCAGCTTGAGACTGCAACTCATGCAGTTTCAAAGTAATCGACCCCACACGCCATCAGCTATTTTTACTGGTAGTTTTTACTGGGCGTGGCGGACAGCCCAGCAGCAACAGCGCAGCAGCAGCAGCAAGCAGCTGTTACCTTAGGTTTGTGGCGATTGCGAAACAGCGATTAGCTAGCCATCGTTAGGAACTTAACGAACGAACACTGATCGTTTGTCGCCCTCCCTTCTCTCTGCCGTCTACCTTCACATCTCTCCATCTATCCCCCTTCCCCACATGTCTCCCCCCCCCCCCCCCTGCCCTCTGCGCTTCTTCAT
Organism: Conus canariensis; assembly: GCA_033310375.1. Lineage (NCBI taxonomy): Eukaryota > Metazoa > Mollusca > Gastropoda > Neogastropoda > Conidae > Conus > Conus canariensis. The sequence goes on along the minus strand of CM065722.1, from coordinate 33,692,836 downwards.
CCCACCTCTGAGAGAGAACCTGTAAATAGATCCACGCGATTTGGGAGCCTACAATTAGGCTCCGAAAAAGTGCCAGCGTTAGAGCCCGTGTCCTAGAACAAGGTGAAAGTATTGCTGACCAAGGGCAGCTGTTGGGCTGGAAGGGTGTGAATGCCCGTGACTTCATCCACCAATCAGCTGGCGTTTACTATTAATAGCACGTTGGGGGGGGGGGAGGGGGGGAGGGGGCTGGGATTAGGGGTGGACGTTTAAAGCAGTACAGACTTGGAAAACGTTTCTTTTGCTGACCACTGGTGCTTGCAGATGCGACTGGCCTTTGTTTGTTTCTATGATTGATTCATAGAGTAAAGAGTCCGAAGCACAATTATGACGGTATGTAAAACGTCAATCCAAATTACGAAACGCGTCACATGCAATTTTAACACAGGCCGACGTTCAACGTGACAGTAAGAGAACGAAAGAAAGAAAGAAAAAAAAAAAGCTATATTTCAGATTCATAATATTTCACTAAGGCACCAGTTTCGCAAACAATAAATATGTCAACGGAAAAGAAAAAAAAACAGTTAAAGTGCTTTTTTTTATTTTTTTTTTTACATTAATCCTCTGTTAACCACTTTTTTCCGGCAGCATAATTCATTCATACATGTTACTCCATTTTTGTATATGTAGTTCAGCTCTCTCGGATGCAGGATTTGATTAAGTTTAGTTAGTTGATTCTATATTCATACGTGAAATAATTTTCTGTAAGAATGATAAATACTATCATCTTCTTGTTTGTCTCCTCATCAGTAGTACAACGAATGGCAATCTTCAACAATGTAAACAGTTCATTTTCAGAATGTTTTCAAGCTTTTCCCAGAAAGTGTATGTACATTCCCATTCCCACAAAAACGAACTGATTGAGTGTTTGTCTCACTGTTACAGAAATGACACTTGTCACTATCAATAGACTGCTTTTTTCACAACGCATTGTTTATGATAAGAGGATTCTATGACATACTTTAAGCTGAAATCGATTCGGTTTTGTTTCTTAAAATCTCTTAATCGTGTCTGGTAACTCAATAAATATAACACAACGTTGTTCCCGTTTGACGAAGGCAGTAACGTTAAAGACTTCAAGACATTGTAATATCGTAATAAGTACGTGTTCCGATAGTAATACTAAAATCTGGCACTAACTTGGAAAACTTTAGGGATTCCATTATAATATCGTAATAAATAGGTGTTCCGTTGGTAACATTACAATCTTCTATAATGCTAAATTTCTGTCTCTACTGATGGTACTATCTGATTCTATTTTTCGTTTCTTTGCATAGGTTTTGACGGATTGTACGCAACTCACATGAATAACACAGCTGCCCGCCAAACTAGATCGTCTGACGGTGTATGGTGGCTTGTTTAATTTATATCGTCGTCGTCGAATAATTGTGCAAGTAACAGTATATTGTTCTGCACGGTTTATTTGAACTTTTTGCAGAATGTTATCTCAGTAGCTAGATTTTATTTTCAACGTTTGTTTTTTTAAGTCTGCATGTTTGTAGAACATCTACTATGCACAAAAAAATGTTCTCAAAATTGATCTGATTTGCTTTCTGCAAATCTCTCGGGTTCTCATACATCGAGGACTTCGATTTGGGAACAAAAGGGCGTAGTATTGCTTTCCATTTGCGGTTTCAGCGTGTACGATTTATTTATGGAGGCGATTTTTTTTTAACAGAGTGGATAAAACATCAAATACAATAAGCCTGCATTTGTTTCCGTCCACTACGAATTTGTTCAACCTAACACATATAAGTGTGTATGCATACATAGGTTAAGGTTGGGTATACCCATTCCCCTCCTCCACACATTTAGTACCGAGCATTTTCTTAACATTTTATCATTTAGATCATTTTCAACAAACTTGAAATATATGTTCTGTAAAACAGAACGAAGCAGTGGGAAGGAGGATTCAAAAGCACATTGACCTTGATAGCAGTGATGTCTGAGCAAGGGCTATTCTACCTACTGTCATACTTTTTGACCATATTGACCATAGATTTCTAACTTCTGAGAATGTGTCTATCAAGTCAATTTTAATCACATTTGGCTGGCTGGTCGTAGACCACATCCCCAGGACTTTAAATTTTGACTACTTTCTTTTTTCTCCACAGCAGGTATGTTTTCGTTGAATTTTTCTTAATTACTAACCACAGCTCAGATAAGTCCAGAGATATGCTCAGAGTCAGTGTAAAGGTGGTGTTGTCTGCAAAATAATCTATCTACCAGATATTTGTTCAGAGTCAGCGTAAAGGTGCTGTTGTCTGCAAAGTAATCTATCTTAAATTCTATAGTTCCTGTTTGTATGCCTTTAACATCTTGGATAGAGTTATTGAATGAAGTGTCCATTCATGTCTAAAACAAACACTAAAACAAACAAATCAACACAAAAAAGAAGCAGAGACGACTTGTATTTTCAATCACATTCTCATTTTTTAAATAGAATTTTCCCGATTTCTTGAAACGGAAATAATGAACTTCACAGATGTCCACCATTGAACAGCTTCCATTTGTTTGATTTACCGTTCTGAAGATATACTAGTCTAGTGCCACTCCTTAAAAAGAGTTTCTATGGAAGAATTTCGAACACAAAAATAGTTTTATCAAAAACATAAATGAATGGAATTGTTTCTCTCTCTCTCTCTCTCTCTCTCTCTTCTCTCTTCTCTCTCTCTCTCTCTCTCTCTCTCTCTCTCCTCTCTCTTGTTTTCTAGTTTCTCCAACCATAGCTTTTTAAAAACTTTATTTGTCGTAACTATTACTCACTCACGCAGTCCGTCAGTCAGTCAGTCACTCACTCACTCACTCACTCATCCACCAACTCAATCTCTTTCTTTCTAACAATTTATCAATCAATCAGTCCATCCATCAATCAGTCAATCTCTATCTATCTATCTACCTGTCCGTCTGTCTGTCTGTCTGTTTGTCTTTCTGCCTGTCTGTCTTTTGGTCTGTTTCTGTCCGTACGTCCATATGCCTCTCTCTCTCTCTCTCTCTCTCTCTCTCTCTCTCTCTCTCTCTCTCTCTCTCTCTCTCTCTCTCTCTTTCTCTCTCTCTCTCTCTTGTCAGTGTGTCTGCGTATCTATTTAGCTATCTATCCGTCTATATGTCTACCTGTTTGTCTCTCTGGCTGTGTATATGTTTCGTATGCCTATCGACCTGTCTGCCTTTATTTTCACATATTTATGTGACATCAAAGCATCCCATTTGCTCGCTAAACATGAACCGGCGGACATTTGCGAATCAAGAGGCATCTCTCTCTCTCTCTCTCTCTCTCTCTCTCTCTCTCTCTCTTCTCTCTCTCTGTGTGTGTGTGTGTGTGTGTGTGTGTTGTGTGTTGTGTGTGTGTGTGTGTGTGTGTGTGTGTGTGTGTGTGTGTGTGTGTGTGTGTGTGTGTGTGTGTGTGTTTACTTGATTTGATTGTTTAGCTGCCTTTGATTATAATGTATATGTTTCTTTGTTAAATTTCCTGTCGCTTGTTCCATGCCTTGCTTGCTGTATACCACCCACTTTCCACCGGATGTTTACATCTGCGGATAGTTGCCAAATGTGGAACATCATTCCTTTCTTTTTACAAGCAAAACCAACGTGAGTCTTTCGGACAGAACATAGACTGTACCAAGGCTCACCCGTTCATCCTGTGTTCTTTGCAATGTCTGATCAGCATTGCCGTTTCCCTGAATGGTACGTGACTGGGCTCTCAAACAGGCACTGTCTAACAGCTTTTCCCCAAAGGGGACATAAACCTCTAGAAGCTGGAATCACAATGGGCAATCCGTCTTTCAGCTTCCTTCCAACAACAACAGCACCGCGGCCGTAAAAGAGAACCGTAATCACAAAAGTGCAAGAGGAAGCATTGTGTCCACTTCTCTTTACTCTCACGCGAAATGCACTGTGCAGAATTTTTATGTTAACTCGCTGCAGCAGGAAGTTTGGTGTCCTTTGGAACCCCAATAAAAAAACAGTTTTATGGGAACATAACGTGCAGTCTTTTCTTTTGTCTCTCACTCTGAACTCACTTTTTCCGAGTTCTTAATTGTTGGACTGCCTCGGAAGGCTTATTATCCAAATGTGGGTGGCAGTAATGTTCACATCTCTCCCTTGCTTACGGTGCTATTTTCACTATCTAAGAGATTAAGAAGTCTCGTAACTGGTGTTTGCGAATAGCAGAAAGCTTTTCATGAAAATATGTCGTTTGATCGCATGCTGAAACTGAAATGAATATGATTTAAATGTGGATTTCATCACTGTTACTAGAAGTAAACGGGCACGATTTTACGGTTAGGAGCAGCATTGTCATAACAGATCACTTCTTCTGTCATAAATAACCGTTTCTCTGGTGTCAAAGCTCTATTCATTTCAGAAAAAAAACACTACTGCATTCTAATATTTGATGTTTAGATATAGCTTCCCAGTTGTTGTAGGAAAGGGAAGAATGACCTGCATAGTCAATAAGATGGAACGAATGTTTTGATAAGATTAAACCAATAACAGAGCAGCTTTGAAATGGTTCCAGATGAAAAAGCTCCACAGAATCAGGGCGACAAGTGGTCCTTAAACGATAATTATAGACGGAAATAAATGCTATGTCTGCAATCTTATAAAAGGAAGTATCGACCATCCTGTTTGGAGGTGTCATGTAAGGCGATCATAGTGGGACAATTTTGAAGTTCCTTTAGATGAAAATCGGGCAACAACCTCAAACTTGCGATTGACAGAAAATCTTGTCTTGGTTGAATTGGACGGAAATATTAGATCCGAAGATATTTTTGACATCATCAGACTTCTGGTTTATCATGATATTAACAACTGTAAACGGGGGAATGGCAAACAATTTGATCTAAAAACGTACAAAACAATGTTGATGTACAAAACAAAGAAAGCAACATGGTGTGCAGATCAGTCTTAAAAGAACTGAATTTCCTACTAAAAAACAAACAAACAAACAAAAAACGGAAGTATAGTGTACGGTCCTGTCATGTTATATCTGCCCAGAATGAAATTTACAGCGTTATGTTCATGGAATGCCCTGTGCGTACCTGCACCTTATGTGAACACTGCGCAGGCTTCCAGCGCAGGATTGCTCCTATCTGGTTTGTTTGGCAGTTGAGGACAGCACTTCTCTGGGTCCTATCCGCATCTTCGAGTGTATCTGTTTGTCTTACGGTCCTGCCATGTTGTATCTGACCAGATTGAAACTTTACAGCGTCGTGTTCATCCTCGCCACCATCGCTGCCCATCATTAAAAGCTGTCTCAAATTATGTGACCCTTTATGCCTTTTCCCTCGTGGTGACTACAGATTCGATTTCCTTTCTCTGTCCGTGCCCGTGGCCAGTTCGCCTCTGTCTTTGGTATCATGGAGACAGTTGTTGGTCGGAAGTAAGGGCTCCCTCCAGAGTTGGTCTCGCATTATGGCTGGCTTCAGGACCAAGTCATTACTGACAGTGTGGTGCTCGGTACGCGTTGTCCTGCGTACATTGTACCGTTTCTTGAACCAAAGCAGGGGCTCACTGAGCGCCGGCGAATCGATTCGGCAGCAGTGCAAATTCTCCTATAATTGGTTGAACTGTGACGACCTGACACTGATTGCAGACTGCCGGGGCACAAGTCACAAATGTACGTCCTGTGTATGGGGTGGTTGGTTTAGTGGTATGGGAGTGATGTAACTAGAGGAGCACATAAGATAATACAGACACAAAACAAAAAGAAAGCATTCCGCCCTTTTTAGAGGCTCTCTGTGGTGCGGATGCTGCACTGCAATGATGGCCTCAAAGAGCAGCCGCCAGTAATGAAGGGATCTAGAGTTCTGTCACTTATTGTCAGATCGACGAAGAAAGAGCTGAAATTTCGCGAGTGTCGTGTCTGTCCCTCTGTCTCTGTCTGTGTATCTGTCTGACTATCTTTCTGTCTGTCCGTCTCTCGCTATCTCAAGGGATCTTGAGTTCTGTCACTTATTGTCAGATCGACGAAGAAAGAGCTGAAATTTCGCGAGTGTCGTGTCTGTCCCTCTGTCTCTGTCTGTGTATCTGTCTGACTATCTTTCTGTCTGTCCGTCTCTCGCTATCTCAAGGGATCTAGAGTTCTGTCACTTATTGCCAGATCGACGAAGAAAGAGCTGAAATTTCGCGAGTGTCGTGTCTGTCCCTCTGTCTCTGTCTGTGTATCTTCTGCTTCTTTCTGTCTGTCGTCTCTCGCTACTCAAGGGATCTGAGTTCTGTCACTTTGTCAGATCGACGAGAAAGACTGAAATTTCGCAGTGTCGTTCTGTCCCTCTGTCTCTGTCTTGTTCGTTGATACTTTGTGCCGCTCGCTCAGGGACTGATTTGACTTTGCAGATCGCGAAAAGACTGAATTCGCGGTGTCGTGCTCCTGCTCTGCTGTACTCTACACTTGCTGCCCGCATTAGATTGAGTCTGTCTTATGTCAATCGCGAGAAGGAATTCGCGAGTGTCGTGCGCCTCTGTCCTGCTTGTATCGCTCTACTTCGTTGTCTCCGCTATCCAAGATCTGATTGTCATTATCAGACGAGAGAGAGGAATTCGCGAGTGCGGCTGTCCCTCGCTGTTGTACTGTGCATTCGTCTCCTTCTCGCTCCGTCTCTCGCATCTCAAGGATCTTGAGTTCTGTCACTTATTGTCAGATCGACGAAGAAAGAGCTGAAATTCGCGAGTGTCGTGTCTGTCCTCTGTCTTGTCTGTGTATCTGTCTGACTATCTTTCTGCTGTCTCTCTCGCTATCTCAAGGGATCTTGAGTTCTGTACTTATGCAGATCGACGAAGAAGAGCTGAATTCGCGAGTGTCGTGTCTGTCCTCTGTCTCTTCTGTGTACTGTCTGACTATTTCTGTCTGTCTCTCTCGCTATTCAAGGATTGAGTTCTGTCACTTATTGTCAGATCGACGAAGAAGACTGAAATTTCGCGAGTGTCGTGTCTGTCCCTCGTCTCGTCTGTGTACTGTCTGACTATCTTTCTGTCTGTCCGTCTCTCGCTATCCAAGGGATCTGATTCTGTCATTATTGTCAATCGACGAAGAAGAGCTGAAATTTCGCGAGTGTCGTGTCTGTCCCTCTGTCTCTGTCTGTGTATCTGTGACTATCTTTCTGTCTGTCCGTCTCTCGCTATCTCAGGATCTTGAGTTCTGTCATTATTGTCAATCGACGAAAAAGCTGAAATTCGCGAGTGTGTGTCTGTCCCTCTGTCTCTGTTTGTATCTGTTGATATCTTTCTGTCTTCCGTCTTCGCTATTCAGGATTGAGTCTGTCACTTATTGTCAATCGACGAGAAGAGCTGAAATTTCGCGAGGTCGTGTCTGTCCCTTGTCTTGTCTGGATCTGTCTGACTATCTTCGTCGTCCGCTCTCGCTATCTCAAGGATCGATTCTGTCACTTTGCAGATCGACGAAAGAGCTGAAATTTCGCGAGTGTCGTGTCTGTCCCTCTGTCTCTGTCTGTGTATCTGTCTGATATCTTTCTGTTGTCCGTCTCTCGTATCTCAAGGTCTGAGTTCTGTCACTTATTGTCAATCACGAAGAAGAGCTGAAATTTCGCGAGTGTCGTGTCTGTCCTTGTCTCTGTCTGTGTATCTGTCTGACTATCTTTCTGTCTGTCCGTCTCTCGCTATCCAAGGATCTGAGTTCTGTCACTTATTGTCAGATCGACGAGAAAGAGCTGAAATTTGCGAGTGTCGTTCGTCCTCTGTCTGTTTGTATTGTTGACTATCTTTCTGTCTGTCCGTCTCTCGCTATCTCAGGGATCTAGTTCTGTACTTATTGTCAATCGACGAAAAAGAGCTGAAATTTCGCGAGTGTCGTGTCTGTCCTCTGTCCTGTCTGTATCTGTCTGACTATCTTCTGTCTGTCCGTCTCGCTATCTCAAGGATCTTGATTCTGTCATTATTGTCAGATCGACGAAGAAAGAGCTGAATTTCGCGAGTGTCGTGTCTGTCCCTCTGTCTCTGTCTGTGTATCGTCTGACTATCTTTCGTCTGTCCTCTCTCGCTATTCAGGATTGAGTTCTGTCACTTATTGCAATCGACGAAAAGAGCTGAAATTTCGCGAGTGTCGTGTCTGTCCCTCTGTCTGTCTGTTATCTGTCTGACTATCTTCTGTTGTCCGTCTCGCTATCTCAAGGGACTGTCTGACTATCTTTCTGTCTGTCCGTCTCTCGCTATCTCAAGGGATCTAGAGTTCTGTCACTTATTGTCAGATCGACGAAGAAAGAGCTGAAATTTCGCGAGTGTCGTGTCTGTCCCTCTGTCTCTGTCTGTGTATCTGTCTGACTATCTTTCTGTCTGTCCGTCTCTCGCTATCTCAAGGGATCTTGAGTTCTGTCACTTATTGTCAGATCGACGAAGAAAGAGCTGAAATTTCGCGAGTGTCGCGTCTGTCCCTCTGTCTCTGTCTGTGTATCTGTCTGACTATCTTTCTGTCTGTCCGTCTCTCGCTATCTCAAGGGATCTTGAGTTCTGTCACTTATTGTCAGATCGACGAAGAAAGAGCTGAAATTTCGCGAGTGTCGTGTCTGTCCCTCTGTCTCTGTCTGTGTATCTGTCTGACTATCTTTCTGTCTGTCCGTCTCTCGCTATCTCAAGGGATCTTGAGTTCTGTCACTTATTGTCAGATCGACGAAGAAAGAGCTGAAATTTCGCGAGTGTCGTGTCTGTCCCTCTGTCTCTGTCTGTGTATCTGTCTGACTATCTTTCTGTCTGTCCGTCTCTCGCTATCTCAAGGGATCTTGAGTTCTGTCACTTATTGTCAGATCGACGAAGAAAGAGCTGAAATTTCGCGAGTGTCGTGTCTGTCCCTCTGTCTCTGTCTGTGTATCTGTCTGACTATCTTTCTGTCTGTCCGTCTCTCGCTATCTCAAGGGATCTTGAGTTCTGTCACTTATTGTCAGATCGACGAAGAAAGAGCTGAAATTTCGCGAGTGTCGTGTCTGTCCCTCTGTCTCTGTCTGTGTATCTGTCTGACTATCTTTCTGTTTGTCTGCCTCTCGCTATCTCTATCTCTGTTTCTCTCTGTCTGACTGTCTGTCTGTCTCCTCTCTCTCTCACGCGCACACACACACATACACACACAGTACAAACACAACAATATCGTACCTGCACCTGCACTCGCACTCATACATACACAAACACACGGTCAAGTCGCACCAAGCCAGTGTGTGACTGAGGACGAGTAGCCGGAAAGAGCGGTGTGTGGGTAATGCTGCTGAATTGGCACAGAAGATGAGACAAGCGCGCGCACACACACTCACACACACACACACACACACACACACACACACACACACACACACACACACACACACACATACGCACGCACGCACGCACGCACGCACGCATGCACACACACACACACACACACACACACACACACACACACACACACACACACACCGTAATACAAATCACGAATCGTAGTATCATGAACACTGTTTTATCGTACAGTAATAGTACACTACACTACCTTGGTTTAAGTGGTTCTTGGATTCAGGAAACTCTCCTCAACGTTTTGCAAAAATGATACAAATATAAGGTTAATCAGGCACTAAAAGATTAATAAACACAGCCCTCTTCATTGAACTTAAAGGGTTAACAAAGATATGACAATGATATGTTACGTACAGATATATTTCCTCGTTAAAACTGATGGCACAGTGTTTTACACAAGTACTTACAAGGGATGTGTCACATCGTATCTCATGTATCTCCATTGGTGTTTTTAAAGATAAGTGAAGTCAAGAACACTTTATAATCTCCAAAGACAAATTAAGAGTGGCCATAAAAAACATGTCTATGGATCTATATTTCACAAATCACATTCAACCATCCACCCCCACCCATCCACCCCCCCCCCCCCCCACATATATATATATATATATATATATATATATATATATATATATATATATATATATATGAACAATATAAAAAAGTTCTTAAAAAATCTGAAGGTGCTCAACCCCTTGGGGAGCAACATCTGTTAAAAAAATATTTTTAAAATGAAGTGGTAAAATCTACAAGCTTGTTTCTAGCGTTGCTATCTTCAGGATGTCTTTTGGGGCACGCCAACGATCTTTTATGGCGTGTGGGACTTGATTTCAACTCTGTGTGTGCAGGCGGATCTCATTTGCTGCACGTGCGGCCTGTGGTTCTTATTGGGGCCTGTTCAGGTGGAATGTGCTAGCAAAGATTTCCACTTGTGCCTGCAATTGTTTACAATTTCTACTTTTGTGTTCAGAGTTGCTAAGTGTGGTTTGCATAATATTAACCATTTTTCTGTGGAGCATAGATTGCATCTTTTTGAAATATTGTTGTATGGTGTTGCTCTTTTTATGATTTTCCATGATATGTTGTAGTCTATTTTTTTATCTTTGAGTCTCCAGATGTATTTGCTCAGCTCTGTTTGATTTTTGTATTTTTCATTTTTGAATGACTGTTTGTGGTTTGCGTATCTGGTTTTGAAAGTGTTTTCAGTAATCCCTACATATGTTTCTTCTTCATTTTCTGATGTTACCGTAGCTTGGTATACAATGTTGCTGTGAAGACATTTATTGCTCAGGGGGCACTGTTCTTTTTTAGTGCAGTTGCAAGATGTCCTTTCGGCACCCTTCTCTTTTATGTTGCTTTTCATTTTGTTAGATGAATCAATCATGTTTTTGAGGTTGGGCATACATGAGTATGACAGTTTAATGGTGTTTTTGTTGAATATTTTGGACAGTTTGTGTTCTTTTGGGAATGATGTTGCCAAGATTTTAAAGAATTCTTTTCCTACATTTGTTTTTACTTGTCCATCGTATGGTGGGTTGTACCATATGATCTTTCTTTTCCTATTTTTCTTAATTCTGTTCGTGTTGTTGTCTGGACTGTATTGTAGTTTGTAATTGTAACCACTTTTTTGTAATGCTTCTTGATATTCTGTTGCTGCATCATTGAATGCGTTTTCATTGCATGACAGGTTGGATAGTCTCTTGTTTATACCATTGGGTATTGTTTTTAGTATAGATGGTGGGTGGTTGCTTTTGATGTTTACGTAGACTGGTATGTCATTGGGTTTTTTGTATGGTTTGTACACATGGTCATTGAGGTCTAATGTTATGTCTAGGTAATTCACTACTTTTTTGTTTGCTTCTATTGTGATTTTTAAGTTGTGGTTTTTAAAGATTTTACATAATTCTTTTTTCTTGTTTTCAATGGTTCTTGGATTATTGTTTAATGCAGCGAGGCCGTCATCTCTGTATAAACCGGCCTGTTTTCCAAGTTGTTTTTGGATGTTGGATAGCATGAATAGTCCGACTAGTTCACATGTTTCGGCACCATCATACGATCCCATGGTTACATCAAATGTGGAGTTTTTGCTCGTTTTTTTAATCCAAGTTTCATTTCTGCTATGGAGTAAGGTTTTTTTGTTGTGGAAAATAATCTCCATTTCTGACTCTGTTATATTTGTGTATTTGTTGGCAAATTTCAAAGCTTTGTTGAGTAGTTCTTCATCTATGGATGGATAGAAGTCTACTATGTCAAATGTAATGAACATTGTATTTCTCTGTTTGTTGAGTTTCTTAAACCATTGTATGACTTCATAGCTGTTTTTCCAAAGGTTGTATTCGGTGTTTGATTTTATATCTTCTATAGCCTTTTCCAAAATTCTCTTGCTTATTTTGCCCAGTTCGGATTTAGATGGGTTTATTAGTCTACATGTTGGGTTGTTTTGGAAGTTAGGCTTGTGGTCTTTAAGTGTTATGAAGGCCTCCTTTGTTGCTGTTGTCTCTACCCTATCACTTAACTCCATGCGATGTGCAAGCTCTTTTTCTTTTTTGCGGATGTTGCTATGTGTAGTTTTATCAGCTTTCTTGTAGTTTTTCTGGATGTTTTTGTTTAAGAGTTGAGAGTATTCGTTTGGTTCCATTTTGTAAAAATTGCTCGTTTTTGTCAGCCTTTACGAATATCTTTTTATCATTTTGGATTTGTTTTATATCATTTGCTAGTGATGTTTGAAAGTTGTTATTTGATTTTTTGAATTTAATATTGGCTATCAGTCCCTTCATTTTGTCTTCAAAAGGTTTCATTTCATCTATTGTCGGAGGTGATCGCCATGATTTGAATCCATATGTATTTTTGTCTTCATTCTTTGCATTTGGGTTTAGGAAGAAGAACGCCTTCCATCTCATGTTGCGCACAAAATTTCTCAGTTTGTTCTATCAGTTTTTTAGTGTAAGTTTGTGGGTTTGAAAATGGTATGTTTTTAGTAGATTGCCTAAAGTTGATTTTCTCCATTTCAGATTTTGTCAGACCACAGTGCTCAACTTGAGGAGCGATTATTATGAACAATATAAAAAAGTTCTTAAAAAATCTGAAGGTGCTCAACCCCTTGGGGAGCAACATCTGTTAAAAAAATATTTTTAAAATGAAGTGGTAAAATCTACAAGCTTGTTTCTAGCGTTGCTATCTTCAGGATGTCTTTTGGGGCACGCCAACGATCTTTTATGGCGTGTGGGACTTGATTTCAACTCTGTGTGTGCAGGCGGATCTCATTTGCTGCACGTGCGGCCTGTGGTTCTTATTGGGGCCTGTTCAGGTGGAATGTGCTAGCAAAGATTTCCACTTGTGCCTGCGATTGTTTACAATTTCTACTTTTGTGTTCAGAGTTGCTAAGTGTGGTTTGCATAATATTAACCATTTTTCTGTGGAGCATAGATTGCATCTTTTTGAAATATTGTTGTATGGTGTTGCTCTTTTTATGATTTTCCATGATATGTTGTAGTCTATTTTTTTATCTTTGAGTCTCCAGATGTATTTGCTCAGCTCTGTTTGATTTTTGTATTTTTCATTTTTGAATGACTGTTTGTGGTTTGCGTATCTGGTTTTGAAAGTGTTTTCAGTAATCCCTACATATGTTTCTTCTTCATTTTCTGATGTTACCGTAGCTTGGTATACAATGTTGCTGTGAAGACATTTATTGCTCAGGGGGCACTGTTCTTTTTTAGTGCAGTTGCAAGATGTCCTTTCGGCACCCTTCTCTTTTATGTTGCTTTTCATTTTGTTAGATGAATCAATCATGTTTTTGAGGTTGGGCATACATGAGTATGACAGTTTAATGGTGTTTTTGTTGAATATTTTGGACAGTTTGTGTTCTTTTGGGAATGATGTTGCCAAGATTTTAAAGAATTCTTTTCCTACATTTGTTTTTACTTGTCCATCGTATGGTGGGTTGTACCATATGATCTTTCTTTTCCTATTTTTCTTAATTCTGTTCGTGTTGTTGTCTGGACTGTATTGTAGTTTGTAATTGTAACCACTTTTTTGTAATGCTTCTTGATATTCTGTTGCTGCATCATTGAATGCGTTTTCATTGCATGACAGGTTGGATAGTCTCTTGTTTATACCATTGGGTATTGTTTTTAGTATAGATGGTGGGTGGTTGCTTTTGATGTTTACGTAGACTGGTATGTCATTGGGTTTTTTGTATGGTTTGTACACATGGTCATTGAGGTCTAATGTTATGTCTAGGTAATTCACTACTTTTTTGTTTGCTTCTATTGTGATTTTTAAGTTGTGGTTTTTAAAGATTTTACATAATTCTTTTTTCTTGTTTTCAATGGTTCTTGGATTATTGTTTAATGCAGCGAGGCCGTCATCTCTGTATAAACCGGCCTGTTTTCCAAGTTGTTTTTGGATGTTGGATAGCATGAATAGTCCGACTAGTTCACATGTTTCGGCACCATCATACGATCCCATGGTTACATCAAATGTGGAGTTTTTGCTCGTTTTTTTAATCCAAGTTTCATTTCTGCTATGGAGTAAGGTTTTTTTGGTGTGGAAAATAATCTCCATTTCTGACTCTGTTATATTTGTGTATTTGTTGGCAAATTTCAAAGCTTTGTTGAGTAGTTCTTCATCTATGGATGGATAGAAGTCTACTATGTCAAATGTAATGAACATTGTATTTCTCTGTTTGTTGAGTTTCTTAAACCATTGTATGACTTCATAGCTGTTTTTCCAAAGGTTGTATTCGGTGTTTGATTTTATATCTTCTATAGCCTTTTCCAAAATTCTCTTGCTTATTTTGCCCAGTTCGGATTTAGATGGGTTTATTAGTCTACATGTTGGGTTGTTTTGGAAGTTAGGCTTGTGGTCTTTAAGTGTTATGAAGGCCTCCTTTGTTGCTGTTGTCTCTACCCTATCACTTAACTCCATGCGATGTGCAAGCTCTTTTTCTTTTTTGCGGATGTTGCTATGTGTAGTTTTATCAGCTTTCTTGTAGTTTTTCTGGATGTTTTTGTTTAAGAGTTGAGAGTATTCGTTTGGTTCCATTTTGTAAAAATTGCTCGTTTTGTCAGCCTTTACGAATATCTTTTTATCATTTTGGATTTGTTTTATATCATTTGCTAGTGATGTTTGAAAGTTGTTATTTGATTTTTTGAATTTAATATTGGCTATCAGTCCCTTCATTTTGTCTTCAAAAGGTTTCATTTCATCTATTGTCGGAGGTGATCGCCATGATTTGAATCCATATGTATTTTTGTCTTCATTCTTTGCATTTGGGTTTAGGAAGAAGAACGCCTTCCATCTCATGTTGCGCACAAATTTCTCAGTTTGTTCTATCAGTTTTTTAGTGTAAGTTTGTGGGTTTGAAAATGGTATGTTTTTAGTAGATTGCCTAAAGTTGATTTTCTCCATTTCAGATTTTGTCAGACCACAGTGCTCAACTTGAGGAGCGATTATTATGAACAATATAAAAAAGTTCTTAAAAAATCTGAAGGTGTTCAACCCCTTGGGGAGCAACATCTGTTAAAAAAATATTTTTAAAATGAAGTGGTAAAATCTACAAGCTTGTTTCTAGCGTTGCTATCTTCAGGATGTCTTTTGGGGCACGCCAACGATCTTTTATGGCGTGTGGGACTTGATTTCAACTCTGTGTGTGCAGGCGGATCTCATTTGCTGCACGTGCGGCCTGTGGTTCTTATTGGGGCCTGTTCAGGTGGAATGTGCTAGCAAAGATTTCCACTTGTGCCTGCAATTGTTTACAATTTCTACTTTTGTGTTCAGAGTTGCTAAGTGTGGTTTGCATAATATTAACCATTTTTCTGTGGAGCATAGATTGCATCTTTTTGAAATATTGTTGTATGGTGTTGCTCTTTTTATGATTTTCCATGATATGTTGTAGTCTATTTTTTTATCTTTGAGTCTCCAGATGTATTTGCTCAGCTCTGTTTGATTTTTGTATTTTTCATTTTTGAATGACTGTTTGTGGTTTGCGTATCTGGTTTTGAAAGTGTTTTCAGTAATCCCTACATATGTTTCTTCTTCATTTTCTGATGTTACCGTAGCTTGGTATACAATGTTGCTGTGAAGACATTTATTGCTCAGGGGGCACTGTTCTTTTTTAGTGCAGTTGCAAGATGTCCTTTCGGCACCCTTCTCTTTTATGTTGCTTTTCATTTTGTTAGATGAATCAATCATGTTTTTGAGGTTGGGCATACATGAGTATGACAGTTTAATGGTGTTTTTGTTGAATATTTTGGACAGTTTGTGTTCTTTTGGGAATGATGTTGCCAAGATTTTAAAGAATTCTTTTCCTACATTTGTTTTTACTTGTCCATCGTATGGTGGGTTGTACCATATGATCTTTCTTTTCCTATTTTTCTTAATTCTGTTCGTGTTGTTGTCTGGACTGTATTGTAGTTTGTAATTGTAACCACTTTTTTGTAATGCTTCTTGATATTCTGTTGCTGCATCATTGAATGCGTTTTCATTGCATGACAGGTTGGATAGTCTCTTGTTTATACCATTGGGTATTGTTTTTAGTATAGATGGTGGGTGGTTGCTTTTGATGTTTACGTAGACTGGTATGTCATTGGGTTTTTTGTATGGTTTGTACACATGGTCATTGAGGTCTAATGTTATGTCTAGGTAATTCACTACTTTTTTGTTTGCTTCTATTGTGATTTTTAAGTTGTGGTTTTTAAAGATTTTACATAATTCTTTTTTCTTGTTTTCAATGGTTCTTGGATTATTGTTTAATGCAGCGAGGCCGTCATCTCTGTATAAACCGGCCTGTTTTCCAAGTTGTTTTTGGATGTTGGATAGCATGAATAGTCCGACTAGTTCACATGTTTCGGCACCATCATACGATCCCATGGTTACATCAAATGTGGAGTTTTTGCTCGTTTTTTTAATCCAAGTTTCATTTCTGCTATGGAGTAAGGTTTTTTTGGTGTGGAAAATAATCTCCATTTCTGACTCTGTTATATTTGTGTATTTGTTGGCAAATTTCAAAGCTTTGTTGAGTAGTTCTTCATCTATGGATGGATAGAAGTCTACTATGTCAAATGTAATGAACATTGTATTTCTCTGTTTGTTGAGTTTCTTAAACCATTGTATGACTTCATAGCTGTTTTTCCAAAGGTTGTATTCGGTGTTTGATTTTATATCTTCTATAGCCTTTTCCAAAATTCTCTTGCTTATTTTGCCCAGTTCGGATTTAGATGGGTTTATTAGTCTACATGTTGGGTTGTTTTGGAAGTTAGGCTTGTGGTCTTTAAGTGTTATGAAGGCCTCCTTTGTTGCTGTTGTCTCTACCCTATCACTTAACTCCATGCGATGTGCAAGCTCTTTTTCTTTTTTGCGGATGTTGCTATGTGTAGTTTTATCAGCTTTCTTGTAGTTTTTCTGGATGTTTTTGTTTAAGAGTTGAGAGTATTCGTTTGGTTCCATTTTGTAAAAATTGCTCGTTTTTGTCAGCCTTTACGAATATCTTTTTATCATTTTGGATTTGTTTTATATCATTTGCTAGTGATGTTTGAAAGTTGTTATTTGATTTTTTGAATTTAATATTGGCTATCAGTCCCTTCATTTTGTCTTCAAAAGGTTTCATTTCATCTATTGTCGGAGGTGATCGCCATGATTTGAATCCATATGTATTTTTGTCTTCATTCTTTGCATTTGGGTTTAGGAAGAAGAACGCCTTCCATCTCATGTTGCGCACAAATTTCTCAGTTTGTTCTATCAGTTTTTTAGTGTAAGTTTGTGGGTTTGAAAATGGTATGTTTTTAGTAGATTGCCTAAAGTTGATTTTCTCCATTTCAGATTTTGTCAGACCACAGTGCTCAACTTGAGGAGCGATTATTATGAACAATATAAAAAAGTTCTTAAAAAATCTGAAGGTGCTCAACCCCTTGGGGAGCAACATCTGTTAAAAAAATTTTTAAAATGAAGTGGTAAAATCTACAAGCTTGTTTCTAGCGTTGCTATCTTCAGGATGTCTTTTGGGGCACGCCAACGATCTTTTATGGCGTGTGGGACTTGATTTCAACTCTGTGTGTGCAGGCGGATCTCATTTGCTGCACGTGCGGCCTGTGGTTCTTATTGGGGCCTGTTCAGGTGGAATGTGCTAGCAAAGATTTCCACTTGTGCCTGCAATTGTTTACAATTTCTACTTTTGTGTTCAGAGTTGCTAAGTGTGGTTTGCATAATATTAACCATTTTTCTGTGGAGCATAGATTGCATCTTTTTGAAATATTGTTGTATGGTGTTGCTCTTTTTATGATTTTCCATGATATGTTGTAGTCTATTTTTTTATCTTTGAGTCTCCAGATGTATTTGCTCAGCTCTGTTTGATTTTTGTATTTTTCATTTTTGAATGACTGTTTGTGGTTTGCGTATCTGGTTTTGAAAGTGTTTTCAGTAATCCCTACATATGTTTCTTCTTCATTTTCTGATGTTACCGTAGCTTGGTATACAATGTTGCTGTGAAGACATTTATTGCTCAGGGGGCACTGTTCTTTTTTAGTGCAGTTGCAAGATGTCCTTTCGGCACCCTTCTCTTTTATGTTGCTTTTCATTTTGTTAGATGAATCAATCATGTTTTTGAGGTTGGGCATACATGAGTATGACAGTTTAATGGTGTTTTTGTTGAATATTTTGGACAGTTTGTGTTCTTTTGGGAATGATGTTGCCAAGATTTTAAAGAATTCTTTTCCTACATTTGTTTTTACTTGTCCATCGTATGGTGGGTTGTACCATATGATCTTTCTTTTCCTATTTTTCTTAATTCTGTTCGTGTTGTTGTCTGGACTGTATTGTAGTTTGTAATTGTAACCACTTTTTTGTAATGCTTCTTGATATTCTGTTGCTGCATCATTGAATGCGTTTTCATTGCATGACAGGTTGGATAGTCTCTTGTTTATACCATTGGGTATTGTTTTTAGTATAGATGGTGGGTGGTTGCTTTTGATGTTTACGTAGACTGGTATGTCATTGGGTTTTTTGTATGGTTTGTACACATGGTCATTGAGGTCTAATGTTATGTCTAGGTAATTCACTACTTTTTTGTTTGCTTCTATTGTGATTTTTAAGTTGTGGTTTTTAAAGATTTTACATAATTCTTTTTTCTTGTTTTCAATGGTTCTTGGATTATTGTTTAATGCAGCGAGGCCGTCATCTCTGTATAAACCGGCCTGTTTTCCAAGTTGTTTTTGGATGTTGGATAGCATGAATAGTCCGACTAGTTCACATGTTTCGGCACCATCATACGATCCCATGGTTACATCAAATGTGGAGTTTTTGCTCGTTTTTTTAATCCAAGTTTCATTTCTGCTATGGAGTAAGGTTTTTTTGGTGTGGAAAATAATCTCCATTTCTGACTCTGTTATATTTGTGTATTTGTTGGCAAATTTCAAAGCTTTGTTGAGTAGTTCTTCATCTATGGATGGATAGAAGTCTACTATGTCAAATGTAATGAACATTGTATTTCTCTGTTTGTTGAGTTTCTTAAACCATTGTATGACTTCATAGCTGTTTTTCCAAAGGTTGTATTCGGTGTTTGATTTTATATCTTCTATAGCCTTTTCCAAAATTCTCTTGCTTATTTTGCCCAGTTCGGATTTAGATGGGTTTATTAGTCTACATGTTGGGTTGTTTTGGAAGTTAGGCTTGTGGTCTTTAAGTGTTATGAAGGCCTCCTTTGTTGCTGTTGTCTCTACCCTATCACTTAACTCCATGCGATGTGCAAGCTCTTTTTCTTTTTTGCGGATGTTGCTATGTGTAGTTTTATCAGCTTTCTTGTAGTTTTTCTGGATGTTTTTGTTTAAGAGTTGAGAGTATTCGTTTGGTTCCATTTTGTAAAAATTGCTCGTTTTGTCAGCCTTTACGAATATCTTTTTATCATTTTGGATTTGTTTTATATCATTTGCTAGTGATGTTTGAAAGTTGTTATTTGATTTTTTGAATTTAATATTGGCTATCAGTCCCTTCATTTTGTCTTCAAAAGGTTTCATTTCATCTATTGTCGGAGGTGATCGCCATGATTTGAATCCATATGTATTTTTGTCTTCATTCTTTGCATTTGGGTTTAGGAAGAAGAACGCCTTCCATCTCATGTTGCGCACAAATTTCTCAGTTTGTTCTATCAGTTTTTTAGTGTAAGTTTGTGGGTTTGAAAATGGTATGTTTTTAGTAGATTGCCTAAAGTTGATTTTCTCCATTTCAGATTTTGTCAGACCACAGTGCTCAACTTGAGGAGCGATTATTATGAACAATATAAAAAAGTTCTTAAAAAATCTGAAGGTGTTCAACCCCTTGGGGAGCAACATCTGTTAAAAAAATATTTTTAAAATGAAGTGGTAAAATCTACAAGCTTGTTTCTAGCGTTGCTATCTTCAGGATGTCTTTTGGGGCACGCCAACGATCTTTTATGGCGTGTGGGACTTGATTTCAACTCTGTGTGTGCAGGCGGATCTCATTTGCTGCACGTGCGGCCTGTGGTTCTTATTGGGGCCTGTTCAGGTGGAATGTGCTAGCAAAGATTTCCACTTGTGCCTGCAATTGTTTACAATTTCTACTTTTGTGTTCAGAGTTGCTAAGTGTGGTTTGCATAATATTAACCATTTTTCTGTGGAGCATAGATTGCATCTTTTTGAAATATTGTTGTATGGTGTTGCTCTTTTTATGATTTTCCATGATATGTTGTAGTCTATTTTTTTATCTTTGAGTCTCCAGATGTATTTGCTCAGCTCTGTTTGATTTTTGTATTTTTCATTTTTGAATGACTGTTTGTGGTTTGCGTATCTGGTTTTGAAAGTGTTTTCAGTAATCCCTACATATGTTTCTTCTTCATTTTCTGATGTTACCGTAGCTTGGTATACAATGTTGCTGTGAAGACATTTATTGCTCAGGGGGCACTGTTCTTTTTTAGTGCAGTTGCAAGATGTCCTTTCGGCACCCTTCTCTTTTATGTTGCTTTTCATTTTGTTAGATGAATCAATCATGTTTTTGAGGTTGGGCATACATGAGTATGACAGTTTAATGGTGTTTTTGTTGAATATTTTGGACAGTTTGTGTTCTTTTGGGAATGATGTTGCCAAGATTTTAAAGAATTCTTTTCCTACATTTGTTTTTACTTGTCCATCGTATGGTGGGTTGTACCATATGATCTTTCTTTTCCTATTTTTCTTAATTCTGTTCGTGTTGTTGTCTGGACTGTATTGTAGTTTGTAATTGTAACCACTTTTTTGTAATGCTTCTTGATATTCTGTTGCTGCATCATTGAATGCGTTTTCATTGCATGACAGGTTGGATAGTCTCTTGTTTATACCATTGGGTATTGTTTTTAGTATAGATGGTGGGTGGTTGCTTTTGATGTTTACGTAGACTGGTATGTCATTGGGTTTTTTGTATGGTTTGTACACATGGTCATTGAGGTCTAATGTTATGTCTAGGTAATTCACTACTTTTTTGTTTGCTTCTATTGTGATTTTTAAGTTGTGGTTTTTAAAGATTTTACATAATTCTTTTTTCTTGTTTTCAATGGTTCTTGGATTATTGTTTAATGCAGCGAGGCCGTCATCTCTGTATAAACCGGCCTGTTTTCCAAGTTGTTTTTGGATGTTGGATAGCATGAATAGTCCGACTAGTTCACATGTTTCGGCACCATCATACGATCCCATGGTTACATCAAATGTGGAGTTTTTGCTCGTTTTTTTAATCCAAGTTTCATTTCTGCTATGGAGTAAGGTTTTTTTGGTGTGGAAAATAATCTCCATTTCTGACTCTGTTATATTTGTGTATTTGTTGGCAAATTTCAAAGCTTTGTTGAGTAGTTCTTCATCTATGGATGGATAGAAGTCTACTATGTCAAATGTAATGAACATTGTATTTCTCTGTTTGTTGAGTTTCTTAAACCATTGTATGACTTCATAGCTGTTTTTCCAAAGGTTGTATTCGGTGTTTGATTTTATATCTTCTATAGCCTTTTCCAAAATTCTCTTGCTTATTTTGCCCAGTTACACTAAAAAACTGATAGAACAAACTGAGAAATTTGTGCGCAACATGAGATGGAAGGCGTTCTTCTTCCTAAACCCAAATGCAAAGAATGAAGACAAAAATACATATGGATTCAAATCATGGCGATCACCTCCGACAATAGATGAAATGAAACCTTTTGAAGACAAAATGAAGGGACTGATAGCCAATATTAAATTCAAAAAATCAAATAACAACTTTCAAACATCACTAGCAAATGATATAAAACAAATCCAAAATGATAAAAAGATATTCGTAAAGGCTGACAAAACGAGCAATTTTTACAAAATGGAACCAAACGAATACTCTCAACTCTTAAACAAAAACATCCAGAAAAACTACAAGAAAGCTGATAAAACTACACATAGCAACATCCGCAAAAAAGAAAAAGAGCTTGCACATCGCATGGAGTTAAGTGATAGGGTAGAGACAACAGCAACAAAGGAGGCCTTCATAACACTTAAAGACCACAAGCCTAACTTCCAAAACAACCCAACATGTAGACTAATAAACCCATCTAAATCCGAACTGGGCAAAATAAGCAAGAGAATTTTGGAAAAGGCTATAGAAGATATAAATCAAACACCGAATACAACCTTTGGAAAAACAGCTATGAAGTCATACAATGGTTTAAGAAACTCAACAAACAGAGAAATACAATGTTCATTACATTTGACATAGTAGACTTCTATCCATCCATAGATGAAGAACTACTCAACAAAGCTTTGAAATTTGCCAACAAATACACAAATATAACAGAGTCAGAAATGGAGATTATTTTCCACACCAAAAAAACCTTACTCCATAGCAGAAATGAAACTTGGATTAAAAAAACGAGCAAAAACTCCACATTTGATGTAACCATGGGATCGTATGATGGTGCCGAAACATGTGAACTAGTCGGACTATTCATGCTATCCAACATCCAAAAACAACTTGGAAAACAGGCCGGTTTATACAGAGATGACGGCCTCGCTGCATTAAACAATAATCCAAGAACCATTGAAAACAAGAAAAAAGAATTATGTAAAATCTTTAAAAACCACAACTTAAAAATCACAATAGAAGCAAACAAAAAAGTAGTGAATTACCTAGACATAACATTAGACCTCAATGACCATGTGTACAAACCATACAAAAAACCCAATGACATACCAGTCTACGTAAACATCAAAAGCAACCACCCACCATCTATACTAAAAACAATACCCAATGGTATAAACAAGAGACTATCCAACCTGTCATGCAATGAAAACGCATTCAATGATGCAGCAACAGAATATCAAGAAGCATTACAAAAAAGTGGTTACAATTACAAACTACAATACAGTCCAGACAACAACACGAACAGAATTAAGAAAAATAGGAAAAGAAAGATCATATGGTACAACCCACCATACGATGGACAAGTAAAAACAAATGTAGGAAAAGAATTCTTTAAAATCTTGGCAACATCATTCCCAAAAGAACACAAACTGTCCAAAATATTCAACAAAAACACCATTAAACTGTCATACTCATGTATGCCCAACCTCAAAAACATGATTGATTCATCTAACAAAATGAAAAGCAACATAAAAGAGAAGGGTGCCGAAAGGACATCTTGCAACTGCACTAAAAAAGAACAGTGCCCCCTGAGCAATAAATGTCTTCACAGCAACATTGTATACCAAGCTACGGTAACATCAGAAAATGAAGAAGAAACATATGTAGGGATTACTGAAAACACTTTCAAAACCAGATACGCAAACCACAAACAGTCATTCAAAAATGAAAAATACAAAAATCAAACAGAGCTGAGCAAATACATCTGGAGACTCAAAGATAAAAAAATAGACTACAACATATCATGGAAAATCATAAAAAGAGCAACACCATACAACAATATTTCAAAAAGATGCAATCTATGCTCCACAGAAAAATGGTTAATATTATGCAAACCACACTTAGCAACTCTGAACACAAAAGTAGAAATTGTAAACAATTGCAGGCACAAGTGGAAATCTTTGCTAGCACATTCCACCTGAACAGGCCCCAATAAGAACCACAGGCCGCACGTGCAGCAAATGAGATCCGCCTGCACACACAGAGTTGAAATCAAGTCCCACACGCCATAAAAGATCGTTGGCGTGCCCCAAAAGACATCCTGAAGATAGCAACGCTAGAAACAAGCTTGTAGATTTTACCACTTCATTTTAAAAATATTTTTTTAACAAAATATAATATATATATATATATATATATATATATATATATATATATATATATTCAATTATAAACGAAGCTTCCTCTTATGTCTTAGATTGAAGAAATATCATATATATGATATACAAATAAGCTTTCTGAACCGGATTTTAT
The DNA here is from genome assembly GCA_033310375.1 of Conus canariensis. Lineage (NCBI taxonomy): Eukaryota > Metazoa > Mollusca > Gastropoda > Neogastropoda > Conidae > Conus > Conus canariensis. Next base: position 33,669,139 of record CM065722.1, on the reverse strand, counting down.
CGAAAGTTCAGTTTTGAGTCAGGAGTTTGATGGAATTGGGAACGAAACTGTGTTTAGTTCTATTTGTTTTGAATTTTGGAACTCGGAATCTTTGTCCAGATGCTAGAACATTGTAGTTCTTCTTTTTTTTTTTTAAAAGAGCATGCGAACTGTCGGCTGCAATGTTCACGGCTTTTTGCGTGACATGACATTCATACATTTTATCTAACCGTCGTTGTTTTTTTTATTTTAATTTTTACCAATAATCTTTCCACATGTATTCACAACTCGGTTTAAAATGTATTTGTTTTTCACACTAAGATTTCCAAACCAGCATGAAAGGCCAAAGGACAGCACTGATTCTACAAAACAACGATAAGACATATTTAAGATGTCCTTTTTAACAGCAAGAGACCGAGGTTTCTGAAGACATTATATTCTAGATTGGCATTTTTTTGTAGATGAATTGAGTATTTGCATTGAAATTTAGCTTATCATCTAAAACAGCACCCAGATACTTAACCTCTTGTCTTGTCGTGTCCTTTCTGTCCTGTCTTGTCTTGTCTTGCCTGGCTGCAATTGACACCGTCAACAAAGGCAATGTAAACAATAACAAACGACTTCTGTAAAAGAGAACTCAGGAGCGAGTGGCAGACTGAAATTGACAGTCTCTTACCTCTCCTTACTTCAAACCCAATGCTCCGCGCACGCACGCACGCACACACACACACACACACACACACACACACACACACACACACACACACACACGCGCACGCACGCACGCACGCACGCACGCACGCACACACCACACACACACACACACACACACACACACACACACACCACACACTCACCCTCCTGTCTCCCCTCACCTCTCATCCTCCAACCATCCACCTTCTTCCATCCCCCCCACCCCCACCCCCACCCCTCACCTCCCTCTTCCCAAGCCCTTCGCCGCCGCTGCTCGCTTTCCGGGTCCGAGTTATTTCTGGGCGAAGAGAGTTGCGTGTCTTAGCGGATTTACAGGTACGGCGGTTTCATTGACTGTCCTTTTGTTTTTTGTACTCCCAGTTCTTCTAGAACAGGGAGTGCTTTACAATGGGAACGAAGAAATGCTGTCTGTGTGTCTGTCTGTCTGTGTGCCTGTCTGTGTGTCTGTCCGTGGTCAAAATGTGTTCCACTCGCTCCAGACAAAACTTCTAGGACGATCTTTCTGAAAATGTGTAAGTATGTTCATTATGGGTCACGGATGATGCCCGATGTTTTATGTTAACAGAATGGCTGTTACTAACGGCTAGAACGGCCCCAAACGGTTTTTCTTCTTTATGGAATATCTCAGAAAGTACTTGTATTCAAGATAATCTGGGAGTACGTTTATGTCCTTTGCATCTTGCATGCTTTTACGACGCGACTCTCTCTCTCTCTCTCTCTCTCTCTCTCTCGTCTCTCTTCTGTCTGTCTGTCTGTCTGTCTGTCTGTCTGTCTGTCTGTCTCTCTCTCTCTCTCTCTCTCTCTCTCTCTCTCTCTCTCTCTCTCTCTCTCTCTCTCTCTCTCTCAGTCTCTCTCTGCATTTCGTTCTTTCTTTTCCTAATCGTTCACCATCTCATTTCTATTTGTATGTCTGTCTGTCTTTCTGCCCGTCCGTCCATCTGGCTGTCCGTATTTCTGTCTGCTGTCTGTCTGTCTGTCTGTCTGTCTTTCTGCCCGTCCGTCCA
>CM065722.1:33642442-33644942 GCA_033310375.1 Conus canariensis | reverse complement strand
GAGAGGGATGGAAGGGAACAGGGGGGTGGACATGGGATGTAAAAGGGAGGAGGGAAGCGGGGGTCATGTCAAGACCAAGGGCCAGTGTCGGGTCACTCTTTCCATTGGCTGCGTCTGTCGGAGTAGATGCATACCTTTTGCATAGAATTCACAATACCCGTTCAGACAGTCACATATTTGCAAATCGGCTTCAACAGTGGTCGGTCACCTTTGACTGGGTAGGCTATTTACCCGACAGTAATCGAGTTGGTTCTGTAGATACGATCAATGAGTGTTTCAGACTGTGACTTGTTTTCTTGCTTGGGTGTTTGCCAGTTCTAGCAAGCCATAAGACTAAAAAATTCCTTTCTACTTATTGTGGGATTTTTAAAAAAATCTATATGAAAATGATCAAGTAAAATGACGTCTAAGGAACAAGCCGAGACATTCTCCGTTATGAACTCAAAACGACTGGACTGCTCTAAACGATCATCAGAGTTCTGGTACAAAATCTGTTTCTCTCTCTCTCTCTCTCTCTCTCTCTCTCTCTCTCTCTCTCTCTCTCTCTCTCTCTCTCTCTCTCTCTTTCTCTCTCTCTCTCTCTCTCTCTCTCTCTCTCTCTCTCTCTTCTTCTTCTTCTTCTTCTTCTTTCTTCTTGTCCTCCTCCTCCTCCTCTTCCTCCTCCTCCTCTCCTCCTTCTTCTCTTCTTCTTCTTCTTCTTCTTCTTCTTCTTCTCTTCTTCCATTCATATTTACATCTGAGGGTTCTCGTGTGCATTCACGTGTATGCATGTATCGCACTTCCGTATGCACTTGTGGATGGCTGTGCAGGCTTTCTTTAATGTAAACATTTTCCTCGTTTATGACTTTTTAGGGCATGGGGAAAAAACGCTTGCTGTAACGTATCCAGTTTTCCCTAAATAAACTATTCGTATTTTCTGTTTCTGTCTCGGTCTCGGTTTCAGTCTCGGTTTCGGCCTCTGTCTGTCTGTCTGTCACTCTTTCTATGCGTGCGTGCGTGCGTGCGTGCGTGCGTGCGTGCGTGCGTGCGTGTGTGTGTGTGTGTGTGGCACGAAAAAGGATCCTTCTCCAGTGGGTTCCCTGGAAATCAATGGCTCCTGTCGAAAGAATGTCAGCGGAGCAGCAGGTGACAGCTGAAGACCTCATCAGGCCTGATAATGGCTCATGGTTACCCACTGCACAGACGCTCTTCCTCTTCAGCATAAAAAAAAAATCTTCCCGTAATTCACGTAAATTCTCTTGTCCTTGAGAGATGCTTAAGAAACAGGCATAAGCTCTCAGTAAAGGGAAAAAGCTATGAACATTGAAGGAAATAATAAAGTGTACAACTAAAACAGCGGTGGGGGAGTGGGGGTGGAGGAACAAGTGCAGGCAATCAGTCCTTAAATATGAGAAGACTGGAAAACCGGATTGGAAAGAAAAGGAATATGCAAGAGAGAAAGAAAGAGGGTTTTGAATGTTTAATGGACAGCCTCCTCGGAACGTCAAACTTTCGCTGGAGCCGAATGCTTTCTGCAATGCCATGCAACTGACCCTAGACGTGAACACACTCTTGGACGCTTGGAGAGCTCATTCCTGAATGAAACCATCATCAAATGATGAGCTTGGATACCTGTATCCTACTAGCTCCGTGGCGTACTGGTCCTTTTTCGCCGAACTCTGTTGGAAGTTTCCATTGTTCACAGGAAGTTTCACCCACTGTTCCAAATCTGAGGAGGGGGTTGCCTCTGCTATGTTTTGTGCAACAGGTCCTTCTCAGAGATGTTCGAAATATTCCCACTGACAGCTCCATCTACACTGCTGGGTTGTCAGCCTTGGTCCTGGCTGTTGAAATGGTCTGTATATATAAACATAAAAATGTCCTCATTTTGTCGGACTCACTTTCTGCTTTGGGGGCCGTTGTCAGCCGTAATCTCAAGCACCCTCAACTGCTGAAATTATTCGAACTGCACATCTCTCTGAAATCAGATGGATATAACATAGTTTTTGCCTGGGTTCCCAGCCATGGGCAAAGGAGGCAACGATTTGGTTGATCAACTTGCCAAGAATGCCCACAAGAAAAGAGTTGAGTAGATTGTCTATCCCTCACACTGATCTGAATCCCATGGCCCAGGCTTACGTCAAAGATCCTGGCAAGAGGTATGGAACTTGCAGACGGATAACAAACTGTTCAAAATCCGTCCAAACCTGAAAGAGTTTTTACCATGTTCCCAAGGCGGCCGTAAAGAAGACACAGTCGTGTGCCGTAAAGAAGAAACAGTCGTGTGCCGTTTGCATACAGGCCACTCCTTTTACACCCACTCTTATTTTTTAAACAGTGCATTCCATGTCATGTTCCACTCACATGTTCTTTTAGACTGTTGAGCCTTGCATGATGTGAGACAGGAACATTTTACAGCAGACTCCATGAAAACCAAGTTCAGAGATGTCCCACCTGATGTGATCTTTGAATTTCTGAAAGAGATTAACATTTTTCATCTGATTTAACAGTTTACAGAACA
>CM065722.1:33612442-33614942 GCA_033310375.1 Conus canariensis | reverse complement strand
CTAGAGAAGCTTTTATCACACTTAAAGACCACAAACCTAATTTCTTGAATAATCCAACATGTAGCTTGATAAACCCTTCCAAATCTGAACTAGGGAAAATTAGTAAAAAAAAAATCTTAGAGAAAACCATAAAAAACATAAAAGAAAACACTGAACTCAATCTCTGGAAAAACACATATGAAGTCATACAATGGTTAAAAAAACTCAATAAACAAGAAAATACAGTTTTTATAACATTCGACATAGTAGATTTTTATTCATCGATAGATGAAAAGCTACTTACTAAAGCTATAACATTTGCCAACAAGTACACAGAAATACCAGGGTCAGAAATGGAAATCATTTTCCACACAAAGAAAACATTACTGCACAGTAAAAATGAAACCTGGATTAAGAACACAAGCAGGAACTCAACTTTTGATGTTACAATGGGATCATATGATGGTGCCGAAACTTGCGAACTTGTCGGACTATTCATGTTATCCAATATTTTAAAAAAAAACTTGGAAAACAAATTGGATTGTATAGGGATGACGGCCTTGCCGCTCTGAATGACAACCCCAGGAATATTGAAAATAAGAAAAAAAGAATTGTGTGAAATTTTCCACAACCAAAACATAAAAATCACCATAGAAGCAAACAAAAAGATAGTGAATTATTTAGACATAACGTTAGACCTCAACCAACATACATATAAACCATACAAAAAACCAAATGATACGCCTGTTTATGTAAACATCAAAAGCAACCACCCACCCTCCATACTGAAAACAATACCCAGAAGCATAAATAAAAGACTATCCAATTTGTCATGTAACGAAACAGTATTCAGCAATGCTACAGCTGAATACCAAGAGGCGTTACATAAAAGTGGCTACAATTATGAATTACGATACGATCCAGACAATGATACAAACAGATGCAGAAAGAACAGGAAAAGGAAAATCATATGGTACAATCCCCCATATGATGCAAGAGTCAAAACAAACGTAGGGAAAGAATTTTTTTTTTAAATCTTGACATCATCTTTCCCAAAAGACCACAAATTATTTAAGATATCCAACAAAAACAGTATCAAATTATCATATTCATGTGTGCCGAATCTTAAAAATGTCATTGATTCAGCAAATAAAATGAAAAGCAGCACAGAGAAAAATGAGGGTCACGAAAGGAAATCTTGCAACTGTACCAAAAAAGAACAGTGTCCCCTAAGCGGCAAATGCCTTTACAACAACATTGTGTTTCAAGCCACTGTAACATCAGAGAACGCAGAAGAAACATATGTAGGTATCACTGAAAACCAATTCAAAACCAGATATGCAAACCATAAACAATCAGTCAACAAAGAAAGATACAAAAACCAAATAGAACTGAGCAAATACATTTGGAAACTTAAAGATAAAAACACAGACTACAACACATCTTGGAAAATCTTAAAAAGAGCAGCACCATACAATAACATTTCAAAAAGATGTAATCTATGCCTGACAGAGAAATACATTATATCATGTAAACCACAATTAGCAACTTTAAATATTAGAACAGAAATGGTTAACAATTGCAGACACAGATGGAAGTTTTTGTCAGTGAACAAAATCAAAAACACCTGAGAAGCACATGCAACACGGGAAAAAAAAAACAGCAAGCTATATATATACAACACTGGCAGCACAAGCTCACTACACCCTGAAGACGGCAAAAGCATGAAACAGATGTGTAGGTGGTTATAAGCCTGTTTTTTTTTTTTTAACTTGTTTTTAATATAACAAATGTCGCTCCCACTGTGGTTGAGCACTCTTTTTAAAATAACGCTGATTATTGTCGTTATTCTCTCTCTCTCTCTCTCTCTCTCTCTCTCTCTCTCTATTATATATATATACATACACATATCTCACTCACACACACACACACACACACACACACACACATACACACACACACGCACACACACACACACACTACACTCACACACACACACACACACACACACACACACATACACATACGCGCGCGCGCGCGCGCGCACACACACACACACACACACACACACACACACACACACACACACACACACAGGAGAACGATCAATACCGTTCCGTTACAGTAGAGGACATTTAGGAACAATAAAACAACCCGAACGTACGGAAGAAAAAAAATTCTTTTGCAAGTTGCCGTGGCGGCGTGTCCGGTTGTCGGACCAATAAAGGCGACTGCAGACTGCCCATAGGGACATATAAGGCTGCTGACTGTCGGAACTGGACTTTCCAGCCCAGGCTGTGAAAAGTTGTGCGTTTATCACGTGCCGCATTTAAATCTGAGACGGGCCCAGTGCAACACTCCACATATACTGCCGTGCCGAGAGCACGAATATTGTGCCTATAGCTATGAACAGTACACTAGCGTTTTGTCATTACGCAGTAACCACTGTCTTTAAACAGCAAGAAGTCTAGGCATTCTGCTCACATTTACCAGCTAACTAAGCACAATTTGCTACCCTCCT
>CM065722.1:33587442-33609942 GCA_033310375.1 Conus canariensis | reverse complement strand
TTAGCCTGTGGAGAGAGAGAGAGAGAGAGAGAGAGAGAGAGAGAGAGAGAGAGAGAGAGAGAGAGAGAGACTCAAGATAATTTATTCATGTTTAGGCCATTGCCCTCATGAAGGGGTGCTAGTAAATACAATTAAAAAAGCACCATGAGAACTACACACAGGAGCGAGCGACGAGCGAGCGAGAGAGCGAGCGAGAGAGAGAGAGAGAGAGAGAGAGAGAGAGAGAGAGAGAGACTCAAGATAATTTATTCATGTTTAGGCCATTGCCCTCATGAAGGGGTGCTAGTAAATACAATTAAAAAAGCACCATGAGAACTACACACAGAGCGCGACGAGCGAGCGCGACGAGCGAGCGAGCACGAGAGAGAGAGAGAGAGAGAGAGAGAGAGAGAGAGAGAGAGAGAGATGCGCATTCGGAGAAGAAGATGACAACAACGCCGACGACGACGCCGACGCCGACGCCGACGCCGACGCCGACGACGACGACGGCGAAGAAGAAGAGGAGGAGGAGGAGAGCAGAAGAGGAAGAAGAAGAAGAAGAAGAAGAAGAAGAAGAAGAAGAGATGATGACATCAGCGACGATCCCGTCGATAGTGATAATGAGGACAACAGCAATGATGGTGAAGATGCTGATGACGATATTTGAACTTATTCTATGGTATCTTACACCCTCACGCAATAGGGGGGAAAAAAACAACTAAATTACGGTGAAAATATCAAAACAGACTCGTATTCATCATGAAGAGGATGATAACGATGTTACGATATTCACGAGGAAAAAAAACACTTTTTATGTGTCTTAAATGATTTATGTTTCCATGTCCTGACAGAACTTAACACAAGCAAACCGTTTAGATGATAGCTTAACTAATACAACCAAACATCCAGATATTTACACAGACAGCATCTCGTTCATTCAGAAAACAAGGAACTCCAGTCTGTCTACCTCCTTGCGATTTTTGTCCTCATACCGTTCCCCCCTCCCAAGGGAGTTTCCGATTGACGTCATCACTTTATGTGGACGGGTCCATCGTGGCTAGGTTACATTAAACGGTGTGCAAACAAAAATGTGTAAATAAGGAAACAAATCAATAAATTTTAAAAAAAAAAAGGCGAGAGACTCGGATGTCTTTTTTGGGATCATTTGGATCAGAGTGTGTTGTGCTGTACTGAATTATGGACGCTGTCTTCTCACGGGCCCGCCTTCCTCCAACAATACCTGCAGGTATAACTGTTTGTGGCGTGCCGGGACAAATTAACGGCGGTACATGATTAGAAACGATTTCCTTCCGGACCTCTAGCGCCTAAACTATTTTTGTTTGCTTTGAAGAGGATGTAAATTATAGATTGAGGGAAGCTGAAAGTGAATCAGAGACTTGATTACTTTTTTCATCTCTGAGGTTTTTTCTTGTTTTACATGATTCCAGTGCGTCGGGCCGAACGGTATAAACTTTTCAACAGCATTGGTAGCGCCTTGGCCCTCATGTACCTGCTTTACCCGCTGGTTCAAGCCCCGCGGTGACGTGATTACAGCGTTCGGCTCTGGAGCTGACGGTCGTCAGGGCTTCTGTTTGGCGGTTTACAATCCCTCTCTGTCCAGCCGGCAGTACATGGCGACCTGATCCAGCTGAGGATAGGTTAAGGCGGCAGAAGGAGGGAGCTGGACTCTGCCTTCCATAGGGTCCTGCCCTGGAGACGGCGAAACTCTTTAACAGTTCTAACCGCTGTGGCAATGGCGCTTGAACTATCAGGTACCCTGTTAGTGACTGATAACTGCCATATAGGTAAACATTCTTACACAGTCATGCCGAGTTTCCTTCTACCTCACTCCGTCCTCACCCCCCCACCCCCCACCCCCCTTTTCTGCCACTCGCTCTCTTCTTTCTCCTCAGGCGATAGACCAAAGTCCTGTGTGCAGACTGCTCTTAACGCAGGCACACTGGAACACAGACAAATATCCCTAGCAGAACTAAAAGAAAAAGAAATCACACACACACACACACACACACACACACACACACACACACACACACACACACACATCACTATATACGCAATCAAGATATACGCAGACGAGGTTAAAAAAAAATGAAGATGTACAATGGCGACGCGCCTTTCCCAGTGTTACGTTCCGTAAACACACCACGCCTTACCACCCGTCGCTATTCCGAAATTACACTTCTACCAAAACTGTCGAAGTATCACAAACTACAAAACAAATGAATCAAAGCACAATTCACTTCAGTTTGAGGAGAGGAGGGTCGTTGGTTCTAGAACTGAGCCCGAAATGCCCCTCCCCCCCCCCCCCATCCTCCTCCAGTTTCAAAACCACACCCCACCCCAATTTTCAAGTGCAATATGGTTATATATATATATATATATATATATATATATATATATATACATATATATATATATGTGTGTGTGTGTGTGTGATGTGTTGTGTGTGGTGTGGTGTTGTGTGTGTGTGATCGTTAGGGATTCTTTGAAACTTTACAAGACGACGTTACTTTGGAACAAAGGAGAGGTCGCTCTGGATTCCTCACCACGGGATGAATTCTGGATTCCTCACCATGGATAATTCTGATTCCTCAACAAGGGATGAATTCCTGGATTCCCTCACCATGGGATGAATTCTGGATTCCCTCACCAAGGGATGAATTCTGGATTCCCTCACCATGGGATGAATTCTGGATTCCCTCACCGGGATGAAGGAGGAGTCGCTCTGGATTCCCTCACCATGGGATGAATTCTGGATTCCCTCACCACGGGATGAATTCTGGATTCGCTCACCACGGGATGAATTCTGGATTCCCTCACCACGGGATGAATTCTGGATTCCCTCACCATGGGATGAATTCTGGATTCCCTCACCAGGGATGAATTCTGGATTCCCTCACCACGGGATGAATTCTGGATTCCCTCACCATGGGATGAATTCTGGATTCCCTCACCACGGGATGAATTCTGGATTCCCTCACCATGGGATGAATTCTGGATTCCCTCACCACGGGATGAATTCTGGATTCCCTCACCATGGGATGAATTCTGGATTCCCTCACCACGGGATGAATTCTGGATTCCCTCACCACGGGATGAATTCTGGATTCCCTCACCACGGGATGAATTCTGGATTCCCTCACCATGGGATGAATTCTGGCACGTCCCATGTTTCCCCCGCCCGGAAGTGATTTGGGCCATGGAGTAATTACAGAACGTCACACCACTAGAGAGCAACCCCATTACTGATCGTCACACCAGGACAGAGCAACGCCGTTACTGATCGTCACACCTGGAAAGAGCAACCCCATTCCTGATCGTCACACCAGGAAAGAGCAACCCCGTTACTGATCGTCACACCAGGAAAGAGCAACCCCGTTACTGATCGTCACACCAGGAAAGAGCAACCCCGTTACTGATCGTCACACCAGGAAAGAGCAACCCCATTACTGATCGTCACACCAGGACAGTGCAACCCAATTACTGATCGTCACACCAGGAAAGAGCAACCCCATTACTGATCGTCACACCAGGACAGTGCAACCCAATTACTGATCGTCACACCAGGACAGTGTAACCCTATTACTGATTGTCACACTCAGGAAAGAGCAACCCCGTTACTGATCGTCACACCGGGAAGATGCAACCCGAATGTTGCACGTTACAACCCGAATGTTACACCAGGAAAGTGCAACCCCACTGTTACGCGTCTTCTATGGAAACAAACCCAACACGAAACAGGAAGAAACTTTTTGGAAAGCTTGACAGCAAAACGTCTACCGAGAACCCTTACCAACTCCATTCTGACCCCCCCCCCACCCCCCCCCCCACCCTCCCAGGCAGGTGTTTCGGCTCTGAACTCCTTACAGTCCAAAGGGGACAGGCCGCTTCTAGGCCATGACTCCCAGAGGCGCCTTTCGACTGTCACAGCAAACAGCAAAACACGGCACTAATCAAGTTTATGCTTAAGAAGAGAACGCAACGGAGAGCGATACAAACGCGTTGCAGTACAAGACAACCCACAGTGCAATAAAACAAACACTGCAATGTAGGGTGATTCATTTGAATACGATGAACAGTAGTGTTGTGTAAGGTAGTGAAATGCAATTTAAATCGACAATAATCATCTCAACAACAAAAAAGATGCATCGGCGAATCATTTACCGACCGAACCGCAAAGACTAGAATGGCTGCCCACCATTATTTATGTCATGATAATGATCATGTGGTCAGAATACCGTTTGCGTTATCTGAAAGAAAGTAAGACAAATGAATCAAACTCTTTCCATGGCAGTTATCGTGCCAACCTCTACCCTTTTCCCCGACCTTCAATTCAGTTCTTTCATTAAACAACAAAAAAAAGTCAGAATCGAACGAGGGCATAAGCTGTAAATCCACCGACATGTTGATCGTAGGCCTACCCCCTCCTCATTCCAACTGACATCGTAAAATCTATTCCAGAATGACGTCAAACGGCGCTCCACACCAGATTTGTTTTCATCCATCTCTCTCTCTCTCTCTCTCTCTCTCTCTCTCTCTCTCTCTCTCTCTCCTCTCTCTCTCTCTCCACAAGAATGTCATGTGTTTCTGTCTCTCTGTTCTTCTGTCTCTGTCTCTGTCTGTCTGTCTGTCTCAACAAGGATTTCATGTCTTTCTGTCTCTCCGTTCTTCTGTCTCTGTCTATCTCTCTCTCTCTCTCTGCCTCTCTGTCTGTCTGTCTGTCTCTGTCTCTCTCTGTCTCTCTGTCTCTCTCTCTCTCTCTCTCTCTCTCTCTCTCTCTCTCTCTCTCTCTCTCTCTCTCTCCACAAGAAAATGAAGCTCAGTTCGCCCTGACCTGCGCAACAACCGAGAGCATTTGTGATTATTGTTGTTTAAAAAAAAAATCATTAGTTTTAAATACTTCGGAGAACGACGCATTAATCAAACTCTACGTGTGTACATAATGAACTTGCGCTAGAATTGTTCAAAATGTTTCTCTATTTTTGTCTGAAGAAATTAAATTTAGACAAGAAGTTATGTCATAAAAGTAAATACAGTTACAAATGTACATTCTGACCTATCTTGTACTTTGCTTTTTTGTACTCCCAGTTCTTATAGAACAGGGAGTACTTTAGAATGGGAACGAAGAAATGCTGTCTGTGTGTCTGTGTGTGTGTGTCCGTTGTCAAAATGTGTTCCACTCGCTCCAGACAAAACTACTGGGCCGATCTTTCTGAAAATTTGTAGGTATGTTCATTATGGGTCACGGATGATGCCCGATGTTTTAGTTTACCGCTATAGCCGTTACTAACGGCTGTAACGGCCTGTAACGGTTTTGCTTCTTTATGGAATATATCAGAACGTACTTGGCCGATCTTTGTGAAAATGAGCAGGTACGTTCATTATGGGTCACGGATGGTGCCCGATGTTTTAGTTTACCCCGTTATAGCCGTTACTAACGACTGTAACGGCCTGTAACGGTTTTTCTTCTTTATGGAATATCTCAGAAAGTACATGGCCGATCTTTGTGAAGATTTGTAGGTATGTTCATTATGGGTCATGAATAATGCCCGATGTTTTAGTTTACCTCGTTATAGCCGTTACTAACGGCTGTAACGGACTGTAACGGTTTTTCTTCTTTATGGAGTATCTCAGAAAGTACTTGGCCGACCTTTATGAAAATTAGCAGGTATGTTCATTATGGGTCACAGATGATGCCCGATGTTTTAGTTTACCCCGTTATAGTCGTTACTAACGGCTGTAACGGCCTGTAACGGTTTTTCTTCTTCATGGAATATCTCAGAAAGTTATTGGCCGATCTTTGTGAAAATTTGCAGATATGTTCAGTAAGGGTCACGGATGATGCCCAATGATTTAGTTTAACGTTATATCCGTTACTAACGGCTGTAACGGCCTGTAACGGTTTTTCTTCTTTATGGAATATCTCAGAAAGTACGTGGCCGATCTTTGGGAAAATCAGCAGGTATGTTCACTATGTGTCACGGATGACGCCCGATGTTTTAGTTTACTGTTATTACTAACGGCTATAATGGCTCATAATGGTTTTTCTTCTTTATGGAATATCTCAGAAAGTACGTGGCCGAACTTTCTGAAAATTTGTAGGTATGTCCATTATGGGCGACGGATGATGCCTGACGTTTTAGTTTACCGTTGTAGCCGTTACTGACGGCTGTAACGGCCTATAATGGTTTTTCTTTTTTATGGAATGTCTCAGAAAGTACTCGGCCGATCTTTCTGAAAATTTGTAAGTATGTTCATTATGGGTCACGGATCATGCCCGACGTTTAATGTACCGTTATGGCCGTTACTAACGACTATAACGACCCATAATGGTTTTTGTTTTTTATGGAATAACTCAGAAAGTACGTGGCCGATCTTTCTGAAAATTTGTAGGTATGTTCATTATGGGTCACAGAGATGCCCGATGTTTGTTTACCGTTATAGCCGTTACTAGCAGCCCATATTGGTTTGCTTCTTGATGGAAAATCTCAGAAAGTTCTTGGCCGATCTTTCTGAAAATTTGTAAGTATGTTCATTATAGGTCACAGATGATGGCCGATGTTTACCAGAATAGCCATTACTAACGGTTACACCAGCCCAAGACGGTTTTTACTCTTTATGGAATATATCACGCGTATTCAGGATAAACTGGGAGTGCGTTTATTTGCTTTGCATCTTGTTATATCTGTTGATGTATGATTAATAAGGGGTCAAGGCTTACATATACCCTCTCTCTCTCTCTCTCTCTCTCTCTCTCTCTCTCTGTGTGTGTGGGGTGTGTGTGTGTGTGTGTGTGTGTGTGTGTGTGTGTGTGTGTGTGAGTGTGTGTGTGTGTGTGTGTGTGTGTGTGTGTGTGTGAGTGTGTGTGAGTGTGTGCGGTGTGTGTGTGTGTGTGTGTGTGTGTGTGTGTGTGTGTGTGTGTGTGTGTGTGTGTGTGTGTGATGTTAAGGCTGCCCTTCCTCATTCCATATGACGTCGAAGAAATCTTTTCCACACTGACGTCCACACTGACGTCAAAAGGCGCTCCACACCAGATTCATTGGTATCTATTGTCTCCTTTTCTTTTCTTTTACTAACGAAATTCGAAATCCTCCCCAGGGTGCTGACCTTATTCCTCACACCGCAGAAGCTGCAGTACCCTTCAGACTCAACTGTCGGTTGTCTGATTTTTCTCTTTTTTTCTTCTTCTTCTTTCTGTGGACTATGAAAACCTTTCAGTGATCAGAACGCTCCTATGTCATATTTTCAATTTCCCTTTTCTTTGTTTTTGTTCTAATCTGAACTGGAGTTAACTCTTTCAGTCTCTACCTACTATTACTTCTCCCCGGTTTGAAATTATTTTGCTTTTGCTCGTGAATTGACTCGCTCACAATTTTCAAATGTGAAAAAAAAATTGATAAAAGCCTGCAAACCACCCTGCTTCTTTCTCTTGTATTCCACTAAAAACCTTCCCGGGGATGGGGGTAAGAGTAAGGGACGGGTGTAGAGCGCTACATTTTGATGCAGATCCAGTATCCGTCCTACCTTGGCAGAAGTCTGCAGTCTCCCAAGGGCTCTTTTTGGTCACACTTCCATTCCTTTCTTTTGTACTTCGCGTAGTAGTGTTCATCTGCTCCTCCATTGTCTTTCGCAGAAAACTGACACATCAATATATAAACGGTGACTGACATGGCTGTTGGAAAGAAAAAAGTGAACAACAGACAGCGTTCGAATTTAGAAGTGGCAGGTGACTGCGCTGTACTTCTAAACTAGCTTTTCATTTGATGTAGAGTGACACTTTACAGTTTAAACGTAACCCCCGTTATTTCATAGTCAGGCGGAGATCTGCACATTAGCACACGGTGTGTGTTACTGGTGGAAGTGAGGTGGAGATGGAGTGAATACTCTGCAGTTTTACTTGTTTGCCCTCCCCATCCGATTCCCCCCTCCCTAAACACCATTCAAAAACAGAAAAGCCACGTAGCTCATGTTGACGTCTCCCCCCTTCCCTCATCAAGCCCATCCCCCCCCCCCCCTTCTCCTCTAATTCCTACCTGCGTCCTCATAAAAGCGCACTGCCATTTCTGTTTCCTGGACAGCGATCAAGATCAAGTTGCTGAAGGACCGGATTTTTTTTCAAGGAATAATGAAAACAGAAACTTCGAAAATAAGTTCATTCCTGTGGCAAGATTTGTCCAGATTATTGTAGCGGCATTCTGTCGACCGACACTAATCATTCGATCTGAAAAGGAGGTTTGCAGTCAGCATAGTGCTGAGTCAACAGACTGGCTTATTTTTACGATCAGTGACTTCTCAAGGGTATTTGTACTGTGCTCATTCATCCAGCGCTTTGCAAATACCAGCTCAGCCACCCACCCGCCAATTCACTCATCTCGCCTCTTGTCCTGTGCCCCTTCCTTTCATCTCCACTCCCACCCCGCCCTCCCTTTTTCTCCTTTTTCTTCGTAGGTCATCATCGCCATCTGTACTGTCTCTCGTGTGCACGCGTGTGCGCTCGTGCGTGGACAACGAAGGTGATCGCGTGAGCAAACTTACTTATTCATGTGAGTCTAAAATAGACTGAAGAGAGAGAGAGAGAGAGAGAGAGAGAGAGAGAGAGAGAGAGAGAGAGAGAGAGAGAGAGAGTTCTCATCTGGAAAAGGTTACATGGATAATGTTATCAATCTAAACTGTTCAGAGTTGTGTCAAACCCAAACAGATTATGCTCAGACAAATTAGGCCGACCTAAAACAGACTTCCCAGACATACGGGAGTGAGTCCACACCGAAGTGTCAAGTAGAACCATTTCACTTACCACGCTTTGCGGTTAATTAATGCGGAGTTTTCATATCCCATTATAGGAACAGAACAGACTGATATATTTGAAGGTAAATGACAATTTTCATCATGATTCCACAGAAACATTTCATTTGGCAGTCAAGCGGGATTTCAAAATCCAATGGTTTTAATGCCCGTTTCCTAATCTCCAGCATTGCGGTAAATAACCGTTATTCCTGCCTCTTGAAGCGGGTGGTCAAACGACAGTTAAATCTGCCCGAGTGTCTTTTATACTGTGAATTATAAATTACCTGGACAACACACACACACACACACACACACACACACACACACACCACACGCACACCACACACAACACACCACCACCACCACCACCACCACCACACACCAGACCACACTACATTTACTCTCTCCCTCTCTCTCTCTCTCTCTCTCTCTCTCTCTCTCCTCCTCTCCTCTCTCCTCGCACACACACACACACACACACACACACACACACACACACGTATGAGAAAGATTAATAGAATTTCATTATATTAGAGGACATTCAGGAACAGTACAAACAACCGGTATAAACGGAAGAAAAGATATCTCATGCAACTAGCTTCGGGCAGCATTTCCCGTTATCAAACCAAAAAAGGCAACCGGAGACTGCCTTTAGGGATATATATGGCTGTTAATGTCGGACCTGGACTCTCGAACCCTGGACAGTAAAAAGCTGTGGGATTCATCACAGAATCTGAGAGGGGCCCTGTGTAACGCTGCGTGCATACCATAATGCCAAAAACACTACTGTGGTGCCAACAGCATGCGATTTCAACATTACGGTATCGGTATTCATGTATGCAGTAAACACCGTTTATGCGGCAAAAACTCTAGCCAAAGTGCTTGGGTTTACCGGTTACCTCAGCAAAATACACTATCCATCGCCTTGCCAGACCACAGTTCCACAGACTTTGTCTTGGCCTCCCTACTAATTTGAACAAAATATATTTTAGCGCCAGCGCTTGTCGTACAGTAATTCTTCAAAACACTGTAGAAAAAAAAATTCCGTTTGGATTTTTGTGGGAGGGAAAAACTCAAAGAACTCTACTCTAAAATGTTCTCTTCAATTCGGCAGAAGTTTGTTAAAATGTCTTCTCTTTCCTTACCCCATTACAGATTTCTGTGAGAGTGGGTTTTTTTTTCTGCCTGTTGTGTGTTTTAGTACATCATGCAAACCAGTGGTCCACTTATCTTTTTGTAAGTGCTTTCCTCTTGCCAGATTTTTGACCCGTTGTTAAACCCAGTATTTGCGTTAGCAGAGCACACACACACACACACACACACACACACACACACACACACACACACACACACACACACCTACACACACACACCCCTACACACACACACACACACACACACACACACACACACACACACGCGCGCGCGCGCGCGCACGCACGCACACGCGCGCGCACGTGCGCGCACACACATACTTTCACTCCTTCACTCTCTTGGACAGGCGTGCATGCACTTCCCTTTCCGACGTTTGTCTCAAACTCCAAACTGGTGGCGTTTCAGCAGAAAGGGAAACGGCGTCAAACGCCCAAAGCCTTCTTGCACAGAAATCGGATCAGTTAAAGCTGACGTAACGACTTACGTGCATCTACATGATACCTGTGTTACCAAGATCTGCTCGCCATTTTTGACGGATCAAACCTCTCTGACCCTCCATCTGCTGAAGTCGTTTGCCGTGCTGACATAGGGGCTGTCCGTTTGTGTCCGATAGTTTGGAGGGAGCAGGGGGCGAAAGGACTGGGTGTAGGTTAATTTTATTCTTAGATCACCATCAATACCACTGTATCCCTTGGGGGAGGGAGAGAGAGAGAGAGAGAGAGAGAGAGAGAGAGAGAGAGAGAGAGAGAGAGAGGAGAGAGAGAGAGAAGTAGGGAGGCGTTAGGAAAGATTGAGGGAGTGTGAGAGAGACAATGAGAAGAGGTGAAAAGTAGGAGAGAGAGAGAGAGAGAGAGAGAGAGAGAGAGAGAGAGAGAGAGAGAGAGAGAGAGAGAGAGTCCAAGCCCAAGCTAATCCTGCTTAAGCATCCTGTTTCACGGTGAACTACAACACACACACAAACACACACACACACATGCACACACACACACACACACACACACACACACACACACACACACACACACACACACACACACACACATGCACACACGTATATGCACACATACAAACACAGACGAACTCATACAAATAAATGCACACACACAGACACACAGACACAGACACAGACACAGACACAGACACACACACACACACACACACACGCGCGCGCGCGCGCGCGCGCGCGCACGCACACACACTTTCACTCAATCTCACGCACATGCCCTTCTCTTGTACATGTATAATTCTCAGTCCCAAATTAGGGACATGTAAAAACGGAAAGTCTTTCAGCAGAAAGGGAAACAATGTGAAACCTCTGAAGCCTTTTTGCCCCCAAATCGGATCAGTTTAAGCTGACATAACACTGGCGCAGGTACGTCGACATAGTACTTAACTACAAGATCCGCTCATCATTTCTGACGCAGCAAACCTCTCTGACCCTTCACTTGGTGACGTCGTTAGCCGTGCTGATACGGTAGTTGTCCCTTAGTGCGCGATAGTTTGGAGGGAGCAGGAGGACAAAGGAGTGTGTGAGATCATTTCATTCTGAGATGATAGAGAGAGAGAGAGAGAGAGAGAGAGAGAGAGAGAGAGAGAGAGAGAGAGAGGGAGGGAGAGAGAAGAGAGAGAGAGACAGACAGACAGACAGACAGACAGACAGACAGACAGAGACGGAGACAGAGAGAGGCAGAAAGTAGGAGAGACAGACAGAGCAGGAGTGGAAGGTGAATGGATGGTTAGATGGCGGCTTAGGGTATATGAACAGGAGATTTTAAGCTTTGTCATGGCGTAGCCAACCACGTGGAGCTCTTTCACTGCAGGCATCAAGTTTTATATTGATTTTATGACAGAATGATTCGTACACATCACATGGCTGTTTCATGCTAGAGTATGTGGAAATTTACACTGTCAGTCTCTGAATATGGGAATCTGTGAAACATTTGCCGTGAGCTTCAGTGTGACATCTTCGATATTTGTATTTCAAATGCAAAGAGAGCATGGCAGTTTTAAAGGCCAATGAACAACCTGCTGATCCAAGTCAGTGAAAACGCACTGCACCTGGCACGGGCTTGTCCTAAGACTTTTTGAGGCCCGGCAAAGCAGGGGATCATATTAACAGGATGGAGCATCGTGGAATTACACCATGGCCACTGCACTCTGAAAATCCAGAAGAACTGCCTGTCTGGAAGAACCCAGTCTGCCTGTACACTCTGAAAATCCAGAAGAACTGCCTGTCTGGAAGAACCCAGTCTGCCTGTACAAATGCCATTCCTTCCAAATGGACAGATCCGGACCATAAATGAGGGGAGACCACAGCTGTCTTTTGTGTATCAGAGCCAAGCAGAAGTTTTTCTACATTCTGGTTTATTTCATCGGCTCCTCCCATCGTCGTGTAACAGATTTTGATAGGGGATAGGCTGGGTCATGGCTGCTGTCTCCCTCTGTGCTGTGTTCAGGGATGGTTGTTACCTTTTCTTGAGATGGCGCTGACAACGTTACTGCCATTCCATCGCGCAACAATTCCAGTCGTGGCATTAGAGGTGTGGTCATACGTTCCCTTTTTGTCTTCTCAAGTTCATCGGTTGTCTTTAATGGTCAGTCCTCTGCTCTGTCGTCGCAGGTCACTTGGGTTAGACAAGAAGCCACCCAGTTTCGGAAACATGAATGAAGTGTTGAACGTCAGCTGAAAGAATGAAAGGGTTCGAACTAAAGACAGTGCTCCAAAGAACAACACGAAATTCAAACGTTTAGTCAAAGATGACATGTCTGACACCGATTAACTGTGCAGCCCGATGGCTAACATAGTACGACACCACTGACCCTTCGGTACTCAAATCTGGTGACTGGAGAAACGGAATAATTCACCAGGAACCTGTCATTCAGCAGTATCATCTGGGGTCGAACATTTGCCGTCTTGTCCACCTTCTGGAGCCGCGAGTTGTCACAGAAATGTAGGCATTTGATTAGCATCAAAACCTGTCTCTTGTCACGTCTGCAGTGGCGGCTTATTTTTCACACTGTTATCCTTGGACCAGTGCATTGCTTTTCATGGTGCATGATGGAGTGCACCTCACATATATTTCAGTGTATATAAATTTCTTCAGATCGTATTCTCTTGTGCAAGCGTAGTCTCAGAACTGTCGCGGAATCTCCCGCTCCTAGTTGACGACCTCTGAGGTTTCTGCCGTAAATCCACCATCTTCATCACTAGTATTCTCATCGGAGAGCTCTTCAACGGTCGAAGGCTCTATGAAGATATCATCTCCCTGGGAAGTGCTATTAACCTCCAGCAAGGCAACGACCTCTGGAACATAGAAAAATCTGAGACAAATCAGTGGACAATAGTAGTGAAGTGCTGACAAGAATCCTTCCTCATTCAGTCCTAGGGTCCCTTGTACAGGACCTATCTTGACAGACAGACATAGCAACAAAAAAACCCAAGTATAGTTTTGATCTTCCCTATGTCAATATTTTATCCTATTGCATACCATTTAAAGATTGTGTCAGAAAAGAAATATAGCCTCACTGTGCTGAACTTCCCATCATGTTATCAAATCGTGTACAGTGGCTGTCATGTTGAACCGTTGTTGAAGAGGAATAATCTTCACATGTCAGTACTAATTTCCTGTAGCCCAAACTGTTCCATATTTGTTTAGTCCAGTGCAAAACGTCCCCATGCTTGCATCTGAGAGCAGTCGCTTGCAAGTGTCCTGCATGTGGGACATACGGCTGAAAGGGTTTGAAAATTATAGAGAAACAGCAACTCTAGCTCTTCTACAGTTTGCATTATGAGAACAGCAAACAGAAGTATGCTGAAAATTATTTTCCCTGTTATCGTGTATACTGTGTGTGTGTGTGTGTGTGTGTGTGTGTGTGTGTGTGTGTGTGTGTGTGTGTGTGTGTGTGTGTGTGTGCGCGCGCGCGCGCGCGCGTGCGTGCGTACGTGCGTGCGTGTGTGTACGTGCGTGCGTGCGTTCGTGTGCGTGCGTGCGTGTGCGCGCAAGCGCGTGCTTGCGTGCGTGCGTGCGTGTGTGTGTGTGCGTGTGTGTGGTGTGTGTGTGTGTGTGTGTGTGTGTGTGTGTGTGTGTGTGTGTGCATGCACTATTGTTAGGTCCATGTGGCCCAAACACATTTTAGCCATTTGTTGAATCGGCTGAAGAGAGACTAAAGCTGCAACAACAACATGTTTCCAGGAGCAGGTTGAAAGGTTGCCTCAAGTAGAGACTCTTCAATTGCCGATGAATGGGCTTTTCATTCTAGGAGGTAGATGGTGTGCTGTTAGTAGAAGTATCTGGGTCCAAATGAAATGTGACACACTTAACATCCCAGTAGGCTATCCACACAAAAAAGTTTCGATTGCTCTCTCTCTCTCTCTCTCTCTCTCTCTCTCTCTCTCTCTCTCTCTCTCTCTCTCTCTCTCCTTTTATCACCCAGTGTCCTAAAGCTTTTTCATGCCTTTGAGGCCGAAGGACTGATGGTCTGGGCTTCCACACACCCCAATCCCACCGCCCCCGTATAATTCCGAGGTTTGGTCTATTGAGTTGGTCCACAGAGGAAGACAGCATCAAAGTTTGGATTGAATCAAGTCTGGGGGTTGAGGATCGATTCCTTGCCTGACATACTAGCATGAAAAACTGCATGAAATCTTCGAGGACCAAAGGACTGATTATGACTAGTTTCACCTCTGTGTGTGTGTGTGTGTGTGTGTGTGTGTGTGTGTGTGTGTGTGTATGTGCGTGTGCTGTTTTTTTCGGGGGGGGGGGGGGGGTGATGTGGGAAGGGTACCTGAGGGTGGTGGTGTGGCGGCTGGTTGTTTTTTGCTCGTTTTCTCTCATATAGCCTACACCCACAATTTCATTTCCTCGAGGTAAAGTTTATACTGCCCCCCCCCCCCCCCCCCCCCCCCTTGAAGCTGGTTGATCATGTTAGCTATACTATGCACAATGATTTTTGTAACACGATATTTCGTTTGTTTACTTGGTGCATCTGACTAAATGTTATGTTTGCTTTCACTTCTGTTTGTCTGTTTGCAAGGTTACAGTAAACCTACAGAACTGATCTCCCCGAATCTTGCTGGGAGGATAGAATGTGACCCCAGAATGAAGTGCGAAGCGACATCAAACGGTGAGATCCAAGATTCTTCTGACCATGACAGAGGTCTACCTTCTCCACAGTGCCGCTCTAGTTTCTCACTGTGCATATCTTGTTTGTCTCTTTTTCATTCCTTTATCTGTTCTGTTCTGGCGGCCGGTTCCATTTCCGGGCGCGGCACAATTTGTTTAGCCTCGAGAAACACTAGAACTTCGGCTTCGATAACACCTCTGCGCCACCGGTCTTTCGAAGCGTCAGACTGCAAATCATTGCTGTTGTTGGCATCGGAGAGGTTTACTTTGTCCCTCCCTGTTTCTGTCTTGTCTTTTGCTGTGGTGGTTGCTCTTGTTCTTGTTCTTCTCTCTCTCTCTCTCTCTCTCTCTCTCTCTCTCTCTCTTCTCTCTTCTCTCTCTCTCTCTCTCTCTCTCTCTCTCTCTCTCTCTCTCTCTCTCTCCCTCTGGGGATGAGTGCGTGCGTGTGTGTGTACATGCACATGCGCGCAGGTGCGCACCTGTGTGTGTGTGTATGTGTGTGTGTGTGTGTGTGTGTGTGTGTGTGTGTGTGTGTGTGGTGTGAGTTTGTGTGCCTACTTGTGTATGTGTTTGATGTGTGCGTGCGTAAGGGCGAGCATGCACGCGCGTGCGTGCGTGCGTGCGTGCGTTCGTGTGTGTGTGTGTGTGTGTGTGTGTGTGTGTGTGTGTGTGTGTGTATGTGTGTGTGTGTGTGTGTGTGTGTGTGTGTGTGTGTGTGTGTGTGTGTGTGTGTTCTTTCTCTCCTTTCTGCTTATCTTCAAAGTCTTGAACTCTGTACACACACACTGCTGCAGGCAAATCTGTTATCAACTATTTGTCCAGGTACAGAGCCATTGCTGTTTGTAAACAATCCACAGCCGATATATTTCACCATGCAGGCTTGTTGTGGACCCTGGTTACAGTAGAGAGAGAGAGAGCGAGCGAGCGAGCGAGCGAGAGAGAGAGAGAGAGAGAGAGAGAGAGAGAGAGAGAGAGAGAGAGAGAGAGAGAGAGAACCAATGGCACTGCATTTTTTTTAAACATCTTTAACATATTTTGATTAATTAAGCAATTTTCGACACTTGCCATTACTATCCCACTCCGTTACTGTAACTCAAGGTGCTTTATTGATTGAACCCATTTTATATGCGGAGGACGAGAGAGAGAGAGAGAGAGAGAGAGAGAGAGAGAGAGAGAGAGAGAGAGAGGAGAGAGACAGACAGACAGACAGATAGACAGACAGAGGGAGGGAGGGAGGGAGAGAGAGAGAGAGGGGGAGAGAGAGAGAGAGAGAGAGAGAGAGATACATACATACAGACAGACAGAGACAGTGACTGAGAGACAGAGAGAGACAAAGATACACAGAGACACAGAGAGAGACACAGAGAGAGACACGCAGAGAAACACAGAGAGAGACAGAGACAGACAGTCACGACTGAGAGAGAGAGAGAGAGAGAGAGAGAGAGAGAGAGAGAGAGAGAGAGAGAGAGAGAGAGATGTGCATTTAGAGAAAAAAAAATGGGAAGAAGAAGAAGAAGAAGAAGAAGAAGAAGAAGAAGAAGAAAAGAAGAAGAGGAGAAGAAAACGACGACGACGACGACGACGACGACGACGACGAAGAAGAAGAAGAAGAAGAAGAAGAAGAAGAAGAAGAAGAAGAAGACAACGACGACGACGACGACGACGACGACGACGACGACGAAGAAGAAGAAGAAGAAGAAGAAGAAACGATGATAACACCAACGATGATCCCCTCGACAGCAACAGTAATGACAACAGAAATGAAGGTGAAGATGCTTAAGATGATATCTGCATTTATTCCATGTTACCCTACACCTTCACCCACCAGGCTAATTAGACTGCAGAGAAAACATCAAAACAAGACACGCATTCATTACGAAGATGATGGTAACTATGATGACGATATTCACGGGAAAAACGTTTCCTACACGTCCCAAATTAATTATGTTCCCATGTTCCGGCAGAACTCAACACACGAAAAGCATTTAGACGGCAGCTTAACATTTAAAGCCGAACATCCAGATCTGAACAGACAGCATCTTGTTCATGGAGAAAACAAGGAACTCCAGTCTACCTGCCTTTCGTCCCCAAAGAGTCCTCCAGGGGATCTCGATTGACGTCATCTCTTCATGTGGGGGAGTCCAGCGTGGCTAGGTCACACTGAACGGTGTACAAACAGAAATGTGTAAATAAGTAGACAAATGAATGAATAAAGAAGAGCGACTCGGATGTCTTTTTGGACTATTTTGATCAGAGAGTGTTGTTCTGTACTGAATTATAGATGTGGATCTTTTCGCAAGTGCGTTTTCGCCGAAACGACTACCGGTCATATTACTATTTGTGTTGTGCTGGGACAAAACAACGGTAATCCATCATTAGAAACGATTTTCTTCCAGATCTGTAACGCTTAGACATTTTTTTTTTCGTTTGCTTTGAAGAGAATATAGGTTATAAATTGCAGAAAGCTGAAGATGTTCTAGAGACTAGGCTGCCTTTTCATCTCAATTTCTTTCTGTGTACGGTGTGTTGGGCTACGCAGTATAAAGGTTTAAGCCATTTGTAGTGCCTTGGCATTCATTCATCTGTTTGACCTGCCGGTAAAGGCTCCACAGTGAAATTATTACAGCGTTCGGTTCTGGAGTGATGGTCGTCAAGTCGGATTTTACGGCTTGCGTCCTCTCTTCACCCAGACAGCAGTATATAGCTACCTTATAAAGCTGAGGGCTGGTTTAGGCAGGGGAAGGAGAGGGTTGGCTCCGCCTTTATGGTACCGTACTCTGCATACACCGAACGTCTAACAGACCACAGCAACTACGACAGTTAAGCAAAGGGACTTGATCCTATAAGCTGTTCTGTTAGTTAGTAATTGATCTTTCGGTCGTAGGTTCGAGTTTTGCTCGTGGTGGGCTTCCTTTAACCCCCCCCCCCCCATATCCCCACCCTAAAAGAAAATCACGTCGTACTATTGCGCCGAACCTTTCCATGTGTAACGTTCCGTAATTATTCCACACCCTGAATCTCTCTCTCTCTCTCTCTCTCTCTCTCTCTCTCTCTCTCTCTCACACACACACACACACACACACGCACGCACGCACGCACGCACGCACGCACGCACGCACACACAAACACACACACATGAAACGCGGAAGTTCAGGGCGGATGCCCATATTCACTGAACGGGGTGCTTCATGACCGTGCCCCAAATCATGGGAACAGGGGATGGGAGGGGTAGGTGGGAAATAGTTTAAGTCCAGAATCGTTAATCCTCAAATTTTGGTGCAATATGTTTTGTCCTATTCTATCGTTTGGGACACGTTGAAATATTTCAAAGAGAGAAATGGCTTTGGAAGTAAGGAGGAGGTCTGTCTGGATTCATTCCTAGGATGTTAGGTTGTGCACGTCCCCTTTCTCATTCGCCGGGGAATGATATGGGCCTTAGAGTGATCACGGAAAATCACGCAGGCTTAGCGCAGGCCGAATTTTACACATTGGCATTTACCTTGGAGATAACATCCTACACTGGCAGGGAGACACTCTATGGAAATCTTAAAGACAGAACGTCTTCAGACTTTGGCAGAGGTCTACACTCTCCCAGGTGCTCTTCTTGTTTTCACCAGGATCGCGTTGTTTTGTACTTTGCGTGTTAGTGTGCATCTGCTCCTAGCTAGTCGTAAACAGAAAATTTACACGTGAACACATGAGGGTGAATTACATGACTCTTCGAGGGAAAAAAGTCAAAAATCGAGTTGAGATGATGCTGGTGACTGCGGTGCATTTTTCAGACTAACTTTTCACTTTATGTAAAGCGACACAGTAAGTTCACAGCGTGACTATCTGTCACTTTATAGCCAGGCAGGAACAGCCACAGTAACCCGGGTGTTACTTGGTGACCGGATGAAGGATATGGTATAAACACTCTGTGCTTTTACCATAGTAATTGCTTTATTTGCCCTCCCCCCCCCCCTCGCCCCCCTCCCCCCTCCCCCCCCTCCCCCCGCACCCTATCTAACCACCGTTCAAAAACATAAAAGCCATGTAGCTCATGTTGACGTCTCCCCCTTTCCCCCACCCCTCAACCCCCTTCTTCCCCGCCTGGCCTTTTTTTTCTTTTTTCCTCATAGGTCATTGCCTCCTATATTGTCTCTCATGTGCACGTGTGTGCACTCGTGCGTGGACAAAGAAGATGATCGCGTAGACACATTTAATTATACATGTACGTCAAAAATAGACTGCAGAAGATAACAGAGAGAGAGAGAGAGAGAGAGAGAGAGAGAGAGAGAGAGAGAGAGAGAGAGAGACAGACAGACAGACAGACAGACAGACAGACAGACAGACAGACAGACGAGAGAGAGAGAGAGAGAGAGAGAGAGAGAGAGAGAGAGAGAGAGAGAGAGAACGCTAGTGAAGAACGGTTGCATGGATAATGTTATCAACCCAACACCTTGTGCTCAGACAATGAAGCCAGTCCAAAATAAACTTCCAAGAAACACGGGAGTCCGTTCAAAACAAGGATTTCATATCTGACAATATTTAGAAATAAATCGAACGTTCTATGTCTCGATGAAGACATGTTACCCTTCAGCCAAGAGTTACTGTAAGTCCGCCTGTTTCAAAGCTTGTTTCCTAATCTCTGGCATTGCAGTAAATAGATATACGCACGCGCACACACACACACACACGCGCGCGCGCACACACACACATACACAAACACGCGCGCGCGCGCGCTTGCACACACACACACACACACACACACACACACACACACACACACACACACACACACATATGAGAACACTACATGTCTCCCAGAACAGGTACTCGAACCTCACACAAACACACAGACACACAGACACACACGCATACCCACACTCACACACACACACACACACACACACACACACACACACACACACACACACACACACAAACGCATACAGGTGTGATGCACACACACACACACACGCGCGCGCGCGCGCGTGCGCCAGCACACACACACATACATGTTTGCACGCATGCGCGCGAGCGTCCGCGCGCTTGCTTGCGCGCATTCACACACACACACACACACACACACACACACACACCACACACACACACACACAACCACACACACACACACACACACAACACACACACACACACACACACAACACACACACACACACACACACACACACACACACACACACACACACAAGAACGATCAATATAGTTTCATTATGTTAAAACACATAAATTAAGAAGAAAACAAGATGGAAGAACGGACGAAAAGAATTCTGATTCAAAACGCTTTGGGCGGCATTTCCGTTGTCGGACCAATAAAGGCGAGCGGAGACTGCCTCGAGGACATGATGATTAGAATGGCCTCGGACAGAATTAGGACAGCTCGGGACAGATGATTAGATGCCTCGAGGACATATGATAAGACTGCTCGAGACTGATGATTAGGACTGCCTCGAGTGACATGATGATTGAGATGCCTCGAGGACATGATGATACAAGGCTTGACCGTCGAACGGGACTGTCCAACCTGGGCTGTAACAGCTGTAGGATTATCATGCTGCATTTAATCTGAAGGGGTCCATGTAAAGCTTACTACTACCATGCAATCTCTAGTAGCACCTAAAGTGTACACTTAACATCAGAGTTCTTTTGTAAGCTTGCACAGTCTTTATCCTAAGAACTCCAGCCAACATGCTCTGGTGAACCAGATACCCAAGGACAATCCACTACCCCTAACTTTTTCAGACCATCAGTTCCACAAATTTTGTTGTTAGTTTCCTCACTAATTCGGACAAAATAGGTTTTAGCTTCGGCAACGCTTGTTGTACATTAATTCTTAGAGCACTGTTTTTTTTATCGTTTTGGTTTTAGCAGGGAAAAAAGTCAAAGCACAACACTGTTATATGTTATCTCCAGATCGCAGAAGTCGGTTAAATGTTTCTCCCTTTGTCATATCCCGTCATAGTTCTCTGCAACAGAGTTTATCCTCGTATTGTGTGTCTTGTTTACATACGTTATGTCATCCAGTCGTCAATCTATCTTTTCTTTTACATGCCTTTCAACTTTCCGGAAATTTGACGTGCTGGTAAACCCATCTCATGCGTTGGGAAAACACAACACACACACACACACACACACCACACACACACCCCAACACACACACACACACACACACACACACACACCACACACACACACACACACACACACACACACACACACACACCACTCACACACACACAACACACACACACACACACACACACACACCAACAGAGCCAACACACACACACACACACACACAGAGCACACACACACACACACACACAGCCACACACACACACACACACAGCACACACACACACACACACACACACAACACAACACACCACACACACACACACAGCCACAAACACACAGACACACACACACACACACACACACACACACAACACAGCCACACACACACACACACAGCACACCACACACACACACACACACACACACACACACACACACACACACACACACACACACACACTCGCTTTCACTCACCCACTCTCTTCTCTCACTCTCTTGTACACATATAAGTCTCGAAATCCAGACTGGTGGCTTTTCAGCAGAAAGGGAAACAATGTCAACCATCCAAAGCCTCCTTGCACAGAAACCAGATAAGTTTAAGTTAACATAACGACTTAACGCGCTTCTGCATGATACCTGTCTTCCCGAGACCTGCTCGCCATTTTTGATGCAAAAAAACCCTCTCTGACCCTTTGTCTGCTGACATCGTCAGACGTGCTGACATGGAGGCGGTCCGGCTGTGTACGATAGTCTGAAAGAAGCAGAGGGAGAAAGGAGTGTGACAGAGTTCGTTTTATTCTGAGAACATTATCGACGCTGCTATATCCCTTGAATTAGAGAGAGAGAGAGAGAGAGAGAGAGAGAGAGAGAGAGAGAGAGAGAGAGAGAGAGAGAGAGAGAGAGAGGACAGACAGACAGACAGACAGACAGACAGACAGACAGAGAGAGAGAGAGAGAGAGAGAGAGAGAGAGAGAGAGAGGGAGAGAGAGAGATCAAATAAAAAAAAAACAGTTTACGTGGATAATGTTATCAATCCGATCCAAACTATTTGCAGAGTTGTGTCAACCTTAAACAAACTATGCTCAGACAAGTTAAGCAAGTCCAAAATAGACTGTTTACACGCAAAGTAGTGAGTTCTTATCAAAGTGTTGCACAATAAGAGGTTTTTCTTTTTAACCACGCGTTGCAGGCAGCCAGTTAAAAAGAAGGATTTCACATCAGGTGGTAGGAACAGAAATAGCTGATTTATCTGGAAATTAAAAGCCGTTTATTTCCTGATTCATAACGAACATTTTATTCTTCAGCCAGGAGGTACTTCAAAATCCACTGGTTTCGGAGGTTATACCCTAATCA
>CM065722.1:33572153-33574653 GCA_033310375.1 Conus canariensis | reverse complement strand
GCTAAGCCCGTCTCTTCCACCACACACGCGCGTGACAACGTTGGAATTAATTTAATTGAATGTCTTAACTTGATCATCTGTGCCTCACAAAACCTCTGGTTTTCATATGGCAATGAAATATGTTCTTGTTCTTCACACGCACTTCCAGAGTTTTACAAAATCTGCAACTAACACCACACTCCCATCCCCACCCCTTCTTTTACAAAATCTGCACCTTGCTTCACCCCCCCCCCCCCCCCCCCCCCCACTTCTTCAAAATATGTGGTATGTTTCTTCTTCCCCCTCCCCCCCCCCCCCTCATTACCCCGCTTCAGAAAGAATTTGCTGCCAGGTTAGTGCACCCTACCTCAGTGTGTAGCGGACACTTTTGCTTTAGAAATCTCTGCTTTAGTGTTTGATCCGCCCCCCGCAGCTGACAGTGCCTTTGCTTGAACACCATCAGATAGTGAAACAGGTTTCCCAACACGAAGCATCCGACAGTTTCCCAATCCAGTCAGTATTACTGTGATATAGTAACAGACCACATCTCCTTGTCTGATGTGTCGCGCTTATCACCCAGTTGATAACGGCGTGGGACTAAACAGAAAGTGGTAGGTAATACATTTTTTTTTTCGGATCAATCCTTCAGTTTGAGAACCTCACTTGGTTTTGAATTTCAATCTTGGCAGTTTAATTTGTACATAGTTTTCCGCGTTGAACTTGCTTGCCGCACTGGTGTGATAGGCTAGGCTCTAAAACAAGCCGGGCTGACTCCCCATTGCACGACATCTGACAGCCCCACACCCCAGTTATTATCCAGCTGGCCGTGTGGACTTCCACCACTGCGTGATGTCTGACAGATGCAGGTGGTCAGGGATAAGATGAAAGAACTTCTGCCAGTCAGAGAGATGATTCCCCCAGGGGGGTGCTGTCTGGCGGGAAGAGAGACGTCACGGGTTTTTCCTGGTCGTCGTTTCATAGCTGTCGTCTTTTCGAATGACGTTTAACACGCTGGCTTATCAACTGTGACACTCGCACCCCCGCCTTCTATCCATGCCCCCACTCCCTCCCTCCCTCTTTTTTTTTTTTTTTTGTTTGCTCTCCTCTACATCTGTCCCATCCCATCTTCTCGGCTAGCCGCCTCATCCCGTGTGATTTGAAATTGTTGGTCTGGATGCCTGTTAGTAAGTTAAAAATAGCACTTTGACTCAGCTTTCCGCGATCCGTTATCCCCCACCCTCCCATCTCCCTCCCTACACTGCATTCCACCCCCATGTACACACCTCTGTCTCTTTTTGTGTGTCTCTCCACCCACAACACTGCTAAGGACCACTGATGATGGAAGTAGGAGTAACCCATGACTTGGTGACAGAAGTTTGAAGATGTATCGATAAAAAATAGCCCTTGGAACAGCGCTCACCTTCTGTGTGTATGTATATGCCAAAGATGCGTGTGCACCAATTCCATTGGTTACAGAATCTTTCAAGAGCTGGAGTTGCACTGTGATCGCAGCAAATTATTAGTGGTGCATGATCTTTAAAAAAAAGTGCTGCACATAAATGGCTCAGTCTTATTTCAAATGCTGGCTGAGGAAGCCCAATGGTTCAAGTCTAGTTATGATGCTTACTTTAAATGGGAGAGTGTACACACGTCAAAACTTTGAGATTGACCTACGTTTGGTACCAAAGTCATGTATATTTCAATTGCATGTCAATGCTTGCAGCCATCCTTGTATAAACACCACTAAAATGTCAGAATCTATGCATAAACTAGCATTTGAACCTGGCTTTGCCTATGTCTTCCCTCTACCCTCCTCCTCTTATAACTTCTCATATTTCACAATGCTGTTAGAACAGCTCATCTTTCTATTTTCACTCACGCATGTGTGTGTGTGTGTGTGTGTGTGTGTGTGTGTGTGTGTGTGTGTGTGTGTGTGTGTTGTGTGTATGCGCGCATGGGCGCATGCGTGCATGCATGCATGCGTGCGTGTGCGCGTTTGCGCGTGTGTGTGTGTGTGTGTGTGTGTGTGTGCTGTGTGTGTGTGTGTGTGTGTGTGTGTGTGTGTGTGTGTGTGTAAGAGAGGGAGATAGGAAGAGAGAGAGACAGAGAAAGAGAGAGAGAGCATGTGGAATAGAACACTGCTCCAATAGGGTCTGGCTGATCTATCTATCTATCTATCAGATTGTACACATAAGGTAGGGTTAGGATTTAGATTAGGCCATTCCTTCTAACGGCCAGACATCGTGTGTGTTCGCTGTTAAGCACGATGTTAAATCCATTTGGAAAAATGAGCCTCAATTCTCTTGCAGATTAAAAGGAGGAGCTCGCGGAAATGAATGCAGATGTGTGAGCGAGAGAGCTAGTGTGTGTGCGTGAGTGCATGCATGCGTAGTATGTGTGTGTGTGTGTGTGTGTGTGGTGTGTGTGTGTGTGTGTGCGCACGTGCGTGTGTGTGTGTGCATGTGTGTGTGTGTGTGTGTGTGTGTGTGTGTGTGTGGTGTGTGGTGTGTGTGTGTGTGTG
>CM065722.1:33539653-33544653 GCA_033310375.1 Conus canariensis | reverse complement strand
AGAGAGAGAGAGAGAGAGAGAGAGAGAGAGAGAGAGAGAGAGAGAGAGAGGAATCAACAACGTGACGAGAAGAAAACGAATCTCTCTCTCTCTCTCTCTCTCTCTCTCTCTCTCTCTCTCTCTCTCTCTCTCTCTCTCTCTGTGCAGGTTTTATTCTGATGTGTGATCGCCACAGCTATAATCTCGAGATCGTAGTTTTT
Organism: Conus canariensis; assembly: GCA_033310375.1. NCBI lineage: Eukaryota > Metazoa > Mollusca > Gastropoda > Neogastropoda > Conidae > Conus > Conus canariensis. The sequence goes on along the minus strand of CM065722.1, from coordinate 33,544,453 downwards.
AATCCTTTGTGTAATTGTCTCAGCTGTCATCACCGAGGGTGTGTTATCTTATTTTTGCATCTTTTTCTTCTTTTCATGTTAAAGCTTTTAGCTATCCATTTCTTTCCTCCATTCTCCCTTTTTTTCTTTTTTTTTTCCCCATTGTTTCTTTCTTTCTTCCTTCTTTCTATCTCTCTTCCGTTCTTTATATTTTTGGGGTTGTTTTTTTTCTCACTTTCTTTTTCTCTTTGTTTCTTTCTCACTATCCTTTGTTTCTTTCTCCTCATCCTTCTTTGTTCTTCTGTTTCTTGCCACCTTTTTTTTTCTTCGTTTAAAAAAAAACAATCTTCTCCGTCTTTTTCTTTCTTCGTTCGATCTTGAACTGGTTGTTCATTCATGTTCTCCATTTTGTGTATTTTTGTTCTACATTTTAAGGGCGTCATTCCGTATTTTTTTCTTTAACCTTACCTTCTGTCTTTCTAGTTTTTCTTTACATCTTTCTTTCAGTCCTTTTACTTTCTTTCTCTCATGCTTTCTTTCTTTCTTTTCTTTCTTTTTTCTGTCTTTCCTTCCCGCTTTCTTTTTTTTTTCTATGTTTTTGTTCTTTTTGTTTCTGTCCTTTCTACCTTTTTTTTCTTTCTCTGTATTTTTCGACCCCCCCCCACCCTCCTCCCGCCTTTGTTATTCCAATATATCTTTCTTACATTTTTCCTTTCTTCTTTTTTCTTCGTTTCTTTCTTTCTAATTTCTTTCTTTCTTTTTTTTTCACTCATTAATCTTTGACCTCTATATAGTTTTCCTGTTTTCGTGTTATGTTTTTTCTTTTTTTTTTTTTTAATTCGCACGCAACAGCCATCTATTCTCGTCTCTCACCGGCTCCTTCCCACGTCTCCAATATTTCAATCCTCGTCCGTCGTCTCTTGCACACATCTTCACCCCCTTCCAGCAAATCTGTCCTCTTCACCCCCACCTCTACACATTCCAGCCTCTCATTGTCATACCAGTCCCTTCCAGCTTACCCCCTTCTCCCTAGTCGTTCAAAAAAAAAAAAAAAAAAAAAAGGAAGAAAAAAAAAAAAAACAAAAAAAAAACGGGTGGCGGAGAAGGGCACGATGAAAGTTAAAAAAAAAAAAAAAACCCAAAAGAAAAAGGTTCGATTTTTGCCCAGGTCTTACTGCTGTCACCTTTATATAGGCATTAGTGAAACCAGGAATCCTTGGTAGCTATGGGAGCCAGAGACTAATGGAATAGTCGATTGTATAAGCTGTAAAGTCAGACAACAACAACAACAACAACAATGACAACACAACAGCAGCAGCAGCAGCAGGAGGAACAACAACAACAACACACACACGCACACAAACACACACATACACTCACACACACACACGCGCGCGCGCGCGCGTGTGCGCGTACACAGACAGACAGACAGACAGACGACAGACAGACAACACACACACACACACACACACACACACACACACACACACACACACACACATTTTATACACCACCGTCTTCGTCTGGTGGATTCTCATATTCATTGTCGTCTGTCTGTCTGTCTGTCTGTCTTCTGTCTGTCTGTCTGTCTGTCTCTCTCTCTCTCCTCTCTCTCTGTGCATCTGTCTGCCTGTCTCCGTCCCTCCCCCATTTGTCTGTCTGCCTGTCTGTCTGCCCGTCTGCCTGTTTGTCTGTCAGTCTGTCTCATTCTCCTTGTAAAAGATTGCCCGTTCTTCATTTCCATTAGGAAAAAAGAAAAACAACAGTTGATGAGAGTGGTGTAGGTGCAAGTCTGTTAATTTCCATGCAACATGGCCAGTTTATTGAAAGGATCTGATAAGTTTGTTTGTTTGTTTGTTTGTTTGGAAAGTGTTTATAATGTTGCTGTCTCCCTCCTCCACACCCATCCCCGCCGCTCCTCCCCCTCCATTGTCTCTTTTACGTCTCTCTTTCCCTCTTATATCTTCTCTCTTGAACATTCCTTCCTCTCTCTCTCTCTCTCTCTCTCTCTCTCTCACACACCACCCACACACACACACACACACACACACACACACACACACACCACTATCTCTCTCTCTTTAGTTTTCACATTCTCTCTCTCTCTCTCTCTCTCTCTCCTCTCTCTCTCTCTCTCACTCTCTCTCTCTTCGCCCTCATCCTCTCATCGCTCACATCCCCTCTCTCTCCCCCACATCTCTCTTCTCCTCCTTTCCCCTCAATCTCCATCGCTACAATCCCTTCTTTAACTCACCCCCCTCTTTTTTTTCTTCCTTTTCTTTAATTTATTACAGAAACCGAGATGTTGTTAATTCAGACAGGGAAGCGGGGTGGTGGTGTTCATTTGTCAACGGTAAAGGGCACAGGGCTGGTGGTGGGAAGAGAAGGTAGAGAGGAGGAGGAGGAGGAGGAGGAGGAGAAGAGGAGGAGGGGGGAGGAAGAGGAGGGGAGCAAATAGGCCTCGCGTGAGCTCCAGAGAGAAAGGAACACGTGGGCGGAGATGCGGGCTGTGGTTGCCTCTGGTGATGATTAGATGCTACTTGACGGCAGATACTTCGACTGAGGTCAGGTTGGTCTGAGAGGGGATGGTGGCGGGTCCATGTCTGGTCGCTGGCTATTGTCGAGGGGCCTGGAGGGCTGAGGAGGTGCTGTGTGTGTGTGTGTGTGTGTGTGTGTGTGTGTGTGTGTGTGTGTGTGTGTGTGTGTGTGTCTGCCTGTCAGGCGGCTTGAGGAGGTGATCATGTCGTGGATGCTATCCAACCTCTTGCAGTGAGACTGTGTGTTAAACGGCTGTGAAGATCTCTCTCTCTCTCTCTCTCTCTCTCTCTCTCTCTCTCTCTCTCTCTCTCTCTCTCTCTCTCTCTCTCTCTCTGCCTCCGTCTCTGTTCGTCTGTCTGCCGGTCAGTCAGTCTCTCTGCCTGTCTGTCTGTCTGTTCCTCTGTCTGTTGTCTGTATGTCTCTCTCTCTCTTTTCTCTCTCTCTCTCTCTCTCCTTTTTAAAAATTTCTCTCTCGTTTTTGTGTATTACGTGTTTTACCCTTTCACAATTAGCTATGGCTTAGTCTAAATAAATCACTCGTATTCGCATTCTGTCTGTCTGGCTTGCTGTCTCTGTCTCTCCCTGTCTCTCTCTGTCTCTCTCTCTGTCTCTCTCTGTCTCTCTCCTGTCTCTCTCTGTCTCTGTCTCTCTCTCTCTTTCTCTAACCACTTTCTGGTTTTCCCATTCGCAGAACAGCCATTTCGATAAGCCGGGCTAAGTCTCTCTTCAGCCAAGACTCTGCAAAGGTCGCATCATGCCCTGCCATATATTTACCAACATGTTGCAGCAATACACATGACAACTCTCCCTCTCAGGTTTTCTTACACACACACACACACACACACACACACACACACACACACACACACACACACATACGCACACACACATACGCACACACACACGCACGCACACACATACACACACGCAGGCGCGCACACGCACACACGCACACACACACACACACATTCACACACGCACGCACGCACGCACACACACACACACACACACACACACACACACACACACACACACACACACACACACACACACACACACACACACACACAAAGAGCACAGAATTATGTTAGAAGTCAACCCCACAAAGAGCACAGAATTATGTTAGAAGACTATATCAAAGAGATTTAGATAGCATTGGGAACTATATGAGAGAAAATAGTCTGTCCTTATCCACTGAAAAAACAAATATGATGTTGTTTAATGCAGGAAGTAATCCAGAAAATTTACCAGTCTTCAAACTTCTAGGGGAACCTTTAGAATATAAACAAAGTATTAAATTTTTAGGACTTTTCTTTACTCCAAAATTATCTTGGAATATTCATTTTGAATATATATTAACAAAGGCTAGGAAACGTCTGAATTTACTAAAGATCATAAGCAGACTACCCTGGGGGATGGATTCAAAAACTCTACTTCATCTTTCTATTGCTCTTATTAGATCAAAACTTACATATGGTCAAGAAGTGTACTTTAGCGCTCCAAAATTTCTTCTAAAAAAGTTACAAAGTTTGGATTGCAAAGCCATTAAATTTGCTCTCGGTATCCCTATTCGTGCCTCAAACGCAAAGACATATAGAGAAGCTGGAATCTTGCCCCTTGATGATTATCGTGAACTAGCTGCATCAAAATTTGTCATAAAATCGAGTGCTGGTGATAATTACATTCAAGAAGAATTAAAAATTAGGTCGGACACTGACTTTCCAAAAAGGGCATTTACGATTAAATCGCAAGAAACAATAGCTACATATACTACTGATTTGATTAAATGTTCAAAATAGATATTAAAGAAGTGGCTAAGAAACCATCTTCTTCATCTATTCCATCATGGGAGATACCAAAACCTATTCGTGATACTGGTTATTCTGATATCAAAAAAGGGTAAATATTAATATCATCACAAATTTAGCAAAATCACATGTATACGAAAGATATCAAAATCATTTTCAGGTGTTTACTGATGGTTCCGTTTTAGATGATGGAAATGTTGGTGCAGCATTTGTTATTCCTTCCCTTAAAATTCAAAGATCGTTCTTTCTGGGTAGCAATTTATCTATATTCACAGCCGAATTAGTAGCTATAATGATGGCAACGGAATTCCTAACCGATCTTCCCATTAACATCGCTCAGATAGTTTTCTTTGTAGATTCAAAATCAGTCCTACTTGCCCTTGACTCCTCTAATTTATCGACACGACCCGACCTTGTGTTTGAAATTAAATATCTTTTATACTGTCTGGTGTTTAAAGGCATTATTATAGAATTT
>CM065722.1:33514653-33522153 GCA_033310375.1 Conus canariensis | reverse complement strand
ACAAACAGACGGACAAAAAAGAGAGAGAGAAACAGACAAACAAACAGACGGACAAACAAACAGACAGACAGAAAGAGGCAGAGACTGGCATACATACAGTCAGGCAAACACAGACGGGAACAGTGAGAGAAAAAGGAGACATGACAGACTATGTTTGCTTCCAGTTGGAACGTTCTTTCCACAACTCCAACGCCCAGCCCAGAGAACGCGAGTAGTTTTCACTTCCATTTATGTCATTGCTGTCTGCACCTCAAGGACGGCTCTCCTCTCTGGTTCCCGCCATCTCCACGCCCCGGCCCGCCCCTACAACTTCCCCCTACTCATGCATACACACCTATACCTCACCACACCAAACTCCACATATACCACCATGAATCTCACTCAATGTCACATGTTCCACTCCGCATCCACTCAACTCCACGTTTAGCACGTCGCATTCCATTCCACTTCACTCCACTCCACGTAGACCATACTACGTCCCTCTCCACTCTACATGATTCTATTATGCCGCATTCCACTCCCACTCCACAAGGTACCACACTGCATCACATTCCATTCACTCCACATAGACCACACTGCATCATCCCACTCCACTCCACTCCACGTACATCACGCCGCCTTACACGCCACTCGTAATATATCACACTGCGTTCCTTCTTGCTTCACATATACCATCCTGCATCTCAACCCTACTCCACATACACGCAACCGCATCCCAACCCACTCCGCATGCTACATCCAACGTCCACTGCACATACAGCAAGCCGCATCCCATTCTACTCCACAAAAATCACTCCACATCCAACTCCACCTTCACCAAACCATATCCATTCCATCCCTCCTATACTATTCTGCCTCCCACCCCACTCCACATATGCATTACTCCGCATCCCACTCCACTCTACATACACCGTGCTGCATCCCACCCCACTCCACATATGCATTACTCCGCATCCCACTCCACTCTACATACACCATGCTGCATCCCACCCCACTCCACATATGCATTACTCCGCATCCCACTCCTCTCTACATACACCATGCTGCATCCCACCCCACTCCACATATGCATTACTCCGCATCCCACTCCACTCTACATACACCATGCTGCCTCCCACCCCACTCCACATATGCATTACTCCGCATCCCACTCCACTCTACATACACCATGCTGCATCCCACCCCACTCCACATATGCATTACTCCACATCCCACTCCACATCTACATACACCATGCTGCATCCCACTCCACTCTACATACACCATGCTGCCTCCCACCCCACTCACATAACCATGCTGCATCCCACTCCACTCTACATACACCATGCTGCATCCCACCCCACTCTCCGTATCACCTCACTCAATCCCTACACACTACACTACACTTGCTCTGTACTTATTAGTATACTCTACATTACCGCACAGACCAGACGGCCGAACTGATCTGTTGGAAACCACTTATTACACCTTGCTGTAGCCTCTTTGTTTGTCGATCGATTCCACTTCTACATACACCGTGCTGCCTCCCACCCCACTCCACATATGCATTACTTCCGCATCCCACTCCACTCTACATACACCATGCTGCCTCCCACCCCACTCCACATTGCTTACTCGCATCCACTCCACTCTACATACACCGTGCTGCCTCCTCCCACTCCACATATGCATTACTCCGCATCCCACTCCACTCTACATACACCATGCTGCATCCCACCCCACCTCTCCGTATACCACGCCTCACTACAATCCCTACGACACTACACTACACTGCTCTGTACTTTAGTATACTCTACATTACCGAGCACAGACAGACGGCCGAGACTGATCTGTGGAAACCACTGTATTCCGCTTACTGTAGCCCCTTTGTTTGTCGATCGATTCCCTTCGAAGGTCGCTCTCTCTCCCCTTTTCCTCCGTAAATACAGTACCCACTGCGTCCCCTGTGCTACGAACTACCAAGGGATTTGTTACACCGTAAAATGTCGCAATCTAAAATCCACCCAAACGGGATGGAAGGACATGGGTAGATGGACAGGGATGAGGGAACCATGAGTGGGGGGAGGCTTTCCACAAAGTGTCGCAATGCGTCAAAGAGTTGCGAGTTTTTGAAAGGAATCGCCAAGGAATCGCCACGTTTGGTCGCAGATGCATGGAACTGCGGCGGGATGTACGTTCTCTCTCTCTCTCTCTCTCTCTCTCTCTCTCTCTCTCTCTCTCTCTCTCTCTCTCTCTCTCTCTCTCTCTCTCTCCCTCATATCAAGAAAAAGGAAAAGGAGAAATGATAGTTCTCTAGAATAAAGAAAAAAAAGAAGGAATCTGTAGATAAGTCGATCGTCTGTCGAGATAAACCACAACCAGGAATCGTCTGACCCACCCAAAGAGTAATCTCGACACGCTTTTTCACAACTTCCAACCAAATGTCAAGACACAAGTTGGAGTCCCGAGAGTCCACGACAGGAGCGCATTTAAGCTGCCCGTCCATACTTGCAGCCTCTCTCTCTCTCTCTCTCTCTCTCCCTCTCTCTGTATGTGTGTGTGTGGGGGTGGGGGGGTGGGGGGTGGGAGTGATTGTGTGTGTGTGTGTGTGTGTGTGTGTGTGTGTGTGTGTGTGTGTGTGTGTGTGTGTGCCCGCGCGCGCGCGCGCGTACGTGCGTGCATGGGCAAGCGCGCGCGCATACGTGCGCCAGGCGTGGGTACAGTTAGGCGTGATGTGCAGAGAACATAAGCCGGGTTTCTTCACTATTTCTCATATAGACTGGAAATAAATCCTTGAAATGTATTCTGTCTGCGGTTGTCACAGTGTAGTCTCTGGGTCTTGCCAATAGGGCCGTTCTTTCTCTCCCTCCCTCCCTCCATCTCTCCCCTTCCCATCCTCTCTCTCTGTTGAAACGCCGTATTTTATGTATTCTTTCTGTCCAGTTCTGGCAACAACTTATAATTTCTTTTTAATTTGCTTGCTTTGAACTTACTGCCCACGCTCCGACGCTACGTATTGAGGTTTCGTCGCCATCATCATCAGCCACCACTGCTTTTCTACTGTCTTTTTTTTTTTAGATACGTGGTCAGAGATATAAAACTGCTTGAGTTGAAATAATGTAAAGCGTAAATCATCGTCAGTGATTGCAGAACATGAACTGACTGAGCTCTGCTCACTGTAAATAATATAGGTATATCATAATGCACATCGCACATTGACCACATACAGATTTAATTACCTTTTAATGTCTTGACACGTTTGACAGACATTAAATCTGTACAATTAAAATGGGCTTTCTTTCCCGACCTATAACAAATGTTCAGCTGTATTTGCATCATTTTAAATGTCTTTAACGCATTGAGACTAAGATTCAAACGAAAACAAACAAAAATAAATCTAAAAATTAGATAAGGGTTTTATTAATTCCAAACAGACTTACAAGTATTATCGCTTAAAGGCAATGTTCCATTATCTTATTTAAAAAAAAGAATACTAGTATTATGACTGAAAGGCAGCATTCCTGTCTATAAACAGGCTCCCTTTTTCTGAAAAGGTAAGCGATTTCAATAGAAGGCAAACGCTGAATCTTTCTCTGTAGTAGTTTCCGGTAATACCCCTCCCTCTGTGTTGGCTCTGTGTAGCCCTCTGGAAGCTGGGCAACAACAGGCCTGTTCCCTTCCAGATGTTGTCCCCCCACCTTTTCTTCTGTCCGTCTGTTCTTCGTCCTGCTAGCATTGTGCTCGTGAGGGCGGTTTATATGCCAGACAGGCTGAGCCTGACATGTGCCTGTTACCTTTCGGTTTTATGCCAGTGCAACGTTCGGTAATCACCCCACGCCCGAAATAACTCTCCGGCTGGTGAAAATGAACATGTGCCCCAAATCACATCACCACCACTGGTACCACACACCACCACCACCACCACCTGGGGAGTAAATCCAGTATGACCTTCCCTTTTGATTAAAAAAAAAATCACTCCCCTTCTTCAAAATTTTGAAAGAGGTCTAAACGACAAAACACATTAAAGCTCATTGCACTTGACTTTGAGGGCAGCGGGAGGGGGTGGGGAGGGGGTGGGGGAGGGGAGAGGGAGGATTTCTGGACCTGGGTCAGAACTAACCTTCCACCATGTTCTGAAACCATTTGCCGGTGAGTAGTTAGGGCATGGTCCATAAACACCCCGTGGACTGACAAGGGCAAATGCCTAAGTTTGCCTTCCCCGTAGGACAGGTAGGTGTGGAAATGGATACTTGCTTAGATTTACTCCATGTGGTATTTCTGGACCATACCCCAAATTACATACTGACCAGTGATTTTAGAACAAAGTGAGAGGCAGTTCTGGTTTAGGTCCAGAATCCCCCCCCCCCTCTCTCTCACACTCTCTCTCTCTCTCTCTCCCTTCAATAGGTTTTTTGTTTCGTTGTTTGGAACGCTGAAAAAAAGTTTTAGAGGAGAGTAATAATTTGGGATTAAAGAGTCTACACCCACTCTACATGGGATGAGTTCGGGTATTCTCACCGGCCGGGAGTTGTTTCAGGTGTAGATTGATCACGGCCCGTTACAGGGGGCCGGCTGTTATTTGAACGTGTCTGACACCATTTTATCTTTCTCCTATTGATATTGCTATCGTGTGTAGGTGGTCCAGTGGGCCTTACATCACATTGCATTGTATTGCATTGCATATCTTCAATGTTACAACAGAAGTCTGTGCGAAATTTAGGTTACCTTCTCTCAAGGGAGTGTGGAATAAACAGCCTGCTTGTAAACATGAACACAGTATCGAACTGGTCAAAACTTATAATAACATGAGACAGAGTGCAATGTATAGCTGTAGCTGTTTGTACCTGTTTCTTTTTTTCCGATCAGCTCTTGTTTTTGTTGTTGTTTTTTTTACAGATATATTATGTGAGGCTTTGGTCTTTGAAGAATTGTCCATGTTTCATACTAACCAGATTCTGGGCTTAAACTGCTGTATATTGCATATAATTCCCACGTCATCCAAGGCAGCAAGAAATATTCTGAAGTAAGTCGAACTACTTTGCAGGTTACCACAGATAAAAGTCTGTAATGTTAAAAAAAAGGACGCATTGGCAGCTTTTTGCCGATTTCAAAACAACCACATCCTTTTTATCAAATTTACGAAGTCCTGGTAGGGTTATCAAAAGTTTAAGCGTATACAGATTATATTTGAATTCTCCACCTAAGAAACATTGCAAAGAAAACGTTTCAACCAGCCGCCGTGGCGAAGTGGTCAGCGTCGCGGACTCCCGGCTGGGAGGTCGTGGGTTCGAATCCCATCAGAAGTCATGTGGTTTTTCTGCCCCGACCGGCTCCTACCCAGAGTTGAGTTTGCTGCGGACTCAGTTGGAAGACTGGGACCACACAGTCGAGTTTCATCCACTTAATGGATGCGTTTCTGAGAGTGTTGCTCAAATTTCCTGACCAACACTGCAGGTGCCTGTATCTCTCGGGCCTGGTTGACGCCAGGATATATTATGAAAGGAAGCGTAGAGTACAGCCCTGTCATGTAGTCTCAGACCGAAATGGAAATCCGCAGCATCATCTTAATCATCCTCATTCTCATTGATCAGCATAAAAAAAATGTCTCAAGTTCTGTGGCCCTTCATGCCCTGCTCTCATGGTGACCTCAGTTTCGATGTCCTCTCCACGTCTGTGGCCTTGGTTTGGTTCCGTCGGGGTCACCAGTATCGGCGAGTCCATGGGGGCTGTCGTTGGACGGACGTGGTGGCGCCCTCCGGAGGGAGAGCTCACTCACTCCGGCTCCGCGACTAAGCAATTATTGTCGTCAGTAGGGGGCTTAGTAGGTGGTGTCCTGCATATGTTAGATCAGAACAGGCGCCACTGAACACCACCGAAGTGACTCGGCAGCAGTGCAGTGTCTCCTCCGGTGGGTTGCCTCTTGACGACTTGACATTGACTGCTCCCTGTGGATTGCCGGTGCCGGGGCTGCGGCGGGGCCGACCAGGCTGTGGCTGTGGACGGGGTGTCGGAATGAGCGGCGTGGGTGCACTGCCTCTGAGGTGGCGCAGAGGTTGGGACAGCCAAAAAAAAAAAAAAAAAAAAACGTTTCATATGCAATGCACTATTGACAGTTGAAGACATTTTACTTTGTTGTGTCCCGTTTAGACAATTTTTCCTTCTGTAGATGATGTTGAAAGCTGTGTGGCTTTGGACGTTCTGATTAATACGTTATTATCATGACGTTATTCTGGTTAGACTCATTTCGAATGTTCTGTTTTAAGATGGGACATTTATCTGTTAAATAGTTCAACAGGTCATTGTTTCCCATTTCTTTCTCATCACCAAAAAAGGCCAGTAACCTATTCCTGTGCCTAACCAACCCCCTATCCCCATGCTCTCCCCTCTCCTTCCCTTTTTTTCATTCTATTTTAGTTTTCGATTTTGGTTTTTGTGTATTCTACCGAGGAACATCGATCTATAGACTAAATTTATGTAAAGTCTATATATAATCAACATAGAGAGACTAAATCAACCAGCGAAACATCACCCGCTGTCACGTGGTTTCCTGGCATAACAATAGTCTGGGGTCTCACGCGAAAAAAAGCTAAATAATCCGACAGGGAAGAATGGCTGCCCATGTGGCCAGATAATGAAGCAGGGCCGTGCGCGCCAATGACGCCATCCTCCTCACACTTGAAGAAAAGCACTGGGAGGACACTAGGAGAAAGGCACTGGAAGGTCTTACAACAGCAATGGGGGAAGCGTGCTGTTTTCTCTCCACACAGAAACGGAAATAGCGACCCAGCCAACCAGAAGAGGCGACTGCTTATCTTGCATACTTCCCACCCCACCCCCACCCTCACCTCTTTGTGCATCACCTCTTCTACGCCCCCACTCTCACTCTTTTCGTCCAGCCCTTCCTTCCTCTCCTTCTACCCCTTTCCCTACACTCACCAACAAGTGGAGGGAAGTTAATAAAGGCGTACGTTTCCTATTTAATACCCTTCCTGCATCCTTCCTTCTGCCTCCTCTCTCCCTGTCTCTCTGTCTCTGTCTGTCTGTCTGTCTGTCTGTCTGTCTGTCTGTCTGTCTGTCTGTCTGTCTGTCTGTCTCTCTCTCTCTCTCTCTCTCTCTCTCTCTCTGGACCTTCGCGTCTTGCCAGAAGTCTGAATCTACTATGTTTATCAGATTGATGGGCTTCCTTCTATCTCCTTTTCTTCCCCCTCCCACCACCACTTCTTCACTTCTTCTCTCTCTCTCTATCTGTCACTCTCTCTCTCTGTCTGTCTCTCTCTCTCTGTCTCTCTGTCTCTCTCTCTGTCTCTGTCTGTCTGTCTGTCTCTCTCTCATTTGTATTGTTTTTGTTACCCTCATATGATACGGGTTGCTATTTCTGTCCAAGTGAAAATGGACATAGCAGGAAGAAAAATATTAAACAAAAACAAAACAACACAAAACAATGACCGAAGATATTTTGAATTAGGAATAAAGGAATCGAGTTCTGGCGGAAAATGTTCGGAGTTTAGTTTATTCTTTTGT